>CM042556.1:9925000-10525000 GCA_023630585.1 Cranoglanis bouderius | reverse complement strand
AAAAAAAAAAAAACATTCTGTGCATTAAAAGAAAATAAGCACTCTTATGGGGACACGAGTTTTCTTTTTAGCCGATTACTGTCAGATTTAAACTTATATATTCCTCACATATGTAAACAACTGACAAGACTTGACCTGGCTTAAAATTTGTCATAGGCACATTAACATAAATGTGAACTTTCTAAAACATCCTGTGACAAATTGATACATGGGCTTCTACACAGTACTTCCAGTGTGAATGCAGGGCTTATTTTATCCTGACTTGCAGCTCTTATGCAAACATGTGCATGTAATGCTTATGCAGCGTGAAAGCGCACTCAACTTAACTAAGAAGCTGTATTCACTGACAGCCCACTGGTATTAATGTACCACTGAATAAATGTTCCATGATTGCACCCACAGGAAGTGGCTGAACTGTGAGACGCTCCACAGAGAAATGGTAAATACACCTTACTGGAAATAGTGTTGGTGTTCATTACGGGTTACACTGCATGTAGGTGTCTAATACATAAAAGGATTAATAAATCACAACAATCTAATATTTCTTTCTGTGTCTGATGTGGGCTTAACACAAAGTTACTAATAGTTCAGGAGATAAGTAGGAAGTGGAGTAAAATAGGCAAGTTCAGTACACAAGATGCACTCTTGCTTTCACACATTCACGCTTTCACTCTTGCTTTCACACAGCCGTGGTGTTACTTTTAAGATGTGAGGTGTTATTGTTAAGATGTGACTGAATGATTAAGTTTAAACCATATTCAGAAAAATAGATAAAAGTGTCAACTATAAACATAAGACAACTATGAATGTAAATAAATAATTTAAAAAATGCAATTCTCCTTCATAGAGAATAGTGAATAGTTAAGTGGCAGCGGCGGTGGTGGTGGCAGTGAGAGGTATGGGTTTGGTTTGTTATGGGTGTAAAACAAAAGTAACCGCATGTCTTTTTTTTTTTTTTTCATCTCAGAATAGGGGCTCCATATTGTAAATAGTGTAAACTGTTAGCTATAGGCCTATCATTACACATCAAACTGCACAGACTTCACAATGTAACTAAATTCAACACTTCATTTTAATGATGTACTACTAATATATATATATGCTATATATTTTATATATATGTATATTATTTTCTGCCTGCTGTTTGCCATTTTTATTTGCGAAACGTGTGGGCTGCATTATGTGTCTGTTTCAGCGGCTTTAGTGCCAGAGTCCTTTCTGCCACAAATTTAGGCTATTCAATAAATAATTACGATTTCAAGTAACTCTACACAATTTTTGCCCATTATTTTAAGCTATTATGCTTGTTTTTCTGCCTTCTTATTGTCTAAAATTACTTCTGCATTTAAGATGTTGTGCAGCTTCCACTTTGCTCTCTTCCTTCTCTTCATTACCTGTCATCTGATTCATCGTCACATCTGTACCATTGGCTGTCATTGTCTATTTACAGTAATGTGTGCTTAATGAAGTAATATATGTTATTACTACCAATGCTGCATACACCATTAAAGATAAGATCCTTGAAATGACTCTGTGTGGGGACTGTGTGACCCATGAGGACTAATATGAACTGTTTACAGAATACGATCATAGGACACTCATTTATGCTGAGCTTAGAAGTAATCATCACTCATAAGAAGGACTGGTGTAAATAATTTTACTTATTTAAGTTCGTTGCTTGGTTCATGAATGTAATACCTAGATTTCATAGAAAGATGACAGTAGATTCCTTTACTAGCAAAGATACAGATGTTTACTTCTGCAAGCAAAGTAAAAAGAAATGTTTGTTCTTTTCCCAAACCACTGTGTAATATTTTTTATATCATATAAATACCAGATACTGATTGTATCTATATATGTTTAAGCAAGAAACAAATTGCAGACACCATATTGATTGTTGATTATAGTAAGCAACAATTGAATGAATGTTACGACACCAGAGTAAGGCTGGATACAGCTGCGGTGTGAAAAATCCGTCACTTTATTAAGAACACACACAAAACAGGAAATCAGGACAACGGCAAGCTTTAGGCAGATCAGAAAAACAGGCAGGGTTCAAAAATACCGGCGGACAGTTATTTCAGGGGCTTAGGCAAAATACAAAAATCCAGGAAACCAGCGGAAGTTCAAAAATACCAAAAAGACAATCGTAGTAGGGCTTAGGCAAAAATCGTAATCAAAAAGTACTTCGCTTAGTTCAGAAACCAGAAATTCAGTCCAGAAAAGAGTGCTCGGTACAGCTGAATATGGTGTAGACAAACTAAAGAACTTAAACAGTGAGGATGTGTGCAACCTAGAAAATTACGGACAGGTGTGTAATCAGAAGGTGGGTGACTGTAAGCGTGGGAGTGAAGGAGTGTTCTGGATGTTGTAGTCCCTGGCGGCCATATCTGTAGGCCGCCGAGCCTGCTGGGATGTGTAGTGCGGTGTGTGTGTGTGTGCGTGTGTGTGTGTTTGTGTGTGCGTGTGGATTGGTGGCGGCCATGTTCGTAGGCCTCTGAGATTTCTGGGAACTGGAGTCGTGCTTATGGCGCGACTTAACAATTAATAGGCTTATGTTCATGCAAGAATAAACTGAATTAATATAATTAATAATTGCCATAAAAACTTGCTCAAACAACAAAGAATAAAATGTGTTCTATCAGAGCTCTGATGTATCGCCTGTTTCCCGTGTTTCCTTCCTGTGGTGGCTACATCACTGCTTCTTCTTCCTCCTGCTTACTGTGAGGGACTAGAAGTGATCTCTCAGACCTCCTCTGCTGACTCCTACATCATGCAGCTCACCTCAAAGACAAGACACAACATTTTAGAAAAAGACCACAAATGTATAGCTATATATCACACTGCTGAGTTTTGAAAGAAGGCTGGTGATGTGAAGAAAATAATGCAAAACAATGCAAACATTTCTGAGGACTCTATCCTTTTTCCAAGGTAAATTAATTACATCAATGCAGATTTTCATTACTATTTAACTGATTTTATCATTTCTAGAGTTAGTATTAATGACTCTTAAAATAGTTATGAAACACTTACAAGACCTTTGTAACTTGCCAAATATTAAACTGAGTTTTCTTTCAGTAAATACAGAAAAAATAATGTCTATGTAAAGCACTGAATTTAATATAGGAATGTTTTTGACACGTCTTTGTGGTTGTTTAACAGTTACACTGAGCAAACATTTACAATGTTTCTCTGTGTGGTTTTAGTTCTGATATGTGTGACAATGAAGAGCAAGGCTGAAAGTGTTTTTACTGGAACAGAAGGAGGCAGTGTGGATATCTCTTGTAAATACCCTGATGGATATCAGTATACACCCATGTACTTCTGTCGTGATCCATGCTCTTCTTCTGATGTACTAATTAAATCTGAGAAGGCTGATATGGTCGTCTCTAAGGGAAGATACTCTGCACTAAACACTCTGTCAGCACGTAGCTTCTCTGTCACCATCAGACACCTCACATTAAAGGACTCTGGAGTTTATTACTGTGGAGTGGATAAATGGGGCTCAGACAAGTTGACTAAAGTAAAGCTTACTGTCAGTAAAGGTACACATGACTAATTTCCTGTTTCTGAATTTCTGAACTCATATGTCTGGTATGTTGCCTGCCCTTTTGTTAAATAATATAGACATACTGTATATATTTTAAGTGCAAGAGGTTGTTACTATGAAGAAAATATGAATACTAAGAAAAATATTATTATGTGACATGCAACAGGTGAATAAATAAAGTTATGTGTTTATATGAGTATGAAGTAACACTGACTTAATTTTCTGTTTGGGGCCTTAAGTCAATTCATGACTTCATAACTTGATCTAAACTATGCTACAGCTTCATATATCTTTATGATTTTAATTCTTATACACAACAGTTCCTACTGTGTCTACACATGCTCCAGTGTCCAGACAGATTCAAAGTTCTGAAGTTACACAGCTACTCCATGTGAGAACATCTACTGCAGGTAGAGACCATGAAAGCATACTCGGCAAGATCCAACTCCTTACTGAGCCTCTGTTAACCAATTAGCAGCATCAACAAAGTCATACTTTAATTAGAATAATCATAGTTGTATTGATAATTTTAACAGATTTGCTTGTTGTGCTGAACATTTAGTTCCTTTAAAAAAAAAAACAGGAAATAGACATGAATTTCTTGTAAAACATGTGCAATGTAGATATTTATTTATTTATTTTAGATAATTCTACCTCATATGAACAAGCATCATCCACAACTCAAACTCAACATTGTTTAAACCCACATGGTAAACAGTTCATTTTTATAATGCCGTTTTACAGTATTCAGTATTCTTAATTGCCTTTGTAGTGATCAAAATTAAATTGATAATTAATTTTCACAGATTATAGCCATTTGAAATGACGGTTTCACTTCTTTTCTGTTTCTTTTCTTACAGGACATCTGCTTCTTGTTTGTGGAGGAGTGCTGGGCCTAATACTGTGCTGTCTTCTTGCAGCTCTTGTGATTGTCTACAGGAAACCCTCCAAAACATACACTGCATGTGAGTGTGAAGAGAATTTCAGAATCAATATTTTTATTTTTACCAGATTCTCAGCAGTTATTTCTGTATTTATACATTTTTCTTCATGTAATTTAGCTTGCCGTGTACTGCCTGCTCCTGAAAACCAAATTCCACATTCACCACCTGATCAGGTATGTTATACTGAACCAAAACCACTACTCTCATAAGAGAAAAAGCAATATATCAGGCATAACTGTTGTAGGATGTTTCAGTTTGTTCCTGAGAATCTTTTCTCTAAATTGAATCTTTTCACTGAGCTTTGGTAAAGAAACATCAGAAACATGTTCTACATTACATTAAAGCATTATTTAAATAAAAAAGCTTGGGAACATGTTTTATTCAACAGGTTGCTCTGAAAACTGAACAAGCTGTCATTTTGGTGTACCATTAATTTATTTTTAATATTATGAATAGAATTTAATATTAGTGATATACACTATATGGCCAAATGTTTATGGAAACCTGGCCATCGTGCTCATTTGTGCTTGTTTAACATCACATTCCAATGCTGGTCCTCCTTTTGCTGCTCTAAAAGCCTCCAGTCTTTTTGGAAAGCATTCCACTAAATATTGGTATGTGGTTGTGGGAATTTTTGCCCATTCAGCCACAAGAGCAATAGTGAGGTCAGGCACTGATGTTGTGCGAGGAAGCCTGGGGTGCAGTCAGCATTCCAGGCTCCAGATCCACCATAACCCTGACTATTATAAAGTGATTACAGAGGAATGAATGAAGTAATAATAATAATAATAATAATAATAATAATAATAATAATAATAATTTAATTATTAGACTTTTAACATCTGTCCTGTAGCTTCCTGAATAATTATTAAAAAAAAAAATTTTTAATCATTGTTGTGTTTTTTTATAGATAGCAAATAGTCTAAAAAGAAGAAGAAGGAAAAAAAGGTCCATGGAAGTTACATTTTATTTTATATGTAAATGGTAAAGGTGTAAACCTAAGCAAAGAAAAACTCTAGGAATTTTAGTGTGCATCTACTGGATGTAGCACGTGTTCACGTTTGCACATGCATTGAACAGTGCAAATGACTCTTACCATATTCTTATACCCAGTCTGTACTGCAACTAAGTGATTGCCATTTTTCTCACTCTTTCTATCAAGGAGGACATTTACCATGTGTATGATGAGATGTTGGCTGTGTATAGTTTAGCTGGTCCAGCTATAGGAGATGATTCTTCAGCCACCTACAGCACCATTCAACTCCCTGCTCCAGCAGATAATGATTGCAGTCCATACTCTCTTGTAGCTCCTCACTGGAAATAGTTACAACACCCTATATATGTGAGGTGCATAATACACAGGGGTAAAAACCATTCTGTGCATTTCAAGAAAATAAGCACTCTTTCGAGGACACAACTTTTCTTTTTAGCTGATTACTGTCTTGTTTACATTTCTATACTCCTCACATTAAACAACTAGCAAGACTTGACCTGATGTATGTTATAGGCACATTAAAAGAACCCTGAGCTTTCTAAAACATCCTGTGACAAAGTGATACTTCGTCACACACATCTACACTGTGTGACCGTGAGGCTTATTTTATCCTGAATTGCAGCTCTTATGCAAACGTGCATTTCGTGCATATGCAAATTGAATGCACACTAAGCTAAACCAAGTGCCTGTCTTCACTGACCACACTCTGTTTCCTAACTTCTGACTAAATGTTCCATGATTGCAACCACAGGAAGTAGATGAACTGTGAGATGCTCCACAGTCAAATGGTGAATACACCTACTGGAAATAATGTTGGTGTTCACTATGGGCTACACTTACGTAAGTGTCTAATACACAAAAGGTTTCATAAATCGGAACAATCTCAGTATATTATTCTCTGTGTCAGATGTGGGTTTAACACAAAGCTATTAATAGTTCAATAGAGAAGTAGAAAATGGAATACAGTAGGCTTTCATATGTACCCACTGGAGGCATTATTATTCAAATCTTAGTAAATATGAATAAATCTTTATCTAGGTAAATATGAATGTTTATGTAAATATATATATGAGCGAGAGAGAGATGGATGTAGATATGTGTGTATATATATATATATATATATATATATATATATATATATATATATATATATATATATATATATATATATATATATATATATATACGTATATATATATATATAATATATATATATGTGTGTGTATATATATATATATATATATATATATATATATATATATATATATATATATATATATATATATATATATATATATATATATATATATATATATATATATATATATATATATATATATATATATGTATATATATATATATATATATATATATATATATATATATATATATATATATATATATATATATATGTATATATATATATATATATATGTATATATATATATATATATATATATATATATATATATATATATATATATATATATATATATATATATATATATATATGTATATATATATATATATATATATATATATATATATATATATATATATATATATATATATATATATATATATATATATATATATATATATATATATATATATATATATAAATATAATACAAAATAGCTTTGTAAGCTTTGTAAACCTTCCCAGACTGAAGTATTTCAATCACCTTCTTCCTTATCATTTCTGGAATTGAGTGTTACTGGGTAAGACCTTTTAACCAACTTCATGCTGTTGAAAAAGTTCTATTTAAGTGTTTATTTGTTTGAACAAGGTTTGCAATACTCAGGCCTGGTTGTGTCTAGTTCAGATGAACCCCATTATGCAGGTTCATAGAGTTGGGGAATTAGTAATTACAGGGGCAAATACATTTTCACACAGGCCCAGTAGGTATTGGATAACTTTTTTGCTTCAATAAATAACATTACCATTTATTTTATGTTTACTCAGATTGCCTTTGTTTTATCTTAGATTTTGTTTTTAATTTCTGAAACAATTTAGTATGAGATATACACAAAAAAACAGAGGAAATCAGGATTGTATACGCGCTCGCTCACTCTCGCTCTCTCTCTCTCTCTCACTCACACACACACACACACACAGCCCTGTAGATGGGAAGAGAGCCTGCAGAATGAATTTGTACAGTGTGTATGCCCGTGTGCTACATGTGCTATTAAAACAATTTACTCTATAAATTCCCCAATATCTCTGTCATACAGTTCTACAGTGTCCTTCTCTAATATTGGCACCCTTAGTAAATATGAGCAAAGAAGGCTGTGAAAACTGTCTTTATTGTTTAACCTTTTGATATTTTGTTAAAAAATAAATCACACTAGTTTTATTTTTTTTAAATATATGTGTGCCAAAATTATTGGCACCCCTATGAATTCATATGAGAAAAATATATTTGAAGTGTTTTCCCATTGCTATTTTACATTTTTTAGTACATCTGGGTGACTAGGAACAAGAAATTGTTCAACCATGACTTCCTGTTTCACAGGGGTATAAATATGAGGTAACACATAGGCCAAATTCCCCTAGTCATTCATAACAATGGGTAAGACCAATGAATATACAGTGGGGGGAAAAAGTATTTGATCCCCTGCTGATTTTGTACGTTTGCCCACTGACAAAGAAATGATCAGTCTATAATTTTAATGGTAGGTTTATTTTAACAGTGAGAGACAGAATAACAACAAAAAAATTCCAGAAAAATGCATTTCAAAAAAGTTATAAATTGATTTGCATTTTAATGAGGGAAATAAGTATTTGACCCCTTCGACTTAGTACTTGGTGGCAAAACCCTTGTTGGCAATCACAGAGGTCAGACGTTTCTTGTAGTTGGCCACCAGGTTTGCACACATCTCAGGAGGAATTTTGTCCCACTCCTCTTTGCAGATCCTCTCCAAGTCATTAAGGTCTCGAGGCTGACGTTTGGCAACTCGATCCTTCAGCTCCCTCCACAGATTTTCTATGGGATTAAGGTCTGGAGACTGGCTAGGCCACTCCAGGACCTTAATGTGCTTCTTCTTGAGCCACTCCTTTGTTGCCTTGACTGTGTGTTTTGGGTCATTGTCATGCTGGAATACCCATCCACGACCCATTTTCAATGCCCTGGCTGAGGGAAGGAGGTTCTCACTCAAGATTTGACGGTACATGGCCCCGTCCATTGTCCCTTTGTTGTCCTGTCCCCTTAGCAGAAAAACATCCCCAAAGCATAATGTTCCCACCTCCATGTTTGACGGTGCAGATGGTGTTCTTGGGGTCATAAGCAGCATTCCTCCTCCTCCAAACACGGCGAGTTGAGTTGATGCCAAAGAGCTCAATTTTGGTCTCATCTGACCACAACACTTTCACCCAGTTCTCCTTTGAATCATTCAGGCAAACTTCAGACGGGCCTGTACCTGTGCTTTCTTGAGCAGGGGGACCTTGCGGGCACTGCAGGATTTCAGTCCTTCACGGCGCAGTGTGTTACCAATTGTTTTCTTGGTGACTATGGTCCCAGCTGCCTTGAGATCATTAACAAGATCCTCCCGTGTAGTTCTGGGCTGATTCCTCACCGTTCTCATGATTATTGAAACTCCACGAGGTGAGATCTTGCATGGAGCCTCAGACCGAGGGAGACTGACAGTTATTTTGTGTTTCTTCCATTTGCGAATAATCGCACCAACTGTTGTCACCTTCTCACCAAGCTGCTTGGCGATGGTCTTGTAGCCCATTCCAGCCTTGTGTAGGTCTACAATCTTGTCCCTGACATCCTTGGACAGCTCTTTGGTCTTGGCCATGGTGGAGCGTTTGGAATCTGATTGATTGATCGCTTCTGTGGCTCTTAATCTCAGCTCGTTACCTGTGTAAAAGACACCTGGGAGCCAGAAATCTTGCTGACTGATAGGGGATCAAATACTCATTTCACCCATTAAAATGCAAATCAATTTATAACTTTTTTGAAATGCATTTTTCTGGATGTTTTTGTTGTTATTCTGTCTCTCACTGTTAAAATCCACCTACCATTAAAATTATAGACTGATCATTTCTTTGTCAGTGGGCAAACATACAAAATCAGCAGGGGATCAAATACTTTTTTCCCCCACTGTAGCTGTGATGTGCGGCAAAATGTTGTTGCGCTTCACAAAATGGGAAGTGACTATACGAATATAGCGAAAACATTGAAAATGCTCATTTCCACCATCAGTCAACTGGAAATATTATGAATCAACCTGGAACTGGACGTGTGTCTATATTGTCTCAACACGCTGTGAAGAGGATGGTTCAAGTGGCCAAAAAATCTCCAAGAATCACAGCTGAAGAATTGCAGAAGTCAGTTGCGTCTTGGGGTCAGAAAGTCTCCAAAACTACAATACGACATCACCTACATCACCACAAGTTGTTTGGAAGAGTTTCAAGAAAAAAGCCTCTACTCTCATTCAAAAACACACTCAAGCATCTTCAGTTTGCCAGACACTACTGGAACTTCAAATAGGATCGGATTCTTTGGTCAGATGAAACCAAAATAGAGCTTTTGGGCAATAAACACCAGAGGTGGTTTTGGCACACACAGAGAGGTAGCCATGTGGAAAAGTACCTCATGCCCACGGTTAAATATGGTGGCTCTTTAATGTTTTGGGGCTGTTTTTCTGCCAGAGGTCCTGGACATTTTGTTAGGATACATGGCATCATGGACTCTATAAAACATCAACAGATATTAAATGAAAACCTGACTGCCTCTGCCAGAAAGATTAAAATGGGCCGTGGTTGGATCTTCCAGCAGGACAATGATCCAAAATATAGATCAAAATCAACACAAAAATGGTTTACTGACCACAAAATCAAGGTCCTGCCATGGCCATCCCAGTCCTCTGACTTGAAACCCATAGAAAACCTGTGGAGTGAACTGAAGAGGAGAGTCCACCAGCGTGGGCCTCAAACTTTGAAGGATCTGGAGAGATTCTGTATGGAGGAATGGTCTCAGATCCCTTGCCGTGTATTCTCCAACCTCATCAGGCATTATAGGAGAAGGCTCAGAGCTGTTATCTTGGCAAAGGGAGGTAGCACAAAGTATTGACTTAAAGGGTGCCAATAATTGTAGCACACATATATTTAACAAAGTTTTTTTTTTTGATAAACCAGTGTTTTGTTTGCAATTGTTTGATATCCATGTATTTTTGTGATAATCACAAAAAAGTGTGTGATTTTTTTTAACAAAAGATCAAAAGGTTAAACAATAAAGACAAATTTTCACAGCCTTTTTGGCTCATATTTACCAAGGGTGCCAATATTAGTGGAGGGCACTGTACATACACAAACAATATTTAAATGCAGCAATTATTAAACTCTTACACTTTTTAGATTGTCTTTTATATAAACAGAAAGAAAGTATTTTGTTTGATATACAGAATGCATGTTCATTATTTAAAATTAAAAGGGAATCATAAGTATGTACACCCATTTGTTAAAGCACATTTTGCTTGTAATAAAGCACACAATAAAGTCTTTTTGGGTCTAACAACTTATTGATTTGGCAATTTCATTGCACTCTTCCTTGCAAAAAAAAAAAAAAAAGGAAAAAATTTAAAATATGGCAACATATTAATATATCAAGTCCATGGGTGAATATTTAGAGGCCTCAAACCAAGTCAGAAATTGTGCAACTTGAGCACACAATGTCATACTTGATCTAGGTAACAGATAAGGCCCCAAAGCTGCAACTTCCATGCTAATACTAGACACATCATGTCATTTTATATGGATGCACATTATTATTTTACCCCACACTAGATTGCCACCTCAGTAAAGTCATCGGATCTAACCTGCCCATCCCTTTGTAAAACGTCTGGCTACACCCTGCACAAATATTTCAATATAAGCATATTTAATGTGTTTTATAGTGGACTTTTTCTTGTATACCAAGTGTATATCAACAAATTGTACCAACATGTACCAACGTGATAAAATAACCAGTGAAGGTAGATACAAGGTAGGTGTATAAACTGTTAACTAAGTGCACACATGCCTTCACACTGTTGTTTTAATCCGTGAGCAATGCCATGTGTGCTTCTCGGGTCAGAGTGTCTACGCCGTTGCCCTTTTAAGGACGCTGTGGGAAGCAGGAGAATGACGTTTACAGGCGCGAGCCCCGAGTCGCTGCTCTCAGCGCCAGGCGGAGCGGCGAGAAACAACGCACGGTGAGTTCCACTGCTAACTTTATCTCTTCCTCAAACTTGGTCGTCTGTCCCGAGACAGCGCTATACGCTCGAACAACGACAACAGTAACAGGATTTCGAGTGAATAGGAATAGCCTCAAAACTCAAAAACCAGGAGAATACCGTGTTACTGGGGCGCGCGGCCGCCGCAAAGCTAGTGAGCTAAGGTAGCTAGCAGGCGTCGCTAGTCTCGTATAAACACACCACAGTGTTTGGTTAGCTTGCTAGCGCTAGTCGGGGTTAGCAAGCTAAAGCTAAAAGAGTGGCGCTCGCTCAAATATGGCGGTGGAAGATGAGATGCCGCTACACATTTAGCTACAACTTTGTGTGTGATCTTCAGTGACCTATCTTGTGTATTGTGGTCTTAAAGGGTTACCGTGAGTTCACAGCTGAAGGGAACTCAAACTCGCGGAGCTACTCAGCCAGTTAGGTGTGTGTGTGTGTGTGTGTGTGTGCTAGCTAGCTAGCTAGTTGGCAGATAGCTGTCCATATTGAGTTCGGTGTTAGCCAGGCAGCTAGCCTAGCAAAAACTTATTTAAACATGTTTGTCTACAGCTAATCAGTTTGTAATGTTTAGAAACTGGGTTTTATATTAATCATTATATCACTTCTCCTAGACGGTCTTGTTACCGATTCTTGTTCGTTATCTATTTAGCTTGGTTTTTTGGTTATATGGACGGAACATGCTATGGTTTAGCCCTGTTACAGTTACAGCAGACAGTTAATCTTATGCCAGTTATTTACATATGAGTGTTTCATGTTGTACTTCTTAACTATCCAGTGAGTGATATGCACACATAACTGGCCCATATGCATTGAAGTTTTGTAACGAGTTTCATTAATCCTAGCAGTGATGCTCTGATGGGCGTTTCTCACAGTGTCTAAGTAATCACTTACGTTGTTGTTGTAATTGTTGTTGTTATTAATATTTTGTTGTTATTATTATTGGCAGTCTGTTAGTGTTTCTTGAGAATGGCCAGATCGCTGTAAAAGAGTTAGCAGTTCCAGATCATATAAGAAGAATATTATTAATGCCTTTTGAAACAATGCAACCTTTAAAAATTCCTGTCAGTAGTTCTGTGTAATTTTATTTTAACCATCTTTTTCATGCACACATTGCACAAGTATGAACATTTTTTCATTTGCAAAGGGAAGTTGGAGAAGTCACAACTAAAACCAAGATTTTGTAGTCCTCTAATAAGCATCCCAACAATTGTATAGTGCTATGAATACTTGCAAAATTTGCAGAAGTAAAACTAACTGATTCGTAAAAATAGAGGACATGTGAATGGTAGGAATGCCATTAGGTTTTTTTTCTTTCTTCTTTTTGGTCTGTTTTAATGTTTCTGGACACATCACCTTATGTACATACAAACTCAAACTTACGCGATTTACTTTTGTTTTTCTTTTGACCTTCATTAAATGTAAGCACAAAGAACATTTTTTTGTTATTTATTTAAAAAATAGTTTCAGAATAACAATTCATTAAAATTGCAAAACAAATCTTCTGTGTGATCATCTTAAGATTATTTCTGACCAAGTGTAAACAGCCTCTGACCTACAAGTGCTAACACATTTTCAGTGTTATATATATATATATATATATATATATATATATATATATATATATATATATATATATATATATATATATATATATATATATATATATATATACATACATACATACATACTGTAGTTTTTAGGTCTTGCGTTGTGTCACACATCTAGTCATGTATGCAAATCTGGTCATGGATGGTGACTATCATGGTGTTAATTATGGTTTGGGTTCCCTAACAAAGATTAACAGATGTCCTGGACTAAATTGCCAAGCCATTGAAGATTCACCAGACAAACTCCTTATTGGTATTCATTTTGGGTTTAATCCAGGTGTGTCCAGCTGTATCCTGTATCTTTTGTCTCAGCATAACATGCTGCATGTTGCGGGTGCTGTGTGGTTGAAGATGTCTAGTGCTGCTTGTGTATTTGTTGGACCGTATCTGCTTAGTAGTGTGTAAATACCAGGAAGGCTCTCGAGCTCTTAGCAACCTCTCACAGTGGCATTTCATAATGTTTACTGGTTACAAAGGCTGCCGAACAGAAGATCCTGACATCGGCCTCTCTGATTCACTAACACCCCTTCAACTGTTCATTACAGGTTTGTAACATGATGTAACCTGGTTTAATATAGACCTAGCTGATGATTTCATTGAGCAGAGCAGTACAACACTCTTGTGCTACAGCATGTATGTAAAAGAGGTGTATGACTTATTTAGGATAGCAGGAGTTTTCCGAGTATGTTAGGCTTCGACCATCATGGTTTCAGTGATGCTGGTTTAAGTTTATGTGGCTGTCTTTATTGAAAGTTTCTGAGACTTGACTTTCTTGAGACATTTATGTTATGTTTTTCTATCTGTGATGCATCTGACGAGTATTTTTTATGCGTTATGTTGTATGAAGGGAGAGCTTCATATCTTCAAATGAAAAGTCTTTTTTTTGTTTTAATTTTATCTAAGCAAAATATTTAGGAAGTGGAGAAGTAAATAAGTAATAAGCAGTTATGTATACAAAACCTCATTATCGATACTATAATGTCATCCTGTTTGTTCCAGTTTATTACTTCAGTTCCCTGTTGAGTCATCCATGTTTTTTAAAGCTTTATTATTTTACAGTTACTTCACATGCACTATTGATTGTTTGACCTGTTAAATGGACCTTATTAACTAGCCTGCAGTACTAAAAGACCTGGTGCTATATTCACAGATTTTCTTACCAGGAGTTAAATTGGCACTAAAAGTTTGAGGGTAAGAATTTGTTTCTTAATCTCATACATAAAATGCACTTGAAACTCGTTGTGTTGTTTTGAGAACATAGTTCATCGGTGATTAATGCAGTAGCTGTGTGTGTGTGTGTGTGTGTGTGTGTGTGTGTGTGTGTGTGTGGTAAAATCTTAAATGAAAATGCAGTTCATGTTCTTGATTGCCAGCCTCTATATGTGGCAAATTGGACACTAATTAGAGGATAGTAAAATAGTTTTTAATTTACTTATTTAAATTATTTTCTTTATGCAGTAGGTTTAATGAAAAATGTCAAATTCCACATAGCGTTGAAGTAATTAATATAATGCATATTAAATTTCACAATTTACCGTTTAAGAATCAGTTTGCTAAAGTTGTAGTGCTAAAATGCTTTGTGTGCTAGTAGTCTTAAAAATTAGTACTAATGGACCCATTTTTAAAAAAGAGGATTCTCCAAAGTTGACCAGTCAGAAGCAGCTTTTTCCATATGGCCTCTGGCCTTTTCTCTTTGTGAAGTATGTTTCTTTTTAAACCTTTCAAGGGCATATCAGAAAATGACATCTGTGTTTAAACTAGTGTGACCGATTTGCAAACATGAACTGTATTTAAGGCTTGACTGGTTTCAGGGGTCAGAGATTCTGGTTCTGTTTTATTTGAATGTAGACGCAGTCCTGTTTTAAGCCACACAGAGGTGACGTTTTTTTATTTGGTTGAGATCTTGGTGCGTAAAATACCACAAATAAAATAATAAAAATAACTTTCGTTGATGCTTTTTATCTATCCCTTGTGTCGGGCATTACCTTGACTCAGGATTTAGCAGTGATGTGTACATTTAAACAATTAAGGGTAATGTCTATCCCATGGTACCATTCTTGCCAACATGCTTGTAAAATGTGAGACATTAGATAGCGCTGCACAAGAATGTATTAAAATCACAATCTCAATTTGATTTTCAATGCAATTTGATTCAAGAGAAGCATCTATTCTCCACCACCTAAATTTCTGTGTCTACAGAAAAAGGAGACAAACAGTGAATTTTTAAATGACCCAAATGCATTTTGTCCTAAAGAAATGTTTAATAATTATGTAATTAATATTAAATTCCCTCTTATTAACCAAACAAACAGCATCTAAATGAACATCTCGCTCAACTTCTCAGTGACTCATGGAACAAAGTGCGATTTATCAAGACCGAAGTGGCTTGTTTTTCAGTCTGCAGAAGAACAGAAACATTGCGATAGCTAATTATTTAACCAGTCATTAATATTGCTGGTTTCCTTTTAATTGGGAGGATACATTGCACCCTTGGCACCCTAATATACATGTGACCATGAATCACTATTTCAAAATGCAGGTGAGCAAAGGTCTGCTAGGAAAGTATAGCTACCTCTGTCTGCTACAGTAATGTAAAAAATGTAAAATGTATACATATTGTTTAATACAATATAGGTCAAAGAATTGAGTAAGAATCATGATCTCAGTTCTATGCCAAAAAGTTGTTATTCCTCTTTCATGAGGAATTGTGAAGCCCTAACACTAGGTGGCTTTTTCTTTTTGTAGAAACTTGGTCCATGTGTGGCTCTGTGTAGCTGAGACTGTAGGGATTACCAGTGGCATTTTTAGAACTGATTACAACAGGCCACTAGGATTTGTCTCTCCTTTGCCATGTTGCACAGTATTGACAAAAATAGGATTGTGTGATTAAATAGCTGCACAAACACGTGCCTCGTCTGAAAACAGATCAGTGAATTCATAACATGTCAAAGTTGACAGTTAGCCTGCATTGATTTGAGCATAATTAGGGTGATTTGGATAAAGCCAGTGCCACAGTTTATCAAAGCATTTCAGTTTAATACTATCATCAAAAGATTTGTCTTTGAAATACAGATATTACAGATGTAATTGTGCAGCCACAGATGAGCTTTGGGCATATGTGAAATTATAATATGCTCAGGTTTACAGTTGTTTTCCTTATTAAAGGTGTGAAAGAAAAGTGATGAAACATAATGAGTAAGTTCATCACCCTTTTGAGAACTGATGACCTAGGCATAGTGTACATCCACACTGAAACTAGCACCTGCATAAAACTAGAACCTGCATATTTATATATAACAAAAAAAGGCAAATGATTAGCAAACAAATTATTAGTTACAGACAAGGCAGCTGTACAGTAAATTATAATTTAGTGTTCTAGTCTTCATTTTGACCAAGATGGGAATAAGGGCTGCTTCTGGATTTTATGGGCTATTGAGTGACTGCAGGTGTGATACAGTGATCTCTTGTTCTGATTCTTTTAGTTGGTACGGGGAATGTTTCTGTAGGTGGTGAGCTATTTGCTGTGGGCTTACAGATATGATGTGATGTTCTTAGTTTTAATACTAAATACGTTTTAAAGCAAGATTTATGCAGCTTGTCTAATCAAGCTCTATAATCTTGTTTTTATGAAAGTACATAATTTTACTGCAAAATACATCACATCATGTCTGTTAGTTTCCTTTTAATTGGTTTTATACTAAGAAGTACACAAATATACAAATTATAATTATACTAATTGTCAGTTAGTTTTGCCAGTACAGTCATGACAATGAATCACTAACTGAAAACACAGATCAAGTCACTTGCTGCTGTTGACCTTTATTTTCCTTTTACCTGTTTTAGTTGAAGTATTTTGTGTGTGTGTGTGTGTGTGTGTGTGTGTGTGTGTGTGTGTGTGTGTGTGGGCAGGACATTTGAGTTTCACTGCACGCTCCCCAGGCTGCTGTATAGGGTGTGGTCAGTCCTCCCACTCAGGAAAACACCAAAGTTTGAACAGGCGAAGATCACAATGGTGTTCAGTATTATGGATGCTATGTTGGCTTTCTCATTTTTTTGGATTACTGACATTTTGAAATTGTGTGCACTAGTATAATTAATTAAAACAATTTTTTGATGTAGGTCTAAAAGCAGCCATAGTGCGGTGCTGTACTGTACAACACTATTGACAAACAATTATGATATTTCAGAACATGCTCATAGGAATTTGTGGAAGCACATAATTTGAGAGAAGGACTGTGATCAGTCACAGAACTCACAAAATATTTGATAGGAAGCTTTATTGGTCACACTTCTCTGAACAGTAGTCTCTTTTTGTAGTGAGAATGCACTAAATGTAATGCAGACTTCTGTTATTTCTTATTATGTATTAAAGTCTCCTTTATACATAATACAGTGTGATTGAATAGATACAATTAACCTAAGCAACTTGAGCAGCTCTAACCTGAAAAGAAGTGAAAGCTTAAAACATGAACGTGTTTTAAATTTTTCTTTTGTCTTTGAAGCCGAAAACGTTTTCCATCTGCTTTTTCTAATCCTTTGCCTCTGTGTGTGTGTGTGTGTGTGTGTGTGTGTGTGTGTGTGTGTGTGTGTGTGTGTGTGTGTGAATAACCTGTGTGTGTGTGTGTGTGTGTGTGTGTGTGTGTGTGTGTGTGTGTGTGTGTGTGTGTGTGTGTGTGTGTGAGAGAGAGAGAGAGAGATAAAGCAGCATAACAAGCGCTGTTTGCAACCACTTTAGCCTTTTATCAGTAGAGCAAAAAGTGTGATTAGCCTCTAGTTTACTGGTCTACTATGTTGCTGCCAGCTATCAAACTCCAAGATTATCTACATGGCTACCTTTAACACAGAGCTGTTGCTAACACACATATATGTACAGAGCCGCTGACCGTTTCGCACTTACCATAACTTTTGTGTGGTAACAGCAACCAGCAGCAGTGTGTTATTTGGGTCTGTTGAAGCCTACACAGTTAGCATACTCTTCACTGTCTTTTCTCTTGGCTGATGTTCACTGCTGTCCATGACCTTTTAATAATAATAATAAAATAATAATAATAATAATAATAATAATAATAATAATAATAATAATAATAATGTCCTGCATAAACTGCCTCTATGATGTTCATTTTGGTTAAATTTTGTATCTTGTATAGATGTGTAAATGGGATGCATTTTGTTTTACACAGATTCACATTAATACAAGTGCTTATTTGTTTGCTGGTGAAAGAGGACAATGCTTGCTTCGTGCCACTCTGCCATCTCGCTCCCATGCAGGGGTGTGCATTAGCAATGCTAATGAGGTGTTCATGTGTGGTTGGCACTGCTAGCCTGTACATAATAAGCCGTATCCCTAGAACACCTTGATGAGCATGTAACTCATGTAACAGTTTCTTCTCAGTCCCTAAAAAAGGAATTAATTGAAGGCGGCTTATTTCTCGCATCGAAGCACCCATGCTGTAAAAATTTATTTATTTGTGTTTTAATGTGCCACCTATTCAGGGTGATATTATTACATTAACTGCTAGCCTATAGCATGTCATTGAATGACTAGCCTTTGGGAAGTTAAGTGTTTTTGTGCTCTCAACAACAGCTGTCTTCAACAAGAAATGATTCGAACAAGCTTACAATAAAGCACTGCTGCATACACCGATCGGCCATAACATTAAAACCACCTGCCTAATATTGTGTAGGTCCCCCTTGTGCCACCAAAGCATCTCTGACTTGTTGACGCATGGACTCCACAAGACCTCTGAAGGTGTGCTGTGGTATCTGGCACCAAGACGTTAGCAGCAGATCCTTTAAGTCCTGTAAGTTGTGAGGTCGAGCCTCCATGGATCTGACTTGTTTGTCCAGCACATCCCACAAATGTTCGATCGGATTGAGATCTGGGGAAGATCTCAATCACCAAGTCAACACGTGAACTCTGTCCTGTTCCTCAAACCGTTCCTGAACAACTTTTGCAGTGTGGCAGGATGCATTATCCTGCTGAAAGAGGCCACTGCCATTGGGGAATACCGTTGCCACGAGGAGGTGTACTTGGTCTGCAACAGTGTTTAGGTAGGTTGTATGTGTCAAAGTAACATCCGCATGAATTCCAGGATTCAAGGTTTCCCAGCAGAACATTGCCCAGAGCATCACACAGCCTCCCTCGGCTTGCCTTCTTCCCATAGTGCATCCTGGTGCCATCTCTTCCCCAGGTAAGCAACACGTACGGACCCAGCTGTCCACATGATGTAAAAGAAAGCATGATTCATCACACCAGGCCACCTTCTTCCATTGCTCCATGGTCCAGTTCTGATGCTCACGTGCCTATTGTAGGCACTTTCGGGGGTGGACAGGGGTCAGGATTGGCACTCTGACCGGTCTGCAGCTTCACAGCCCCATATGCAGCAAGCTGCGATGCACTGGGTGTTCTGACCTTTCCATCATAGCCAGCACTAACTTGTTCAGCAGTTTGTGCTGCAGTAGCTCTTCTGTGGGATCGGAGGGTAGCCTTCGCTCCTCATACAGTTTCCTCAACTAATATTGGCACCCTTGGTGCATATAAGCAAAGAAGACTGTGAAAAATTGTCTTTATTGTTTAACCTTTTGATCTTTTGTTAAAAATTCACAAAAATACTCTGCTCTCATGGATATCAAACAATTGCAAACACAACACAGGTTTATCAAAAAAAAAAAACTTTGGATAGAGGTGTGCAACAATTATTGGCACCCTTTTAGCCTCCCTTTGCCAAGATAACAGCTGAGTCTTCTCCTATAATGCCTGATGATGTTTTGACAACTTGGTGAAGACCGAAACTCAATGAGAGAGAGAAGAAGGTAGTAACTGAAATAGAAATCTGAAACTTGCTGAGTGTGTCCACTTCAACCAAGATTGAAACTATCAGACCTTCCCTTTTAACCTCTTCCTTGAACACGTCTGACCACTTTCTGTAGCCCAGTCTACATTTCACTGTATGCACCCAAATCCAGTGTCCTAAGATTTATTCCATTTTCATTTTTGTTCTGTAAAATCTGTATTGAAAATGATTGGTAGTCTCATCATGGAGAAAGATACACAAACTTATCTGGATAGACAAACTTATCATGATGGGGCATTGTATAGAAGTATAATGCCAATACACAAATTGAATTCCAGTTTGAATTCCCAAACAACTGAACTAGCTTTTGTGCTGATGTGGTTGTTCTCTCTGTTGGCAGGCTGTAGAGGTGTGTGCCGAGAGACCCCAGCATGCGTGAATATAAGCTTGTGGTCTTGGGCTCGGGAGGTGTGGGGAAATCTGCACTGGTAAGAGAAAATGCATATACTAAACTATACACATGATGATGATGATGATGATCTCCAAATGTGTCAGACCAGATATTAAAAACTACACTGATCTTAGATGAGGTCACTTCATTGGTGCATAAAATAAATTTTCACTGATTTGCAGTCTACAACTGCAGCCATGATGTGGAATTGCTTAATAGTAGTCAACAATACTGCTTAATACTGCTTCTCTTTTTCTTCACAGACAGTGCAGTTTGTTCAGGGAATATTTGTGGAAAAATATGACCCCACAATAGAAGATTCATATAGGAAGGTAAGGCAAGGTTTTGAAAATGTGCAGATTACAATTGTGTTTTTGTATCCAATTTATCAGATGCACAAAATTTGTGTTTGAGACAACACTAAATAATACCCCTTTCTACCTCTAAGACTGGAACAATGTGATATCAAGCAATAGTATGTAGGGTTGGGTACCGATATGACCGGTATGTACCGGACTGAATCAGAACGCAGATATTGGTGCCTCATTTCGGTGCCACTTAAGTGCTTGAGCTGTTGATTGAAACATTTGCCCTCTGGTGCTCCGAAACAGACGTAAGAAGCATCATCACCGCACATGATCACTAGTTAAATTATACTGCATTCATGCGGTGTCAGAATAATCGGAAAAATAATTTCCCGACTGAGAAAATTCACGTGAACGCAAGTGGGAACAACATCACAAAGTCGAAGAACATGGCAGAGAACCGTGATTGGTTGATGGTAACAAACTTTTGTTTAATGGGGCAAAATCACGTATTGCATATAAATTTTTTTGCTAACATGTAATATGGTATTAGGTTATAACAGTTAGCTGCTGTCCATGTAGATTGACATAGATTAATTAGAAAAGTTATTTATTAGCAGTAACCCTAAGTCAGGTAAAGCAATATTTTTATATTTACTTTTATTTTTATATATATATATATATATATATATATATATATATATATAAAATATACATATACAAATTTTTTTTATTTGTATATTTAAGTATACTTTAAACTTGTAATATATTGTTCAATTTAAAGAATTTTTTATTTATTTATCTTTTTTTCAATAAAAAAGCTGTTCTTTAATGTCCTCCACTGTCATTTTGTAGTATCAGTTTAGGCATTGGTACTGTTTTAAAAGTATGTGACTGGTATCGTCAAAAACCCAAACGATACCCAACCCTAATAGTACGTGTTCCTCAAATCATCACATGTGTGGAATCAATCTGTTAAATTGCTAGGGAAAAACATTTCACTGCAAGCTTTGCTAGGATAGAAGGAGCACGCAAGTAATTTATAAGTGAATTTGCTCAAAACTATATAGATCGGTAGAATCGTAATTCCTTTTGGTGATGCCATGCAAGAAGGAACTTGTGTCAAGAGATCTACAACTTCTGTCCCACATAGAGGTGTGCGTCAGGACTGGGATCCCACAGGACCCACTGAAAAACTCATGAGAATGGGTAGTTTTTAGTCTCATGCAGGTGGGAGGGGGCTGTCAGATATGAAGCTTGAGAGACAAAGAAACTCCATGTTGATTAACATGGGAGAATATTGGACACACAAAGCCTTTACCACTTTTGGGGTAAATTGGGTTTTACTCATTCATTTATTTTTCATTCATCTTCACTTACTGCTTTATCCTGGTCAGGGCCACAGTGGTTAAATTTTATATATATATATATATATATATATATATATATATATATATATATATAGGGATGGAATGGAATCAACTGTTAATTAGAAAATATTGTGGGCAGTTACAAACAAAAAAATCACTGGAGTAGCTGGTGGGATTGGTCAAACTCTGTGGGAGTGGGCACTATTGGTCAAGAGTGTTTGAGAGCAAGCAATAGTTGAATTAAAAAAAGTGCCACTTCTAGTCCCACCTGATAAATGCATATGCATACACTGACAAAATGTTTAGGTCTTGCAGATTATTTGATAAACCAAGAAAGAAGGGCTTAAGTAACTTTAACACAGGGCCAGTATCTCATTAATCTTGTATTAATTGCCTGTGACTTTGCCTGACCAAATGGAAATGTTTAGGAGTTGAGTAATTTCTGTGCCCTGTTGTTTGCATACATTTGCCTTCCCTTATTTTTGCATTATTTCTTATTCTGCTTCTCTCTCATTCTAGCAAGTAGAAGTGGATGGGCAGCAATGCATGCTAGAAATCCTTGACACAGCAGGCACAGTAAGTGCAATATTGACTTTTACTCATTACAACACACTAAAACCTAAGACCAGTGTGATCACTCCACCCAGATTATAATATATTGCCTGGTAGATTAAGAATGGTCGCCAGAAAATTTTGGAACAAGTACTTAATTTTTCAAACAATTCAGTCATGATTGGCCTGTTAAATGTACTGCTTATGTATATCCCTGCTGTGATTGAGGTCCTTTAAACGCTGTTGCATTTTTATGTGTTATAGGAGCAGTTTACAGCGATGAGGGATCTGTATATGAAGAACGGACAGGGCTTTGCTCTGGTCTACTCCATCACAGCTCAGTCCACCTTTAATGACCTTCAAGACCTGAGAGAACAGATCTTAAGAGTCAAAGACACAGAGGATGTGAGCATTACAGCTGCATTATTTTATTTTTTTAACCATATCTGAGCCTAAGTCTAAGGCTAGTCCTGAGAAACCAGGGGTCTCATTTATAAATATCCAAATTTTCCGGGACTTTAGACCACTAAAATAAAAGCCACTATCTTCTTGATAACACATTTTTGCAATGCTGTGAAAAATTATAATTACTGTTTTTGTTTGTTTACCTATATAATTATTGGGAATTTAATCAGTAAAAACATTTGTTCCTTACTTTCATGTAAGTTTTGCTTCCTTTTAGCATGGCTGTCTATATTTTGATTTCAGATTTCCTTTAACAGCTTCATAATAAGAATGAATCTTACCACTGATTGAATTAAAAAAAAAAAAAAAATCATTCATTAATGCAATTATGTCTGATATGTAGGAAAAGAGTGCACTAGTTCACCACTGTGTGAGCACAAAGATTTGTTCATGCCAGTTTCATAAATTGTGATCTGTATGTCACTTTTAATTGAAGATAAAATGCATGGAATTTAAGATTTAAACATTTTATAAATGAGACCCCTGATCTAAACTCGTAGTTTAATCCATGTCTAATTCAGGAAATTGTTAAGCAGGTCTGAAGCAAGGTTATTATAGTTAATGAATACTAAAACAATCAGTGAAACATTTTCGTTAAGTGAAATAAAAATAAAAATGTGAGTTCCCAAATAAACAAAGAATAAACTGCAACTATAATGTCCACCTGCAGTATGAATGAAAACTAAATAGAATTTCAGAGAATAAAACTTACGTTTTCATATTTTAAAGTTTGGGTGGTCTGACTTTAGAATAGAAGTCCATCAATGTTGTCGAATCATAAATGACCAGTAGATGTCAGAGGAACATATATTAGAACTCCTCGGCACAGCAGTGATTTAGTAGCAGTAGAGTGCTAATGGTGAAATTAATAGGTAGGAAAAGACATCCCAATTTTTTTAGCATGATTCAAATACACATTTACAAATATCAAGGCTTTTACCATGATATTAAAATGATATTAAACTAAATAAAAAAAACTAAAAGTAATGATTTTCAAAAGATAAAAATGAAATCAAAACTATCTATGCACCATTAAATCTAACTGAAACAAAACTGAAATTGAAACCAAAATACAAAATGATATGGAGTGATATTTAATTTTAAAACTATAATAACCCTGTTCTCAAGTCAGTGGTTTGCTTACCTGTTTCTGTGACTAGGTGCCAATGATTCTGGTGGGGAATAAATGTGATCTGGAGGATGAGAGAGTTGTAGGGAAGGAGCAAGGCCAGAATCTTGCTCGTCAGTGGAATAACTGTGCCTTCCTAGAATCCTCAGCCAAGTCAAAGATCAACGTCAATGAGGTGGGTTTGCTATACTTTTTACTTTTTATGTCAGTAGATTCCTTTCATGTTTGATGTCTGTGTGCACTTGCCAAAAGGCAGTAACGTCTGCCTTCTGCTTTGTAAAATGATTAAACCTAGTCCTACTGAGAATCTCTACCAATATGTGATGTCATCATTAGTATTATTCATTGAATTTACATGCAGTTGAAGATCATTTGTGTCAGACTGATGAAACAGCAAAGTAGCACAGCTTTGTGTGTGCATGCGTGTGTGATTCAGAAAATAATAATAATATATAGAGTGTGGAAACTTGGCTACTGCTGGTCTGAGATTAGGCTTAGTCTGCTGCTGAAAATCCTGTACTTTTTACAGCTCTTAGTACTGTTTTATTTTTTTGTGTGTGTTGTGACAGATCTTCTACGACCTGGTCAGACAGATTAATAGAAAAACGCCGGTGGAAAAGAAGAAATCCAAAAAGAAGTCGAATTGCACACTGCTCTAAAATGCACATATACACCCTACCCAGCAGCAGTTCTGAGCCAGGTAATCAGTGCTGTTGTTTATCTCCGAGTGCTGGTCAATACAGCCCTCTTGTAAAATGTTGGCAATTTGCCTTTTTTATTATTCTAAATTATAACAATACTAATACTTTAACAATAATACTAATAACAATAATAATTATTAGTAAGATAATTGACAATATTATTTCCACACACCCTCCACTATTGTGTGGTTTCAGCAGTGATAGGCATAGTTTGTGAAAACTGGTCAACCACAAGCGTGATAATAGTTCAAAGAAATTAGGTTTCTAAAATTAGGTTTCTGAATCATTTTAACATACTGATTTCAAGCTACCAATATTTAGCGAGTATCTGCTTAACTCTTTGGCTACTATTTTAGCTGATTTCAGTTCAAGATGTTGGAACATCCATCTAGACACACTTGTGAGGAAAAAAATGTATAACTAACTACATACCCTATTCCCACAAGTGCAGAGTGGTTGGATAATTTATGGGATGGATTACGTGTGTTTGTTAGGTGCAAGATCATTTTATGCTTCAAATGAGAAGTTTTTACCAGGATGCTGTGGTTTCTGCAGAGATAGTGTAGTAAAATATTGTGATTTCGTGTGTTTTAAAGAAAACAGCAGGCTTTGCAAGCATTCCTAGCATGGTCAGTGGGTTGTTGGGAAGTTTATACATTTCGGAAGGCTTTAATACAGAGAGGTTTCCTGAACATATAGGTCCTGCTGGTGGTATCAAGTGCAAGACCTTATCTGTCCTGTATTTTGGAGTTATTTAGATACTGACCAACTGAAAATGGAATATCCCATTGGATCCTATTACGAAAACAAATTAAATGCATCAAAATGTGCATGACCTAATGTTTGAAAACTGGAATTATGGTTAATTTTGAATAATGGAAAATTGTCACCCATGTTTGTTTTCTGTATTTGTGTTTTTGTTTTTGTTTGTTTGTTTCCTAGAATGCTGAGATGAAGACCTGTTGCCCTACTGGCCAGCATTCCAGCCCCATTCAGTAGTTATTGGAAACAATGTTGGCAAAGGCAGAACATGATTAAGAGTCACTCCTCAGCTTACAGAAAGGAGTGAAGAGAAGTTTACCTTCTCACATGTCCAACATTTTTGCTTTTCCTTCCCAAACAAACTTAACTTTTGCCCTCTCCCCCAAACCCTCACCCCCCAGACATGATACATGATAAAACAGAAATGAATTGTCTTTCTTGAGCTTTTGCAATTTTTTGCAATTGCCATTTTTAAAGAAGGACTATAGGAACCGGACTCTTGTGGATTCATTTGGGGGAAGTGGGTGACATGCTGTTCATTTTATACCTTTCAGAAGCATGACCACATTTAAAAAAATAATCATATTAATGTTTGCAAAAGTTTAATCCTGATCATATACTAGACTTTATTTTGTTGTTGTTTTATCCCCATCTTCATGACCAAGCCTCCTTCTTCTTGCTAATATACACACCAGAAGTACATCTGGGGCTATACACGCTTCTCCCTATTCAACCGGACCAGCTCATCATTAAGTAACATGTTTTTGCCCAAATTACTTTGTTTTATAGTTGAACTCTAAACATTTTTCATATTTCCCATAATTTATGATAAATTCTGTTTTCTGCGTAGAAAGGTTTTGGGAAATGGTTATTTTATTAAGAAATGGGCAGAAATAACAAATGGGTTTCTTTGTCTCATGCTGAAAAATATATTGTACTAAAACCAACTCTAATTACTTCGTGTTGTCCTGTCATGCTCAAAGTGGTAATTTTTCAGCTTTTATGAACGATTAAATTTTAGTACATTTTCATTAAGTTTTCAGTCTTTTGTATTTTGTTTAATCTTTTTTTTCCCACTTAGATCTCTGATCTGTTTTGTGCCTGTGTAGGAGAAGAATGAAAAATGGCTCTATAACAGTGCTGACTTCTCCATCCATAATCAATAATCAGTTAATAGCTCTGCATTGTCAAGAACCAAATAACCATACAAAAGAAAGAGAATATTTTCACAGACGTTTGATTTGACTATTTCCTTCTTGATTATTTCCTCCATACTATCATGGTGATACTTTTAATTTTATTTTAAGATTTTCTTTTTGCCTTATTTCATAATCATTTATGCTATTTTATGTTGATTTTAAATAAATGTATTTCATATTGAGTGTATACATTTTTAGGTTTGTAGATCCCACCATAAAATGTTCTGTTATCGTATGAAGTACCATTAAAACAAACTCAAGACATTAACACAAATCTACTAGGTTCATTGTCATAGCTTTATTTATCTTATAAAACATTTCTCAGCGGTGCTTAAATTTTGATTATGAAGAGCCATGCGTTATCTTTGGGCTGGCTGTCTTTGCATGTTTGTCCACTAGAGGGAAGCAAATCACTGACCTTGCTCATCCTGACAAGGAAAAATCGCACCAAATCTGATGTTTGAAGATAATGCTGTGTGTGTTGCTAGGTGCTAGTGATTTGCTTTAAGATTGTAATGTCTGAAGAACACTATTTGATGAACAGCTCTCTGTTAGCATTTTGAGCCTTGATTACATTAATGATTGCCCTGTTTGTCATCTGGGCTATTAATCTCTCAATTCCAAGTATTTACTCACATTTTTCATTTTCCAAATTCTTTTGTTCAAAGGGATTAAGTCAAAACAGTCTCCGATGTGAATTCAGAACCTTGTCACAAGCACTGAGCTCTGAGTTTCACTGCCAGAACTCTCACTGCAGTGCTTTTCCTAATCTTCATATGTATAATTCTGCCATCTGACCGTTCCAGTGAACCGGACAGTGATGAATTAAGTGTGACTAGCAAAACTAGCTCTTAAACAATTGGAAATGAACTTTTCATCATGACTATTCTAAATTAATGAGGGTTCTTTTAGGCAGAGCAGGTTGACCTTTATAAAACCGATTATATAACCAATTCATCTTATGCATTTGAGCTATACATGTTAAGGTTTGTGTTCTGTAATTTAAGTGCTGAGAAGATATTGAGGAAAACATCAGCCCCATTTGTATTTTATTAATTACATATCTGATTGTTGTGAACCCTGGACTGTGTATTTCCCTAGTCAGCTTAGTGTAGTGCTGATCTGCCATCAGAATTAAGTGTCCTGCTCTCCACCTTGTCAGACTAACCTAGAGACAATGATCCATCCATACATCCATCAATTTTCTGTACCACTTCTTGTGGGGAGCCTGGAGCTTAGGAGCTTTGAATGCACAGGCCTGATCTTGTATGATAATCAATCACTCCGCGAAACAGAAGTGTTCTGCTGAGCTCTAGGGTGCTTGACTTTGTAGAATCCCTGGCCAAGGCGTAATAACAGCTATTTTAAGTCTGCACTTAGTGTGGTGTGTGGAAAACAGTTTAGCAATTATGTGAAAAATGGGCATGGTAGATGTGTTTACACTTCTGCATCCTACACCCAAAACACAACATAAACAAACATCTGACTGCACAGTTTACATTGTGTCCTATCGTTAATGTACTTTTTTACACAGTGGCAATGGCTTCACTGAAGACTGGATTTTAATATAGGCTGCATTCAACCACTGATGCTGCTTGTCTGTGTAGAAGTGTTTTCATTGTGAACTTTGTGTGTCTGGTGATTTTGTAAAGAATGAGCTTTTTCAAATGCACATACTACAACCCCTGGCAAAAATTATGGAATCACTACACTTAGAGGATGTTTACCTGGCTTTATTACTTCGTAGCAAATAAACAAATCACAGATATGATACAAAACAATATTTGTTTTATAGCTGAACACTCTAGCTTTGTGAAACATACTTCAAACAAGTTAAATGAAAATATGTTAATTAATGGCATTTTTTTTTCCAGATCAAATAGAGGAAAAAATTAATTGACTCGCCTTGTAATTTGCATTTCTAAAACAAATACCAGCACAAGTCTGAAAATGCAAATTGGCCTTCAGTTAAAAGAGAGTGCTTACAGTCCTTTTTGAAGGGGAACATGGCCCCAACAAGAGAGTTGTCAATTGAAACAATGGAAAGGATTATAAAACTCCTTCAAGAATGAAATACAACATGGATTTCAAAAGGTGTCGGTTGTTCCCAGTCAGCTGTGTCTAAAATTTGGTGCAGGTTTAAACAAAATGGGAAGGTTATAAAAGGAAAACATACAGGTCGACCAAGGAAGACGTCAAAGTGTCAGTATAGAAAACTCAAAGCAATTTGCCTTGAAAATAGAAAATTCACAACAAAACAAATGTGTGGAAACAGGAGTCAATGTTTGTGACAGAACTGTAAGAAATCGGCTGAATGAAATGGGATTTACATACAGAAAAACCAAACGAAAGCCAGCACAAACACCTAAACAGAAGAAGACAAGGTTACAGTGGGCTAAAGAGAAGCAATCATGGCGTGTGGATGATTGGATGAAAGTGGTATTCCGTGCTGAATCATGAATCTGCTTTGACAAAGGAGATGATGCTGGAACTTTAGTCTGCTGCCATTCTAATGAAACATATAAAGATGACTGCATGAAGAAAACAGCTGAATTTCTCCACTCATCTATGATATGGAGTTGCATGTCAGGTAAAGGACCAGGGGAGACCTCAACAGTCAATCCACAGGTGTACACTGAAATTTTGGACACTTTTCTCATTCCCTTGATAGAAAATAGGTTTGGTGATGATGAAGTCATTTTTCAGGAGGATAATGCGTCTGCCCAAAAAACAAAAAGTGTTAATGTCTTCAGGAAAGGCATATCAACTCAATGACATGGCCAGCAAACAGTCCTGATCTCAATCAGATTGAAAAAAAAAAAAAAACTATTTTGTGTCATATCTGTGATTTGTTTATTTGCTACAAAGTAAAACAGCTGGGTGAGCATCCTTTAAGTGTGGTGATTTCATAATTTTTGCCAGAGGTTGTATAACCATGGATGCAAGACCATGGATTTTAGCAATGTTCAATTTTTTTTTTTTTTAGGATAAACTAAATAAAAAAGACCTTCCATCTAATCTGAGTATCCTAAACCCAAAAAAATCTAGCCTGGCTTTTCAGCGACAGACCAAGGTTAGCCTTGTCACACACCCTGTAAGTGTGTGTGTTTTCATAAGATTGCGTGAGAGGGATATGCCAACAGCTGTGGAGGTTGAGTAGGTGAACAGAAAAGAGCATAACAATATGATGTCCTGGCAGTGGGGGGAGTGTGTAAATGGTTTCATGTACAGCTGTAGCGGTATAAAGTATGACCTCTAATGTGTTCACACGCACAGAGAATAGAATCAGGACAGATTTCTGCCCAAAGGTAACTGAATTCAATATGACCTCTCCAATACCCACACCTGTTTACCCTGCGGGCTGGTTTTGCTTTTGAGGTGTGTGTGCATGTAAGTGTGCGTGAGTTTGCACCCTGTTATTAGAGTCTTACATTAATAGTCACTGCATTGATCATCGTGTATGACTGATGCTGCTGTGTGTCTGCATCTGGAGCTGGAATCTACATCTGTGTCTCTTTCACCGTACATGGTTCAGAGATTTGAAGCTATTAAGGAGTGGATTTTTTTTACATTTATTTTACTGCTTAGTGAGTTCAGAACTAATTGTGTTTCTCTAGGATAAGTTGGTTTGTTTGATTAATGTAACACTGGTCCAAGGCACTGGGTGTCCAAGACAAGTAGATTCCATGTCCTGACTATTAGTTTTTAAGCTGTAGTTGCCCAGCAGACAAGTATGTTCAGCAACTATAAAAAGAAGGGGGGGGGGGCACTACTCCTCACTTTATTTAGCAAAAAAAAATAGTTTTGATTTTATATGTAGGCTATGGTTAAACTTAATGAGCTTCACCAATGTAATGCGCTTGCTGTAACTCTAGCTTATGCTACTTGTTCCGACTCCCACTGCCTGCTGCACTACACACATCAGCTTTCAGTGGAACGGTTTTTACCAAGCCATGGAACATTTTTAACTTTGCAGGTGCGGATGAGGGATGATCTTTTCAGAATCAGGAACATGCAGCATCTGGATATACTCTTGTATCCAAGCCAAATAAAGTCCAGAGCAAAGCTGTTACATAACTTTCTCGCTAGCACAACACAAAATTTCAGCACAGTTAAAAATGTTAGTTACTCTGTATTAATGTGTTCATCAATAATTAATTAGTTAACTAGCTAACTAGCTCACCATACGTTATTACATTACAGGTATCACTGTCAATTAGTTCTAAGCAACCAAAACACTGGCCTTGCAGCACACTGGTGTTTTTACTTGCACAGTGGGCTGGCTACTACATTTTATGTGTCCATCATTTGATCATAGGTTTTAGTCAAAGCAGTCATCCTATGTTAGATGTGGATCAGGTTTCTGAGATTGCTTTGTGTAATGTTTGATACACACTGATTATAAGATGGACCCAGCCTTTGGAAAGATCACTATTCCATATTAGTGTACATTGTTCACTGGTTTATAGGTGAAATAGCTCTGCCTATGCATTTAGTTAATGAAGCTGTATTCCAGTAAAGTCTGATTGGTTTCTTGGTTCTCATCTCGGAAATGTGAGCGTTCATGCTGACATGGCTTCTGGGAGAAAGCCTGACCTGTCAGATTCAAGCCGATAGCCTCCAGACTCACCCCTCATGGCCATGCTGGGGGATGGAGAATTCATAGTCTTCTTTGAATTAAGATGTACTACACAGGATCTTTGGGCAGTTAATGTTAAGCATAAAGAAGTTAACTTGCTTTAAAAAAAAAAAAAAAGAGGAAATGTGTTTCAGGGAGTACATGTCGGACTGTATGATCAGATAAATGGCAGTATAGAACGGATGCTTGACAACAAACTGCAGCATATTGTATAATCACAAATTGAGATCAGTGGAATAGTTTACTACTGATACTGAGTGTTTGTTATGTAGTTTATGGGGAAAATTACAACACTAAGTAAAAGTACATTATATCTGTGTCCTTTTTTTATGTTATTTTCCATTAAGATATTCACACAGGGTATATTAGGTGTCCTTATGTTCCCACTGTATTTTGCCATGTTATTGGGTTAAGTGACAGTAAAGCATGTGTATACTACTTCCTGTTTGCAGAGTCAAAATTGAAGGAAATGAGTGAATGAAAGGAAGCAAAGTTGTTTAGCAAAACACTGGCCCACCATGCCTATTAATATAGTAAGGGCTTTGTGTAATAAACCACATAACACATTTATCCATCCCCAATTTAGTGAAGGAAAAATCTAGATCTAGTTAAGCTTTCCATTCACCTAATTTATTTAGTATGAGTATAGATCAAGCAACTTCTTTTTTGTATTCAAAAATTATTTCACACAACATAATTTGCATAGAACACTTTTAATGATTAGATTCTCAAAGTAACATGAATTGATTTGTCAAAAAGAAGCTCTTTGGCCATTATATAAAATAATTAGAGCACAAACAAATAAACAAACAAAAACACTTAAGAGTTTATGATAAACTCTTTCATGTACACACAAAAGCTTGGACATTCACAAAAAGTTAATGGATTTCAAACATGTTCAATAAATATTACTTAGTTCTGAGTGAATATTTGACCTGATATATAACCTTATTTCAATTGATCAATTAATCATAACTGTGCTGTGTTCCAGTAATTATGCATATTAACTGGGGCAAATGTGACCATTAACTGTATATGCTAGAGAGACATTTACTGCATAATTTACTGTACATGTATAGAATATTATGTGTTCACACAGGAATTATGTTTGTCATACATGAGTTTCTAACAAGTACATACAGTATGTAGAACATCATCAGTGGACCCATCAGTACAGCATGATGTTACAAACATTTCATCCTTTATTGTATTGTTCCAGTTGTGTATATGAACATTTTTGGTTTCTTATATAAGAAATAATTAGATACTTATGTTTTGGGTATTCAGCACTTGATTTTGACTGACAGCTAGACACTCCTACCTTAAAGGTCATCTAAACAGGCAGACAATCAATGAACAGATTGACACTAGTTAATTTGACTCATCAGGAATTGACAGCTTGTTCTCCCCTAAAATTACCTTAACAGAAAAAGTCTTGCTGTGCTCACTTTTTGCAATTATATACTAATTTGAGACCATTGTATACATTATTCTTACACAATGACAAGGTACATAGTGTATATGGATGATTCTATGTTAAAGGAATGTGGGGTAATGGTAATTACATGCTTCAGCTTAGCCTTGGGAGCCTGTCATTTTCTGAAAACAAATAGATACCTTTACCTTCAACAACAAGGTTGATGACATGACAGAAAGAGAGAGTTAAACAAACCCCCCTCTGTAACACACTGAGCATGTGTTCAATATTGGTGAGTTCGAACAGGTCTTGAGAATAACTTGCAGTAATTCCACACTTATTTGTTGTTAAAAAAATAGTCCTCTGTTTTTGCACCTGTGATTATCAGTGTTTGTATGAATAGCTCTTAAACCCAGACTGCAGAGCTATAATCAAATATTGGCCCTTTTGAAATTTTGATTTCTGCATTGTCTGGTTTTGGTTTGCTTTTCCCTCTCGATCCACCAGCTCTTGTCCAGAAGGGTCTGTAGACATTATCTTTAGGTTTGGACCCTTTATTCTTCTTTTTGGCTCTTTTACAGAGGGTTTCCTCCTCGTCCTCTCTGTGTAACCATCCAGGTCTCTCCTTGAGAAGTTTGTCCCGGTCAGGTCGAATGCTTCGCAAGACCTTTTTGAAGATGCTGGTGGTTAGAGAGAGTCGTCTACAGAACTCCTGAGAGCAGCTGAGTCGTAGTGGATGCTGAGATGCTTCGGCAATACCTCCTGTGCTCTCTGCCTCACCAGATATTCGGCTCTCCAGTTCAGGCAGGTCAAGCCAGTTACCCACTAAATCAGCAAAGACATTGTCTCCTAGCACTAACGGCTGCCTGTTTCGGCTTTGATTCATCAGAGAGGTCGTCCAGTCGCTGGAGTCGTCTGTGTCGAATTGAGAAAAATCACTGTCAATTGAGGGCCCTTCCCGTGAAAGTGTGTCCATTAGTCCTTGGAGCCCAGCCATCGTGGCTGAATGGAATGAAGGTTGATGCTTTTCAAAAGGGGATCTTGAGGTTGAATGGCTTGCAGTATTGCATAAAGGGACGTTGTCTCGAGAATCACAGGAGGAGAAGCTGTCATCCTCAGAGCTGGAGAAGGAAGCAGAGTTGCACATACTTCCTCTATGGTGGGTTCCTCTAGGTTCCTGCCTTCTAGGTACATGGTGTGAAACCAGACTATGTTTCTCAAATGGGGAGCTGGTAAAGAATGTAGAGGGTTCCATTTCTAGGTCAGACAGACTTGATTCTCTTGTAAAAATATGTTTTTTTGGCTCTTCTGAAATCTGTGTATAGTTTTGTCTGCCTCCTCTTGAGATATGATTCAGATGATGTATGAGTGCTGTATCTGAGGTTGCGGGTCTACGGGGAGAGTGTTGATAAAGCTGACTGTTTTTGCAGGAGATCTGAAGTTGTTCCAGAGCAGTCTGCACCTTCAGGAGTTTCAGCTCCTGCAAAGCTCCCATCATAGAATTCATCTGAGTCTGGAGACCATCGCCTGCCTCCCGCATGGAGGTCTGAAAGAGAAAAATACTTTAATATACAGTAACGATCAGGTTTTTACCAGAGATCATGTTCAAAGGGGAACCAACGTCACAAACCAAAGTTTGTGTTGTTAAAGTCCTAAAAAAATGACATCATTTGGCATCCTCAGACATAAAATGTACCACCTAATATGTCTGAACACATGAGCAGAATTCTGTGGTTGGTGGTGATCTACCATTCTACAGTCTCAGATTTCCCCTCAGGGATCTGATTTAGGAGGAGAACAAAAGAGCTGAGTCCCGCCTTTTGGTTTGAACTGGCATTACTCTTACCTACGTGTAATGTCATGCCAAGAATAAGAGGAAAAATAACACCTGGAAAAAAATAGCAAAGCTGTTTTTCATACCTGTCCCCTGTCAGCCTTTTGTATCAATCTCTTGCTATTCTGTATTCATCTTTCATATTTTTAGTAGTGTTCCTTCTTCTATGTCTGTCACACACCTGTTATTCTGTAACTGTATCTCCTCATGGCTAGCGATCAAGGTGAGACTCAAAGTCCCTTCACCATAACAGCATCAAATTGTGCATGTCTGTGTGTGTTCAGTCATGGATCATTGTGAAGCTAGTAGCAACAATGAAATGGCCTTAATGCAGCTATTTGCTTCAGATTCAATGAGCTGTAGATCTTCCTTACTTTAATGTACATATATAGATTAACAGTGCTGCCTGAAAAAGGTCTCTGCATCTCTTAGATTACAGATCAATAGGTGTTATCAGCTTCTAGAGAGGAAACTGTGCACTCATGATACAGTAACCTCAGTTAGAGGGCAAAAATGTAAAATTCTTTTAAGAGAATCATAATACTGTCATCATCTGAATGAATATACCTACTTAAAAAGCTTACAAAGTTTAACATTTCAAAGTATCTATTTAAAGATATGTGCTTTTCGAATAGTTGTCAGCTAGCATAGAAAGCTAAACTTACATTTCAAGATGCAACAACAGAATAATTATATCAAAGAGCTTATATGAAACACTACAATTAAGTTACCCTAATCTATAAACATGATTTCAGCAATATCTCTGCACTCCAGTAGTGCTTTGCCATAGTTATGCAATGCATAATTTAAAAAATAAGCACTATCACCTTACCATACTCCAGTAAGCTCTCTCTCCTTTATGCCTCTCATCCTCTCCCTTTCTCTCCTTCTCTTTCTTTCTAGTGTGTATCTGTCTGTTAGCCAATCAGGTGACTGTCCAATTCATGCGTCACATTGATTTTTTTTTTTTTTTTTTTTTTTGCCCAAGCATAAATAAGAGGGCACAGTGGGGGCTGTAGTTTTAAAGAAGAAATTGCTTTATGAATCAAACCTGACTACTCTTATGGCTGAGACACAGTAAATTGCTCATAATCAGTGGATTTATGTAAGAGGAACTGCATTTGTCATTGTGTGTGTGTGTGTGTGTGTGTGTGTGTGTGTGTGTGTGTTTCCATGGAGACCTTCATCATAGGTCTTCAATTAAGCACATATCTTAAAAGCATTTACATGATTGCAATAGAAAGATTAACTGAAGATGTGACTATGTCTGTGTGTGGGAAAGAGAGAATTGCTCATGATTTGCCTGATCTATGCATCACACTTGTCAGAGCTGTGGATTATGATCACATTCATGTGACTGGGGATTTATAAAGCCCAAATACCTTCTACCAGTGTAGACATGCCACACACACATGCACACATAGCACTCTACAGTACAATCAGGCAGTTTGGGTTCCCTTCAGTGGTGTATACTTCTGTGTACACAATGTTATATTAACCAGTTTAAATGAATAGAAGCTATCCTTAGCTATTTGAATATTTTCCTATAACTTCCTCCACAGTGATCAGTTAGTAGCGAATAATCTTCTTGTTAAATTAGTTTCTCATCTTCAGAATATTTAGAGAAAAATGTCTATAGTAGAGAAAGTTACTGATGAGTCTAAAGGACAGAATTGAGATGTGTTCATTTGCAGTAACTAGCTTTCACGTGTATTTCTTAAAGACTGTGAGAAGCCATGTTTTATTTTGAGCAGCTCATAAAATATAAATGTGGGCATGTTGTAAAGTGCTTTTAGAGGTCATGTGGGACTCTGGACTCTGAAGTCATACAAAAAGAGGGTCTGTTGACAGTGTCGACTAACACTATGACCTCATAATCATTTAGACATCAATGACACAAGTGATGTGGAGAAAGACTTCTTTGTATGGAAATGTCCAAAGTGCACTGAGACATCATTCAGACTGAATGAAAAAATCTTTAAACGGCCAGTACAGTATTCTTACTGCTGCTGATTAAGAAATCTTTAATCAGGAGCAGTATGAATATTGTAAAAGAACAGATCTGCTGACTGTAGCACTGTGGAAATTCAATTAAAGTCCATTTATGTCTTGATTTTCTGTAACTGCTGCTATCTCATCACCCTGGCCTCCTGTGCTCTCCTTCTGGATGAGTCCAGACACATTGGAAGATTTGGCTTACGTCACCCTAACAACTCAGTCATGACGGATATGGTTGTGAGTAACATCCCTAAGGCAATCTCAGATCCACTAGTCAGCACCATGCACGCACACACACGAACACACTGTGGGAGTGTGTCTCCTTTTCTCATTTGTCAATAACTAAATGTGACATGAACAGTGAATGCACAGATCATCAACACAGCATGTCTATCATCACAAAGCCCCCTCAGTGGGTTGATAAATCAGCAGGTGTATTGTTCGCTTCTTAATGATCTTTATTGCACCTCTGGGAAGGATAAGTGCAATTACTTCTCTTATAAACAGAGGAATGAAAAGGAGGTATTCATTCACAAGGTGTAGGAATACTGAATAAAAACAGTAGTAAAAAGTGGATGGTAGTATACTCAATACCCTGATTGTTTAAGTGTGAATGCCATGTTATATTCACAATCAGCAGCTTTTTAAGCTAAGATTTAAGGTTTTTTCCTTTACATGGGAGAGAGGAAGAGAAATTTTAGCAAACAAGCACACTCTCTAAAAATATTGTGTGTATGTACACAAATTGTTTTGCAACTTTAAATAATTGTTTAACCGAAAATTGTGTGAACACCTAAATGCTGTTTTAACTGGATTGAAAAGTTTATTCATGAGTCTGAGCTCTCCTTCTTCTGCTTGGCTTCTTACATGGAGCTGTTCAGAGGTCACAGACTGAGCTAAGACACATCAGCCCTGCAGGCAAAAGGAGTACGGATAAAAAGCCTTGGTAATGACAGGCTGTACTAAAGAACTTTCTAAAAGATCTGACATGACTTAATCATTAGAAAATTTGCTTTTCACTAACATACTACATATACTGTCATCTATAGTATTAGTTTTGATGTAATTATACAACAATATATGAATTCTACAATGCAGTGCCAGGCACACCAACTGCTTAGTCCCTTGCGTTTAGAGCTGCCATTAACAGTTATGATCACTTGAGGAACGCCATCCAGAATAACAGGGAACTTTCACTTTGTAAATGACAATTCATGCTGAACATAGCCTTAAAACACTGTACATACTGGACATTGCCTTATTGGCAAATTCCAGTTCTTACTGAGTGTAGCATTATTGGTAAATTCCAGTACACACTGAACATAGACATATTGGTAGATTCCAGTACATACTGAATATAGACATATCACTGAATTCCAGTACATACTGATCATAGTCATATTGGCAAATTCTAGTACATACTAAACATAGACATACTGGCGAATTCCAGTAAATAATGAACATACATATACTGGTGAATTCCAGTACATACTGAACATATAGGTTAATCTCAGTATGTATTAAGCCTAGCCATATTGGTAAATCTCATAACATACTGAACATAATTCATTCATCCATTTTTTGTGGTGGATCCTGAGCCTTCCCTGGGAATACAGCCTGGGTGGGATGGCAGTCCACAGGGCACCATGCACACACACACAAATTCACACCTAGGAGCAACTTATTGTAGCTAATCCACCTTCAGAAGGTGGGAGGAAACTGGCAAACCTGGAGGAAACCCAAGTGTATACAGGGTTTGACTAACCCAAGCTCAGGATTGAACCAGGGACCCTGGATCTGTGAGACTCAACACTACCCGCTGCACTGAATTTTCTTTTATTACATTATATTTGAAAAAGGATTCGACAGTCCAATCGGATTGCTGACTTGAACATAAAACTCCCAAACAGCTAAACTGTAGTACTGCGTCATTTCTTTGTGTATGCACTGTGCAGCACTGCATTCTTGCATTGTTGATATGCTTGAGGCTTTTTAAACTCTGGCGCCTGGTACAGACAGACATATAATGGCTTTAATACTCTGTTTAGGGAAGCTCTGGACCACAAAGCCAACCTTTGTCTCACTCCATTCTCCAAGCCTGCATGATGAACCACTGCTCCCCCACAATTAAATCCTCATACCTTTAACAACTCAGATTGCATAAGATTGCATACTTGACTTTACTCATTACAGACTGATTTACCATGAAAGAAAAAAGAAAATGAACAGAATGATCATTTCTTCACTACCTATCATGTGGCAGAGCTTTTGGGGATATTTAACACTATTAAGAAATACTACATTATATTTCTATAACAACAAATAATAGAGATTATGAACGAAAACAGCAATAATGCGCACTGGAAAGTGTTGCATCAAACTGGTGTAACTCAAATCGACCTGGGACGCACGATCAGGGAAAGGCGAGAGGCAGAACAAGCCAATCAGCAGAAGGATGATATAACAATCAGCCAATCAGCTTCGCTTATTTCAAATCACCGTTTTTCAGCCCACGCGCCCGTTGCGAGACAGACTTGCAGGGGCTCCCAAACCTGACACACAGTGCACTGACAAAGCGCGTGTACACCATTATTTCATACCATATTTAGGACACTTAGGCCATAGGGAGTAGGAAATCATTTGGGCTCAACCACAGTACCACAGTACCACAGTACAGTCCCTCCGGTTAAAAAAATCCAGAACCTACTTCACATGTCCAATAGTCTATAAAAGGTGGACCCTTAAAATGAGCAAAGTGAATACTACTAAAAAAGATAAAAAATAAAATAGAATACTTACCAGTTCCTGCTTTAAATGTTTCAGGCACTTGTCCATATCTTTGCGCTCTGGTGCGCTCTCCATCATGCAAACGAGCTATTTAATATTTATTAAAGTGTGTATTAAACTTACACACACTGTCTTAGTTAGAAATCATGAAGTCCAGTTGTAGCAGTCAAAGTCTCTGCGTCGATGTGCGCCTTCTTCTGCGGCTCCTCGGGACTATTTTCAGCACCACAGAGCAGTGAAGTGAACGCACGAGCTCAGGATCTTTACTCCACGCGCACCCACTTCAACACACATAAACACAAACTGCGCTTTAATTTTTAATTCTGCAGATCTCTCACAGCACTGCGTGCTACGTCAACTAATATTTCTTCAACCCAGCACTCCTCCAATCCTCGCACTCAAGCCGGTGATGAATAAAGTCTCAAAGATCCTCGCCGCTCAGTGAGACTCCGGCGCAGTGCGCGTCTGTGGGAAAGTGCAGCAGTGTGATTTGTCTCCACGTGTGGCGTTCAAACTTCGTTTCAAATCTCCAGGACACACCTAACTAACAGGAGGGGGTTAACTAACGGTTTTCCGAGTACAAAACAAAACGAGCTTTAGGGCCAGTAATCTTGTCAATAGATGATCAATGGACACTTCAGCAGGGGTTCATCCATAAGAATGGGACTGTCCCAATTGTTTCTTCACGCACTGGGACAGTGAATGCACCTCTGTGATCCAGTTTTGATTGGATCGCATCTGATTAAACGTTCTCTGCTGATTTGTGCCTCGTGTTTATGCTTTTTAGACATGGCTTTACGTCAGGATTTAGGCAACGAAATATGGAATCTTGACGGCAAATCAAACTCTCAAAATAGTCGATAAATAGAGTTCACCAATCCTCAAAATAGAATGTACTAATTATTTAGTTAGTTTTATTTTGACATACTGTATTACCTCATGTAATCACCGGCTTTATTTCTATTTTCATTATTGCTTATATGATAATGAGTGGGCGTGGTTTGATGCATGGGCGGAGTCTGAAACGTCATTAGTTATCATTCTGGGAACAGGCTACATCTAGCATCTACCGTATGTCGTCTGCCACTTTAAATGCTCTTTAAATCAGGCTGGATTCTGATTGGCTGTCAATGTTTTTATCGTTCATCAGCTGGAAAAAATAGTTCTGAATGTGATTCCAACGATATCGTTTCTCTGTGTCGTTATCGTTATAGTTGTGGTGTGGATTCTGCTATACTTTTATAATTAAAACGATTTTTAGAACTATATCTTTATCGTTATAGTTAAGGCTAGTTCACACCAAGGACGATAACTATAACGATAATGGCACATAGAAACGATATCGTTGGAATCACTTTCAGAATGATTTTTTCTAGCTGATGAACAATAAAAACATTGGCAGCCAATCAGAATCCATTCTGCTTTAAGGAGCTCAAGCATTTAAAGTGGCAGACGACATAACTCCAGCGCGCGCTTAGAATAAACAGAATGATATCGTGCGTTGGTGTGGACGCTAATACAGTTACCGTTCTAGTTATCTTTATAACTTTTAGTTATAGTTATTGGTGTAAACGGGCCTTTAGCTGGGAATCTGCTCACATGGTCAAAAACATTAGCATGATATTTTGGACTGGACTGAAGAAATCTGCGAAAATATTTAAATGTTTTCATGGTGGCTTAGTGGTTAGCAGGTTTGCCTCGGACTTCCTGGGTTGAGGTTTCAAATCCTATCTCCACCATGTGCGCACAGAGTTTACATGTTCTCCCTGTGCTTCAGGGGTTTCTTCTGGGTACTCTGGTTTCCTCCCCCCAGTCCAAAGACGTGTGTTGTAGGCTGATTGGCATTTCCAAATTGTCCATAGTGTGTGTGATTGTGCCCTGTGATTGGGTTGGCACCCTGTCCAGGGTGTCCTCCTCCTTCTGACCTGAGTTCCCTGGGATAGGCTCCAGGCTCTCCTGTGACCCTGTATGGGATAAGCGCTATGGAAAATGGATGGGTGTTGTAATATAGAAAAATGCCATCATTAACAGCTTGTTGAGCAAATGTAAAACAGTTGGTCAAAAACTCTCAGAGCTGATGTCCAGAATCTCTAGTTTTAAAACAAGCAAACATTTTTTGTTTTCATTGAACAGATGGCTTATGGATAGCTCTTGGGTAAAATACAGTATGTACTGTACGTGAATCTGTAGACGAAACTCTTGTGTCTGGCGCCATCTTCTGGACATGAATATGTATTGTACGTGAATTTCCTCTTTGTCCACTAGAGGGCACTATGGTCTCTAATAGAAAGAATATATTATGCCCACGAATAAGTGAAATAAGGCGCACGGCAATATTCAGGTAGTGAGAAGTATGGCGTCGTGTTTGAGGAAGGCTGCTCATGCGATTGATGTAAGAACGCGAACAGATGATGTCCGCTCGTCCGGTGGAGTGGAGTTCAGCTCCTTACTGCTTTCTAAACCTGTTCTGGAGGGTTTGGCAGCCTCCGGGTTTCAGAGACCTTCTCCAATCCAACTGAAGGCGATTCCACTGGGGCGTTGTGGACTGGGTATGGAAAACTAGTAGCCTCAGTTACTCTACAACGTGACTAGTAAATAAAATAGTAATAATAATAATAACAACAACAACAATAACAATAATATTTCCAAATAATAGCACTTCCTATTTAGGTGTAAAGTTCGTGTTCGTGCAGTATCAACTAGTTCAAGGACCTCAAACATTTTGCAGTCAGGGACTACTTTAGCTGTTTAAAAAAACCCTTCTGATTTATTTTTTTTAAATGAACTATTAAGATATTATGCTCTTTATTCAAATGTGAGCACGGAATATTGGAATATGGCTATTTATTTATTACAGCCAACCTTTTCTTGCTTAACTTTCAGACAGAATTGTTCCAAATGAACATTCGTTATATTCCTCCCTGTTTTTCAGTTGTGAGTTTGAATTAAACCCATTCAGTTCATGTCAAATAGGCTACTAACTGTAAGAATCCAATAAATACAATTTTTATTAATGGTGGGTTCCTCCATTGAAACTACTTTTTTTTTTTTTTTTTTTTTTTTTTTTTTTCTTTTTTTTTTAAACTGTTCGTATGGGGCATAATGAATACCCGAATAGTGATTTCAGTTTTCAAATACTGGCTCCTTCATCATTTATTTAAAATGTATGTTTTGTCTCTGACCTCTGCTTGTACATAGTTGTACCAAATTAAGATTTCACCATCATCGTTGTGTGGCATTATACCCAGAGTTTCTGTTGATTTTTCTTTAAAGATCTTATTGTTCAGGCTAAGTCTGGCACAGGAAAGACCTGTGTGTTCTCCACCATTGCCCTGGACTCCCTGATACTGGAAAATGCTACCACTCAGGTACTGTAATTATTTAATTTTTTTATTTCCTTTTCAAATTTTAAAGTTCAATGAACTGCTGATTTCAATGCCTGTCAAGATATAAGAGCAAATAATTACTGGGTCATTCCATGAGAAATCATAATAAATCAGAACATTTAAGTTCTTTCAGATATACACCTAGTTGCTTTAAAAAGCGCTACAACATGAATAATAGATTGAAAGATCTGATGTGCTTTAGTGTGGAGATATAGAGGACCAAAGCACTTTTTTTTTCAGCTGTCCATAAATTAGAAATAACTGTGGACCTTGTATTTTAGATATACATTATGTATTATAGTAGATAACAATCCCTGAAAATTTCATGCATCTACCATGAATAGCTCAAAAGTCATGACTTGTAGAACTTTGTAACTTTTTCTCTAGCACTTGATTAGACAGGGCCACACCCACTTATTTAGGCCTCTATATCTCAGAAATGAACGTAAATACAAACCTGAACTTGTGCACACTATTTAAAGGGAATAGGGACATTATATCGAGAAAGTATGAAGCAAGTCATTTTTAAAAATCTGGTGATTTGAGGTGGATTTACCCTACTGATGTTTGTTTGTTTGTTTGTTTGTTTATTTATCTATTTATTTATTTAACAGGTCCTTGTTTTGGCTCCGACCAGAGAGATTGCTGTGCAGATCCATGCAGTGGTGATGGCGATAGGCAGTGCTATGGAGGGGCTGGAGTGCCATGTGTTTATTGGTGGACGACCTGTGAGTCAGGACAAACTCCATCTGAAGAAATGTCACATTGCTATCGGATCACCAGGTTTGTGTGAATAAGGCTTACAGCTTACATTTTGCAGAATGTAAGTTGTAGGCTAGACTTCTACCCTCCCTGTAAAAAATAAATAAACAAGTTGGTAAATGTTTTTCTGGAGCAGACTGTAGCTGAGCAGTAGAGGGTTAATGTTTTTGTTCAAAAGCTTGACCATGGCTTTCCCATTTATTGGATTTGAATTAGGAACCTTCTAGAAACTTTTGCGGAACTGCAACTGCTGATACCCGGAGCCTTTGTTGAACCAGGAGCAAACAACTTGACCTTTTTAAACTTTGTATTAAATTTTACTAGCTTTTTTACCCACCTTATGACTGTGTACATCCAGATGTGTAGACACTGTAGTGCTTTACACTAGTGGGGGACTGAGATCTGAGTTCTAGAGGGCTTCATGTATGTATGAGTTATGTATTGAGTGTGGAGTTGATGTACTTTTTAGGTCGTATAAAGCAGCTGATCGAGATAGGAGCTTTGCTGACAGCAAGTATCCGTCTGTTTGTTCTGGACGAGGCGGATAAACTGCTGGAGGAGGGCAGCTTCCAAGAGCAGATCAAGTGAGACACACAGACTCATCCCAAGTTATTTCTGCTACATTAACTTTCATGCCTGTTTATCAAATTTAATGATTTCATTATATTAAACTGAATGCTGTGCAGATTAGACCAGCTTTTAGGTCAATATCAATATCTTCATGTTTCAGCTGGATCTTCTCCTCTCTGCCAGCGAATAAACAGATGCTGGCACTCTCAGCAACTTACCCAGAATCCTTAGCGCAGCATCTGTGCAGGTACATGAGAGAGCCGACATTTGTGCGATTGAACCCCACTGATCCCGGACTCCTCGGTGAGGCTATACCACCCTTCTGCCTTCTTTTTAATGGGCATATGTTATTTACCAAAGAGACCATGACTCTTGCGTGTGTTTCTCACCCATCCCTTCCCATGCAGGTCTGAAGCAGTTCTATAAGCTGGTGCGCGCTCATGCCCTGCCTCATAAGATCTTTGAGGAAAAGGTGCAGAATCTGCTAGAACTGTTCAGTAGAGTTCCCTTTAACCAGGCACTGGTCTTCTCCAATCTGCATACAAGGTTTGTGATGTTCATTTTATTCATGTCCTGCTTTTCTAAAAGATAATTTTTGTCAGATAGTCACATTCACTCTTTTTTATTATTATTATTATTATTATTATTATTGGGCTACAGTGTTGCCAATAGTTCATATGACACAGCTAGTGACCAGCTGAGGTATATGCTGATTAAGTAAACATGCTCATCAGTGTCTACAGTTAAAGCTTGTCATTTTGAGACAAACCATACAACCAGTGGTGCTTGTGCAAACCCATGGGCAAAAAAATATTCAGGGATGCTTTACTTAACATCTACAAATATTGATTATTTAGCATGGAAAAGAAGGGGACAATAAATAATTTTGAACAAAAAATTGAAATTAAATAATCAAATTGCCCAGCAGTGGTACAAAAATCATTATTTACATGCTGGGAGAATGTGTTTCAACTATTCTGCTGTTTATTTGCATTTTAACTCTACTGATTTGAAGTGGCTCTGTTCCTCTGTAGGGCACAGCACTTGGCTGATGTGCTCTCCTCCAAAGGCCTGCCTGCAGTCTGCATCTCAGGTGAGGCTCCCAGTTAAACAGCATTCATCTGTGTACTTCAGTTTGTTCTCAAGCAGTTTGTCTACATGAAGATGGCAGATTTAAATGTACTTTTATTTGTGTATGTGTGTGTGTGCGCAGGTAGTTTGAATCAGGAACAGAGGCTGGAGGCGATGTCTAAGCTAAAGCAGTACCAATGTCGAGTTCTTATCTCCACTGATTTGGTGAGATCAGACATACCAGTGTGTGCATACAAACTTGCCTGTAACACTGCCAACAAGTGAACCTCTTTCTTTCTTTGGTAGACATCACGGGGTATAGATGCAGAGAAAGTGAATTTGGTGATTAATCTGGATGTGCCTCAGGACTGGGAGACGTACATGCACAGGATCGGTCGCGCCGGACGCTTTGGTTAGTCTCTTCTTCTGTACTACACTCTGTTAATGCAATTTACAGTATACATCTGTTTTAGTATTAGACATCAGATTCCTTCCTTATTTTCCCTACGTTTCCCTTAAACTCATCACAGGTACACTGCAGTAATTTTGCATTGGTGAACTTTCTTAGAGTTGTAAGGAGGTTCTGACAATTCTGTTTTTTAAGAGCCATAAAGTTTTCACCTTCAATACAGTTAAAGTAGGTCAAACTTTTATATATTTGAAGACAAATTGAGGGTGAAACTGTATTACACATATTATAGCTGTAACAAGTTATGTGAACTACACAGTTTCTAGAGAAACAGGATGTTTTGGCCCGAAGTCACTTGTGCATCACTTGTGCAAGCACTGTATAATGAATAGGATAGCTTTGTGTATATTTCTATGCCATGCTTTGTAATAATTTACTGTAAAAGTTTTCACATACATAACTTAAATAACCTTCATCATCAATTCCGGTAGAAACTCGTGTTTGCAAGGTGTGGATTTGCAAAGACTGCAAAAGAAACTCAACTCACAAGGATGTTTTTGTCTCCAAGGTTCACTATTTAATTTGAAGCACAATTACAACAAAATTTGTGTTTTGTCTCAGGAACTCTGGGGGTCGCTGTAACATATTGTTGTCATGGAGATGAAGAGAACAAAATGATGGCCATTGCTCAGAAGTGCAGCCTGGCTCTTAGTCTATTACCAGGTAAATGGAGAAAAGGTGCTCAAATGTTGGTTCCCTTTGCTGGCACATAACACAGTTGTCTTTGCCTTGCTTTCTTCCTGTTTAGAGGCTTTCATTTCGCAGGATTTTGTTTTTTAGGAAATCTGAAACTAAAACCAAATTTCTACTGGAGTTCCTATTCCAGTTGTAAAACGGCTGCTTCCTTGCTGTTGTTTAAAAATAAATAAATAAATAAACCCAGCTTGAGTGGCACAAATTCCCAGATGATACCATTGCTATGTGTGACCAGGGGTACAAGATTCCATGAGAGTAAAATTGGCTCGTGTTTCAGGAAGGGTGGCATTCCTCTTTCCCCTTTAAACCAGAATCATGTTTTATAGAATAGTGCAGGTATGCCATGTCATTGCATGAGGGGTGGCTGGCTTCACAGGAAGCACAGTTTAGCCCTCACCCTTATGAAGGCGTCCATGTTTTTTTTTTTTTTTTTTTTTTTTTTTTTCCCCCCCCACTTTGTTGCTTGAGTGCATGGAGGTAAAAAATGACATAATTCTGAGTTTCGAATTCCCACTTCCACAGCAAGCTGAATTCAGCATTAGTTACACTGTGTTGTTCAGGACAGTTCTGAATCACATAAAAGGTGCATTAGACTGTAAAGTCTTTATGCATTTTATTTGAATCCGTGACTCCTTGTGTGTCAGTGTGTTGTCTCTGCTCATTGTGCTTTTCTGTGGTCTACCTCAGATCCGATCCCAGCCGAGCTAATGGAAGAGCCGTGTGATTGGAATGTGATTGTTCAGCCTCCTTCGAAAAATGACCTTGCTCTTTCCCTTGGATCCAATGCAGGAAAAAAACAGACCAAATCTGAGCAGACAGTCTCCAAATCCCCCAAAGAGCCTCGGCACACACTTCTCACTAAAGAGCAGACTGAGCGTCGCAGTCCATCTAGAACCCCAAAATCTAATACTGACAGGAACAAGGGTAATAAACCTGTTGCTGCCCCTGACCACTTACCCAGTGCTGAAAATCTAGAGCCTCATCCAGCTCTTACGAGGAAGGAAATGCAGGAGGCCCTTCCCAAAATCCCTCCCCTGCCCTCTTTTAAACCCCAAGCAGTGAGACCTGTGTCCTTTGCTGAGGCCATGGCTGACTTCGAGAACTTTATGACCGCTGGCCCTGGACGATCAGTCGAGATCATAAGACAGTATGGAACCCATGATGAAGTAAACACCATGGATGATGAGCATGAAAGCAATGCTGACAGTAGTGCTGGGACAGATGGTGCTTGTATTAAGTCTTATAAACACGAAGAGCAAGTCTTAATGGATGGAATTGCTCAATCTCAGCGGTCAGTGGGTTCAGTCTCTTGTCCAGTGACCTCTAGGTGCATGTCTGGCAGCTCTTCTTCCTCTTTAGACAGTGAGACTGAGATGGAGACCGATCAGAAAACGGATGCCTCGGCTTCCAGCTCTGTGTCTAGTGCCTCACACCTGAACTGTGGACCACAACACATTGCAAAATCATCAACACACACAGCCAGTACGGAAAAGCAGCCCATCAAACTCAGACCGAGTCCTTACAAACCTCAAATCAAGACTCCTCATCCTAACAATCATGCTCAGGCTCTTCAGTACTGTAAGTCAAGGTCAATGTCTGAGGAAAAGAGGGCTGAGAAGACTGCCAAGGTAAAGGAAGGGAGCTGGAGGACACAGAGAAGGACACAGGAAGAGGAGGAGGAGGAGGACAATGACGAAGAAGACAATGAATCCTCTCAAGAAGAAGGGAATGGACATGAACAGGACTATTGGAGAGCATGTTACCAAGCCTGGGAAGAATATTACAGCTCTTGGAGTTCAGCCTATTACTACCGCTCGCATTATAAATGGCTGGCTGCGTATCGCATGAATGCTGTATACATGATGGAAATGATGAAACGCTGATTCAAGAACAATAGAAGTCTCACTTCTGGGGAGATGCAAGAAACCTGGTGTCAGATGTATAGCACATGCAGGAAATGACAAGCCATTAATAGAAACTGTTGAATTATGGCACTGTTTATTGTATCATGGATCAATTAACAGTCCTCACCTTACAGTGTATTTATACCATTGGCTAATAAAGGTCTCCTAATTGAAATAACATGAATTATTAATTAAGGCAATGGACATGACTTGGGCTCTTGTAAGGACAACAACTGAATATCATTGTTCATTATTATTTTTTAATTTTTTTTAGTTCAGTAGTGTTCATTTGCATAGATCACAGCATAGTTACATACTTGTCCACTTAACTACTTGTCAGGTGGCTAAATGTGTACAAGTGTACTTGCCTAGCCACCCACCTGCTCGCATAATTTCAGTATAAACCCTAATTAGATGACTATAATTCCCAATCCAACATATTAAAAAAAATAAAATAAAAAAATTACACCTTACTCGGGCCAGAAGTTTAGCACACATTGCACCCATACTCCCAACAGTTACACTGCTTTCCCATTTCACAACCAATCAAATACAAGACCCTGCTCAAACTTTCAGGTTCACCAATACTGGTCTAAAGGTGGTGACTAGATAAGGGGCAGATCTTTTAGTGTCATTGTCCCTAACCTTTGGAGTGCCATTTTCCAAGACCTACATGACAGTACTTCCTTCTCTAAATTTATCAGTCGACATAAAACTTACGTTTCCCCCCCAACAGTTTTGCTCTTTTACTTCCTATGAATCTGTTTGAGTGTTAGAAAGGCACTATATAAATTAAACAAATTATTATTATTATTATTAGGGACCAAGCACTTATTGTATCCGTTAGTATTAGTGTTGTTCTTCTTATTATTATGTGGTTAGGGTCACAGTGGATCTGGAACCTAACCCGGAAACACGTCCTGGATGCCAGTCCATCACTGTGCCAATCCATCACAGGGCACTGCGCACACACACACACACACACATTAAAACATGTTTACAGCTAGGGGCAATTTATCTTAGCCAAATCCACCCACCAGCATGTTTTTAGGGAGATGGGAGGAAACTGGAGAACCTGGAGGAATCCAATGGGGAGAACATTCACAGAAACTCCACAAAAATAGTAACCTGAGCTCAGGATTGAAACAGAGCTGTGAGGTGGCATCTCTAACCACTGCCCCATATTGCCCTGTATTTTATGATGTGTATCATAAAGTGTTTTGTTAGTTGCTCCTTCTGTGATTAGTATAACAATGCATTGAAAAGGGAAGAGAAAAAATGAAAAACAAAAGAAACATGTCCCCTAACATTATGATAGAAGTTTTGAATAATAAATTGAATAATCCTGAAATAATAACATGATTATGATTGGCATTTATCAAATTATGTGGCGTGGTTTGTGATGTTCTGCTTGTATAATGGCTGCTATAGTTTAGCAGGTTATGCTGTATAGTAAGTTTTTAAAATCATCAATTTGCCCATTTTTAACCTTACAATTGACCTTCTAAGGGTCTCTGCACAGCTCTTGAACAGTTAGACTAAAAAAAGAATTGGCACAAAGCAGAAGTACCCATGTGCACAACACCACCTCTTGAGCGATGATTGGGCAGTAATTCTCTCTCACAAGCAGGCTGACAATCTGACAACTGAGATTCACATTTCCTAATCAACTATACAAAACAGTGACGTTTGTTCATAGAGGTTAACAGACTCTAACAAGCTCTGTATCGATCAAGCAAAACATTATTGTAATTGAGAGAGATATTTTTCTTTCACATTGTTTTCTGAAAGAGTCCTAAAAGGCAATCAGATTTCCTTCAGCCTCAGTGATAAAGTGATCTTGTGTTGATTACCTGTAATCAGAGCACACACTCCAAATCACAGGGCCTCCACATACTGACCGCGGTGACCTTTCTGTGTAAAACCATGGCAGATAATATGTGGCTATTTGACAACTGCCGATTTCATTCAGTTTGCAGATAGATAGATCGATAGATAGATAGATAAACAGATCAATAGACCTTCTGAAGTTTCATCATCATCTTTTAAACTAGCCTATTGCACTAGCCAACAGTATACACTGAGCCATAACATTAAAACCACTGACAGATGAGGTGAATAACGTTGATCATCTCATTACACTGGCAACTGTCAAGGAGTGGGATATATTAGGCAGCAAGTGAACAGTCAGTTCTCGAAGTTGATGTGTTGGAAGCAGGAAAAATGGGTAAGCGTAAGGATCTGAGCGACTGTGACAAGGGCCAAATTGTGATGGCTACACATCTGGGTTCTCCAAAATGGCAGGTCCTGTGGTGTGTTCCTGATGTGCAATGGTTGGTACCTACCAAAAGTGGTCCAATGAAGGACAACTGATGAACCTGGCATTCATGTGGATGTTACTTTGACACATACCACCTACCTAAACATTGCTGCGGACCAAGTATACCCCTTCATAGCAACGGTATTCCCTAACGGCAGTAGTCTCTTTCAGCAGGATAATGCGCCCTGCTGCAAAAAATTGTTCAGGAATGATCTGAGGAACATGTCAAAGAGTTTAAGGTGTTGACTTGGCCTCCAAATCCCCAGATCTCAATCCGATCGAGCATCTGTGAGATGTGCTGGACAAACAAGTCCGCTCCAGTGTTTTGGTGACGCAAGGGGGTCCTACACTCGATGTCCTACACTCGGGTCCTACACTCCACTATTACTCGAGTGGTTTCAATGTTGTGGCTGATTTGTGTATATGCTGGTAATTCAAAATATAGAATATTTTCCTTTAATGACACCAAATTACAATCATTAAGCCTATAATTTAAGCAAGCATATTGCATTATCGCATGGGTTTCCTCTGGGTTCTCCGGTTTCCTCCATCTCCCCAAAACATGCCTTCTGTGCTAAATATCCCCCAAGTGTGTATGAGTGTGTGAATGTATGTGCACGATGCCCTGCAATCGACAGGTGTCCCATTCAAGGTGTATTCCTGCCTTGTGCCCAGTATTCCTGAGATAGGCTCTATATCCATAGCGACCCTGACCTGGACGAAGGTCGGGGATGAAGATGAATCATTTTATTCAGAATCCCCCCACAGGGAATAAAGGGAAGACCCCAAAACTGACCTGACGTCACTGATGTCGCCTGTGGGTTGGTCTTTCATCAAGCAAATTATCTAATGGAGTAACTTCTGGGGAAACAGTGAGCTGTATTCAATCAGGCACCTGTCTCAAACAGCAGTAATGAATTGTGCGATGTAAAGCAGTCTCCTGGCTGTACAGTGGGAAATCCATGGACAATGAATACAACTTCGCCGTGTAGACTCGAGCAGTCTAGGACACGATTTCTGATTTTTAATTACTCTCTGCTCTGTTTTACTTTCATCATCGGTACTGCGGCTAATCTGCTCGTGTGTTGGGTGGCTTTCCGAGATAAAAGCCTGCGCACTGGCAGCAACGCGCTGCTGGTTAACCTGGCCGCCGGAGATTTGATTAGATGTTTTGTAGGCTCTCCGGTGTTTTTGGCCTTGTTAGTTTTGAGAGAGAGGCGCGTGAGGAGCGGCTCGGTGCTGTGCCGCGTTCAGCAGCTCACATATTTACTGTGCAGCTGCGCTCAGCTACTCACACTGGCGACCATCAGCGTGGAGAGATTCCAGACCATCGCTTTTCCGTTTAGCACCGAGAAAAGGAGAGGACGGATTCGGATCTGGATCCTGATTATTTGGATCTTTGCAGTTATAGTCGCCGTGTCCTCTCTGATTCTGTCCAAAGATCCTCTGTCCTATTCAACGTGCCGCCACTTGCACTCACCAGAGTTGCGCGCTTTGCATGCGGACTCTTTTGACGCCTATGTTTTGATTCCCATCTGGACCTTATCTGTCATTCTGATAGCCGTTAACTACTTGCGCATCTTCGTCGTTGTGAAACAGCATTCTAATAAGATATTGGACTCGGGAGTGCAGCCAAAGCTGTGTGTAGTGACGCGCGTCTCAAGCTGCCGGCTGCCCCAATCAAGTGCACTAGAGTCGGGGGGAGTTGAGGGAAACTTTCCCCGCTCGGGTCCTGAGATCGCGGGCGCGGTTTGTATTCTCACCCCTAAAGCCAAAGCGCTGGGCAAGGCAAGAGTAGAGGGAAAGTTAGCCAAGAGGCTCGGCTACATCATCGCAAATGTGGTCGTGTTCTGGATGCCGCTGGTTCTCCTACTGACCCTCAGACTGGTGGTGGATTGCAGCGAGTACTGTGTGAGTAAACTCACTACTAAAAATACATTTTACTTGTTCATAAAACAAATGCAAGCCATCATTTACAGCCATGAACTGAATATACCGTTTGGCATGAAGTTAATCAGAATAATTTTTTTAGATATTTGAACCATTTTAATGATTGTCTAGGCTCATATACTTTTCAAATATTAAATATTTTCTGACAGTGTCCCCCTTTGTAAAATGTTATTAAATGCCTTACTGTTCTAAATAAAACTGTTGTAACAATTAAATTGTAGCAAACATATATTTTTATTAACTTAAAATCACTGTCCCACTTTTGCTGATGATCTGTCCCACTTTATATCAAAATACTCTTTCAGTGAAAAGCACTGCTTTAAAGTTGTTCAAATGTCTATCATTATCACGTTTGTTTGGTTATTTTATTTATTAAGCACTTTTACACAACTGACCATTGACCAAAGTGCTGCACAATATCCAAAAACACACAGAGACAATCACAACCATAAAACACAACACTAAAGCCGCAATTAAAATAACAGAGAGTTAAACCCCTCAGTTTTAATACACAAACAATTTCTATACCCCATTAAATGCTGATGCGAGGAGGTATTCCTTAAGATCGTGTTTAAAAACACTTAAAGCTATATCAAATATTGTTTCAGTACATTTACATGTAGGGGGGTTGTGTCTTTACAAAATACTCAAAGGCTAGAAGAATAAAGCTTTTGTCATTGTGCCATGGTGAATCTACCAAAAACTGTCCCTAACTCGAGTAAGGGGAGACCGCCCTGCTGAAAAACAACAACAACAACAATAGAAACCCTCATAGAATTTGTAATGGTTTTAATGGTTATAATGGGAATCCTATTGGTTTTAATGGAAACTGTAATGGTCTCTGTTTGTCTCTACTGGTTATTTGTTTCCTTCTATTGGTGGCATGCTATGTCTAGTGGATACCATTACGGACCAATAATGGTAAAGGTTTTAATAGTTAGGTGATGGTTTGTAATGGTATCTGTAGTGGAAACCATTAGAATTTCTGTGATGGTTTTATTTATTTTTTTTAGCAGGACGGGGATGATTTAAAGTAACACCTTGTAAAAAGAAAGTAACTATGACTCGCTCTGTTCATGCTTAATGTAACATTAGTCTCGCAACTGTCTACAAGAAATTAAATTTCTGTATTTTATTTGCAAAAACATATTTTCCATTTAGAAAGCTGAGTTTTACTTGCACTGTTTTTTTATTTTTTATTTTTTAAATTTCATTTCAATTTTATTCGTATAGTGCTTTTAACAATGGCCATTGTCACAAAGCAGCTTTATAGAAATATATAAATTCCAGATATAAATTTTACATTTAAAAATTTATCCCTATCGAGCAAGCTGGAGGCGACGGTGGTGAGGAAAACTCCCTGAGATGACATGAGGAAGAAACCTTGAGAGGAACCAGATTCAAAAGGGAACCCATCCTCATCTGCGTGACACTGGATAGTGCGATGGCAAATAATCTCATCTATGACGATATACTATATAGTCAAAAAGTGTGATTGTGTAAACAGTAACTTATGAGCTTATGAGCAACTTATGAATACGAGCATCAGAGTTAAATCTGGATTCATTATAGTTTTAACTTGGTCTATTGTATCTAACTGAAGATATTAACTGTTCAATGATGGAGACTCGAATACAAATCTGTTCTTAGCAGTTGTAGTCCTAAGTCCCTGTTTTGTGGTTGACGTTCCTGTGGTATAATAATAATTGTACAACAGTTAGTTCTGGTCCACTAATATGATTGGTTGAGCTGTGTTCCAAGAGTGCTGATATTTACTATAACTGCACTGGGAAGATTCACTGTGTGTATCACTCCGCTCATCCGTGTTCACTACGTAAAGTTACACTTCCTAGCCAGAAAAGGATACTACAGTAGTGTTAGCGGCATCATTAGCAGACATGGCAAACTATATTTTTCAGGAATATAACATTTGGCTTAAAATATAAAAGCTCATCAGGTGAAGATGAAAAGGAAGAAGGGATGCCATTTTTACTGGAAGCACCTTTAATGGGAATGTTACAAATCAATGTGAGCTAGCTAGCGAGCTAGCCGACATGCTATAAAGTGAATGTGGCTTCTTCGGAATCTATTTCCGGAGCAAAAATAAACAGAACATTTGGCCATATTGTGTTTGAAATGTCACTTACTCTATATTAATGTCTTGTTTATAGAACTGTTGTAAAAAACAATGTTGCCCTGCGGGCTTGTGCCTGCAGCAAATCACAGGAGTGCCGAACTTCAGTATAGCAGCACTCCTGCTCGTGCGATATTGCTTAAATGTTAAACTTTTATCAGACAAAACAGTAACATTTTGGCATGTGTTTGGCAATGATTGGCTTTACACTTGAGTCAGTGATTCAGATGAGAAAAAACTGCCTCACTGTGTGTACAGAGTTTTTCCTCTATTTGGTTCCAAAAGCGCTATGGGTTCATTAATGTGAATTATCAATGACATAAATCTCAGTTTTAATGAAGAGACTAACTGAATAATAATGATTACATTTTTTTTTAAAATGTCTTCTTGTGATTGATCATCATTTACAGCTGTAGAGTGACATACATTGCATCAGTTTGTAGCAGACAAAATATTTTTTAAATATAAATTTGGTTGATCTTAGTGGTATAGGCAGTTTTAACCTTTCCAAATGGAGTGAAAAAGGGAAGCAACATAATTTATATGCTTCTTGACACATCAAAGGCACCATCAGCACCTCATACCACAACCCCATCGAGTTCATTTTTTTTAGATTTACTATAATCAAATACCAAATATGTGCAGAACATTGTAAAGCAAGCATGATTTTATTTTTATCAGACAATCTGAAAGAAGATGGTTAGTTGTCCTTTCAAACAGTAACCCACAACACGATAATCTGCTTAACAATCTCAAACAACCAATCAATCAAAAAAAATAAAATAAAAACAGAATTCATATTATTGTGTATAAACTGTCAAATTGAAACTTGATAAGGTGTGTAAAAATGAAATATGATGAAACAAGTTAATTATACAATCAGATGAGACCCACTATTAATATTTTTAAAAATATTTAATATGGTTCATTATGTGTGTATGTAGAGTTGGGGAATGTGGGAGCTGGAGACCTCGGCGATGGTATTGACGTGTGTACCTGCTGCTGTGGACCCGCTCATATACACGCTGCTCCATCGCCACTTCTGCACCGAGTTCCGCAAACTCTTCTGCACCAATCAGAGCTGCTGATAACCGATCGACCAATCAGGAGCCGGCTCGGTGATGAAGATAGAGCCTTGTTTGATCCGTATCAAATCTACTAATCTAAAACCTCTACTGGGATAAGAGAGTTATAATATTCTGGTCTTGAAATAGAAAGTTCTGGTTACAAGGCAAAGCTTTTTTAATAAATAGACCAGATTTTTGACACCTTTTTGTGTTTTCAATACAAATGTAAACCAAAATTCACAGATGATAGTTTCCCTCTGAAAGAGCATTCAGGGATGTGCACAAGATCACATCATTAAAATCATTGCATTTATAATGCCTCCATTTGACATAGATTGGGAGTCATATACTACTACACAATACTTATCAAGAAATTGTGCCTGATAACCAACCAATTAAATTTATTGGACAATTTGTGGCAGTTGTTTAAGCTAGCTAACTTTATTTAAGGGGAAACCCGAAACCTTTTTAGAAACACACAGATTTATGTGTGCAACTTGTATAAACATTGTAGGTATATTAAGTTTCCGTGTTTGTGTCCAGAAGGTTACAAGGTCAAATCCAACTGTTGAGACCTCAGATTATGCTTTACCTGTACCATAAAGGTAGTTGAACAAACTCAGGTTTATGGGATTAGTTGCGAGTTGACAAAACAGGAACAATCCAATCGGGCTTTACTGGTACCATGACGCTGGTTATCAACTTTCTCTGTCAACTCGGGCTTTGATCTTTAAGCTATGATTAGTCCACATAAAAGCGTGACGTCGACACCGAACAGCAAATAGCGTTCAACTTGGAAAAAAGCAGCATACTTCCGGTTGAAGAGCAAAAAATTATCATGCAGAAATATGAGGAATTTAAACCTACACTAACTGCAAAAAGCAACACCAGTGTGGCTGCCAAAGCTCGGGAACATGCATAAGTTTACTTTTATAGGCTCACAATGAGAATAAATGGATGAAAACTTATAACCCTGACATATTTCATGTAATTTCACTTAATATAAATATCAGTTTTTCAATATTTAAAACAAATATCAATTTGTGAAAATATATTAGGACAGGAATAATGCCACCACATGTAAATATTACAGTTTGTGCTGAGAAGTTGAATTAGTTGTGTCACTTTTATGTCACTTTGCTCACAGCTGATTGGTCCAAGTTGGGTTTGAGTTCTCTTACCCTTACATAACCTGCCCTGGAGCAGGTTAGCTGTGGCGCATAAGTTACTATGGCGATGAACACAGATAAAAGCGATAAAAGCAGAGCCACTTTCATGGTACCTAAAACCCAGGGTTGGCACAAACTAAACTGAAATGTTCCCGGCTAGCCACCTAAACCGGCTTCATGGTACAGGCCCCTGTTGGATGAAAGTGACTCATGAATTAATAAATATAAATGTACAAACAGCACCAAACACTATTATTTGTTCTTTATTTGTTGTAAAATCTATGTTGATACAGACATTTAAAACATGTAATTGATAAAGAGAAGAAATGAATAACTTTATGCTTCTTTAACTAACCAGGAAGTGTTTGGCTAGCTGTTTTAAAATTCAAAGGACTCTCAGTACATTTATGCATTGAGACCACAGAAATATACAGAACTGTGTAAAAGTCAGAGACCACCCAATTTGTTTTCAATCAAATGGTCATTTGGTACTTATTGTTGATAATTATATAAATCTTATAAATTATAAATTATATAAATGTATAAAAATAAATCATATTAATTTCTTTTCTTTACCTTTGTGTGATTTATAACCAATAACAATAATGAACAGTAATGATGATAAAATGTACTTAACAGAAAGTTTATACAGTAATAATACAGTAAAACAGTATGAAATCTGTAAATATTTCATTTGTTATATTATTAATATTGGCTTGCATACATAAGTACTGTATGGCTGTTTGACAGAAAACAGAATGAATGTACTGTACATTTTCCCCTAATTTTTGCTCGACACCAAATAATTAACAATAAGTACTGAATGGCCATTTGATTGAAAACAAAAGGGTGGTCTCTGACATTTGCACAGTTCTGTAGGTTCTGACAATTCTATGATTTTAAGATCACAGATTTGGGCCTTAAGTTCTGATCTTCAATATGAACCAAGCAGATGTAACTTTTCAACTATTTGTTTCATACTTTTAACTGTAAAAACATGTATTCACACTCACATACACGATCAGCCATAACATTAACAGGTGAAGTGAATAACATTGATTATCTCTTTACACTGGCACCTGTCAAGGGGTGGGATATATTAGGCAGCAAGTGACAGTCAGTTCTCAAAATTGATGTTGGAAGCAGGAAAAATGGGCAAGCGTAAGGACCTGAGTGACTTTGACAAGGGCCAAATTGTGAAGGCTAGACGACAGAGCATCTGCAAAATGGCAGGTCTTGTGGGGTGTTCCCAGTATGTTCCCAGTATGCAGGGGTTAGTACCTACCAAAAGTGGTCCAAGGAAGGACAACTGGTGAACTGGCAACAGACCACAGAGCAATGGATGGAGGTGGTCTGCTCTGATGATTCATGTTTACTTTTACATCATGTGGATGGCTGGGTACAAGTGTGTTGCTTATCTGGGAAGAGATGGCACCAGGATGCACTATGGGAAGAAGGCAAGCTGGCGGAGGCAGTATGATGCTCTGGGCAATGTTCTGCTGGGAAACCTTTGGTTCTGGCATTCATGTGAATGTTACTTTGACACGTACCACCTATCTAAACATTGTTGCAGACCACGTACACCCCTTCATGGCAACAGTATTCCCTAATGGCAGTGGCCTCTTTCAGCAGGATAAAGCGTCCTGCCACACTGCAAAAATTGTTCAGGAATGGTTTGAGGAACATGACAAAGAGTTCAAAATGTTGACTTGACCTCCAAATACCCCAGATCTCAATCCGATCGAGCATCGATCCTGTAAGTTGTGAGGCCCCACCTCACAACTTACAGGACTTAAAGGATCTGCTGCTAACCTCTTGGTGCCAGATACCACAGCACACCTTCAGAGGTCTTGTGGAGTCCATGCCTCAACAGGTCAGAGCTGTTTTGGCAGCACAAGGGGGACCTGCACAATATTAGACAGGTGGGTTTAATGTTATGGCTAATTGGTGTATATTCAGTGGTATGTAACATTTATAATATTAACAAATTTTTGCAAAAACATCCGATAGAACCGTATAATTATTAAGGTCTCAAAATATGGAGATTTTTTTTTTTTTTTTTTTGGAGAATTTCCGAGTTCATCCTTGATTTGATTACAGATAAGAATGATATCTGAATGAAAAATTGCACACACAGCAAATGGGTTAGTGACATATATAGATTTTTTATCAGGCGTTTCACAGTAGTGACAAGACAAGATCATAAATTATATTCAGCAGCTGACAGGGAAGGCCAATAGAACAAGGTGAGAATTCCATCCAAACTAAAGCAAAAAAAAAAAAAAAGGGAACAGCAAAATAAATGCTGAGACATTGAATTGGGAAACTAGTAACTGCAAGGCAAACAGATGAGTACAGTTCTTTAATTACAAATATGACAGGACATTGAACCTTTGATTACTTTCATCATGTCTTAGACAGACCCTGATTTACTTTATAAACAGTTTTTAGCTCTGGGTATTTATTTCCCCACAAAAATGTAAGATGTTGGTTTAGTGCTTAAATAGATTGGGCATATTAAGTAGCTGCCTCCAACTATCTTTTGAAAAACTGCCTTATTTTGCTACACTATAGCTCATTTGGGACAAACGTTTTTCATCAGCGTGAATTTAAAAAAAAATTTTTTTATCAAAGACTGCAAACTGATTTATTTGGTAATTACAGGCACAAATTTACTATCGTCTCTAAATGAACAAACATCAATGTGCTTTTCTCTCTTAATATTGATAAGACTGTATCTGATACAATGCACCACAATTCCTAACATGAGATCACAGTCTAATGCTTTGTAGATCTGTGTTATGGTATAGGGTAGATCAAATTTTTGATTTTATTTTTCCAAATATCTAATTGAATAAAAGTGACATGTAAATATATGAATAATTGCACATTTTATTTGCTATTGAATTAATTTAATCATGTAGTTGTAGTAAACAATGTGATAGATGCATGTAAATGATTAATGATAGTATGGAAATAAAAGAATTCCTGTCTCTGTATATGGCTATCTCAGATACCATGGCTTAAAACGAAGGTAGAACATCAGGGGAAAATAATCTTTTATTTTGATCTTGATGCTCTCGCTCATTTAAGAGCTTTCATTCTGTGTCTTTTAAATATCTAAAATAATGTTAAAGAAAAACCCACATTGGTACAATGTGGTAAAACGTGGCAGTGTAAGTCTCAATAGTCAGACACAGGGAACCGATGGTCTTGAACAATAATTATAATATTCCTAATTTCCTGAAGTAAGAACATTTACACTATATGCTGGTGTTTCTACTATATCATCATTACTATGAGAAAATATTGTATCTCTAATATATTTCCAAAACAGCCTTTCAAACCTTCTCTTACACAGTTTTAGTTATACAAGAAGCTATCATTTGAACTCACAGAGCCGTACAAAGCTTAGGGGCATATAGTGTTAGTAAGATAAAATTGTGATAAACAAAAAACAAACAAACAAACAAACAAACAAACAAACAAACCCCAGTAAGGCTGCATTTACATTGCCAACCAGTTCAGATTTTTCCCCTGTCTTCTGACACAGATTGAATATTGTTGCATAAGTGTAAACAGGTTCTAAATCTGAAGCACATCTGATATCTGGTCATTTGTCTCACATCTGAATGCTCACATCCAGTTTTCTCTGAAGTTATTGTCATTGTTATGAGATGGTAGGCTAGGCTAAAAATCATTATTTGGCGTTCAAACATTAGCTACAGAAACTGGGCTGTCAACAAGGAGATCACTCAAGCTGTGAGTAGAGCAAATATACAGTCAGTCGTGGCTCCAATGGCAATATAAAAATATAGTCAAATGTGGCAATCTGCATGGTCCATGGTCTCCAGTGGCCAGTTCCTGCCAAGTTACATAGAATAAAGAGACCATAGATTAACAACCTTATCAAGTTTTAGATCAATGCTTGTGTGAAATGCCTGCTGAAAGCTGATTGGCTGACAGTGGCCATGTTTTTCGAATAATCCAGTCATCATTAAAAATTCACTTACAGATTAGCACAACAATGCAGTACGCCAAATCTCAGCTTTGTTTGAATTTATGGCTCCTGAGAAACAGCTAATCGAACCTAACTTTGCCACCTATCGATGACCACACACCAAACTTTGCAGACCTCCTCAGAACCTTGTAAATATGCCTTGTATTTACAGCTTTTGAAGTAAATTAGGCTCCGCCTTGATAGAATTGATTGGCATGTGACAGCCATGTTGTTTACAAAACTCAACGTTTTTTATAATTACACTCTGCTTAGTTGTTTGACACCAGTTTTCTGAAGATATGCCAAAAATCCTAGGACTAATTTGCAAAAGTAGGTTTAGCATATATGCATATTAGCTTAAAATGTGGGTGGGGGTTATATTATATAAATTAGTTACAAAATGAGACGGAAAAAACGGTCTCAAAGTCTCACGGTTCTTGAGATATGGCAGAAAATGTACGATGTTGCTCTATAGCATCACCATTAGGCCAATTTGGCCCATCTCTTGCCTGAGTAGTGGGATGTAGTACTACCAAAATTTCACGTTTCTGTGACTTACAGTTTGGTCTGAATAATTCATTTTAGGGAAGAAAAATAAGAATAAGGAAAACTTGAGCGAAAACCACAGCGTTCCAGCACATTTGGTGCTTGGACCCCTAATTAAAGGCTAAAAAACACATTAATCACTTCTCTTTCTACAACCGCGGTGATGCTACTGGTAAAAAGTCGCTGTTTTCCCGCCTAGCACATTTTGGTATGGGAATGATGTTAACATGGGAATCAGATATGGGTCATTTCTTACAGGACAAAGAATCAGATCTGTGTCAAAATATGGGAATTGTGCATCGAGGCCCACAATGTAAATGCAGCCCAAGAAATAAGATTTAAAATAGAGTAATAAGGTTTTCCGGCAGCATATACTGTATGGCCAGAACCTCAAATACACATCAGATAACTAATTCAAAGTGGAGAAATAGATCCAGGGCAAGAAAAAAACACTCATAGCCTTTAAATTCTTTAAATGCAACTTTGCATTCAGGAGTATAAAACATGAAACAAGTTAGTTATTCCTGTCCTAAAGCACAAACACACATATCTACACTATTATTGGCAAAGCCATTCTCCCTACAAATGGCCATCATGAAGAAACAGGGACCAAGTAATGAAGAAGACGTCTGATTGGTCCATGGAAGCGTCAGTCAAAACTCTTTGTGGCTTCGTTGTCACCATGGCAACATTGACTGCTAAGTTCATTCAAGACGGTCTGTTTTTCCGAGAAGAGAAAGACAAAATAAAGCAACACAGAAGAGTGGCCAACACCAAAAGTTTCTATGCAGGTAGAATACACACATACACACAACAAGGCTTACTTTTTTTTTTTTTTTTTCCAATTAAATGCCCACTGAGCAGGAAAGAAAACAACACTTAGGACCAAACCAACTATCGAAAGCATGGTTTTTCAGAGACACGAGCGGACAGGGCAGCACTGGACCACAGTGAAAGAGGAAAAGGGTGCAGCTGCACTCGTTTTGCCAAACAATGGCCAAATATTACAAAATATCCTATTAACAATATTCACAGATGAACCAAGGCTTAGTACATATCCTACTCACAAATTCTCAGCAAATGCCTTGTGCTTATTATCACAGATATTTCGAATACCTATTTGATATATATATATTTTTTTTGGTTCCGCTTTACATGGTTATTACTGACGATTTGGAGATTGACACTGTTTGTCCACTCAATATCTTGGACCCAAAGAAGAAGAAAGGGGAAGTGGATTAGAAGAGGAAAAAAAATCCTTCCCCCCAAGAGAGGCACATACTGTGTGAAAGGCTCCAGGCACGCTGAGAGCTTACGAACACGCACACACACCTATGGTAAGATCCTAACATATCAAATACACTCTGTTTCTCTTAACCTTACTGGAGTGAAAACACTCTCTCACTCACACAGACAGAAATGTAAAAATCTTCCCATATTCTTTGTCAAACTAACCCTATTGTCTTTACAGAGTTCAGATATGGAACAATTTTTTTCAACAGCTGCATGATATCCATGTAATTATTGACTAATATATAGATAATAGCAACAACAACAACATAGATGAAAAAGACTTGAAATATTACATTACACTTATATTAAAACTTGTGTATTGAATCTTCCAACTAAATGATAATCTACTAGGTGATCTAGTAACTAAACATTCAGCATTGAGTTAAGCATTTTTTGAGGCAACACTGCCAGCAAATTTTGGGAAATTTTAATTTCTTTAATTCAGCTTTTGCCGTCCAGTGAGCAGTTTCTCACTATTATTGTTATTATTCTCACTATTATTATTGAATTTAATTTCATCATTAATATCTTTTCTCTACTAACTATTCATTCTGAGAAATGCTATAATAGAAAGTAATGGCAGGAGTGGACAAATCACAAGTCTGGGCCCCAGGACAAGGACATTAACGTATCTGGCATACTCATTTTTCATTCACAGTTGCCGAGCGGACAAGCAGGTTCAGCAGGCTGTTTAGAAAATGGTCATCAGCCATCACACACACGCACGCACGCACACACACACACACACACACACACACACACACACACACACACACACACACACACATATATATATATATATATTCTATATGGGTATAGAAAAGAATCACCCCCCCTTTAAAATAATCACATTTTGTTGCTTTTCAGCCTGAAATAAAGACGGACACAGTTTTTGTTTTATCCAGCTGTATTTACTCAGTGCAACTTATAACATCCAAGTGAAAGATATAACACCAACATGTCAGAAAAAAAACAAAAAAAAACAAAACCAGAATCACTGAGTTGGAAAAAGGATCACCCCCTTGTGTCAGTATTTTGTTGAACCACCTTTTGCTTTAATTACAGCCTTTAGTCTGTTGGGATATGTCTCTACTAACTTTGCACATCTAGAGTTTGCAATATTTGCACACTCATCTTTGCAGAACTGCTCAAGTTCAGTTCAATTTGATGACGACCGTTTGTGGACTGCAGTCTTCAAGTCATTCCACAGATTTTCAATGGGGTTTAAGTCTGGGTTCTGACTAGGCCATGCAAGAACATTCACCTTTTTCTCCTTCAACCACTGTGTGGTCAGTTTTGTTGTGTGCTTTGGGTCATTGTCATGTTGGAAGGTAAATCTTCTTCCCATTGACAACTTTCTGGCAGAGGACAGCAGATTTTCCTCAAGAATTTGACGGTATTTTGCCCCATCCATTTTCCTTCTATCCTGACAAGTGCTCCAGTCCCTGCTGCAGAGAAACACCCCCATAACAGGATATTACCACCTCCATGCTTTACTGTAGGAATGGTGTTATTTGGATGGTGAGCTGGATTGGATTTCTGCCAGACATATCGTTTGGTGTTGAGGCCAAATATTTCAATTTTAGTCTCATCTGATCTGTTTTGGAAAAGCTCAGTCGTGACTGCATGTGGCCTTTCTTGAGGAGTGGCTTTTTTCTTTGAACCCTCCCATACAAGCCACATTTGTGGAGAATCTGTGATATTGTTGTCACATGCACACAATGATCACTCTTTGTTATAAATTCCTGCAACTGCTTCAGAGTTGCTGTAGGCCTCTTGGTCGCCTCTCTGACCAGTTTCCTCCTGGCTCTTTCACACAGTTTGGAGCGACATCCTGATCCAGGGAGGGTCTGTGTTGTACCAAATACCTTCCACTTCTTAATAATAGACTTCACTGTGCTTCTAGGCATTGATAAACCCTTTGAATTTTTTTGTATCCATCTCCTGACTTGTGCCTGTCCACAACTTTATCCCGGAGATCTTTTGACAGTGCCTTGCCACCCATAGTTGATTGTTTGCTTCAGTTGCACTACAAAATGCTCCAGGAAAGCTCTTTTCATGCTGAGCTAATCAAAATGACAACAGCTGATCACAGTTGAAAGTCACATGGCTTTGTGTGCCATTGAGAAGGTGATTAGCTACACCTTATTGAGTTTACAAGTCATTTTTAGAGGGGGGTGATCCTTTTTCCAATTCAGTGATTCTGTTTTTTTTTTTTCCCTGACATGTTGGTGTTATATCTTTCACTTGGATGTTATAAGTTGCACTGAGTAAATACAGCTGGATAAAACAAAAACTGTGTCCGTCTTCATTTCAGGCTGAAAAGCAACACAATGTGATTATTTTAAAGGGGGGTGATTCTTTTCTTTCTTTATTGTGTATATATATATATATATATATATATATATATATATATATATATATATATATATATATATACACACACACACACACACACACACACACACAGTACTATGCAAAAGTTTTAGGCACATGCAAAGAAATGCTGTAGAGCAAAGATGCCTTCAAAATAATTAAATTAAATGTTTCCACATAAAATAAAAATACTGTAAAGAGCAGTAAACAGTAGTAATTGAAACAAAGCCAATATTTGGTGTGACAAAAAAAATAAAATAAATAAAATAAAAAAATTGTAGTCTCCGGTACAATTTGTGCAGTTTTATAAGGAAATTAGCTGGTAAGTTTTATTGAGCATCTTGCAGAACCAGCCACAGTTCTTCTGGAGACTTTGACTTTCGCACTTGCTTCTTATTTTTGCAGCAAAACCCAGCAGCCTTCATTGTGTTTTTTGTCTGAAAAGTGTCTCTTATGTAATATGCTGCTTCCTTTAATGACATACAAATATTTTTCTGTAACATTTAATTTTGTGCTAGAAAACTAATGTTTGGGAATCTAAAATGTTTTTTTGTACTGACTTGATAATGTAGAAGTCATAAAATTATAATCTATAACAAAGTTTGTACTGAAAAATATAGGGTGCCTAAAACTTTTGCACAGTACTATATATATATATATATATATATATATATATATATATATATATATATATATATATATATATATATATAGCTACATGATTAAATTTTTTACATTTAAATGCACTACTCCCAAACACTGTGTGCCTAGATAAAAAAAAAAAAAAAGAACACACCAAGATAAACAGGCGGCACTTCACAGAGGACTGAGCTCATAGCAAAGAAAGCTTCAAATATCACTTCAGAGATATGTAATTGGTACAGGTTTGGAAAAGTCAGATGAACAAGTTTATGTAAAATATAATGCTACATTACATTCTAAGCAGTAATTTGCCAGTCGGACTTACGTTACTTCGTCGACAGACTAAGTGGAAAAATTGATGCCCATATTTCTATTTTTTTAGTAACAAGCTAGGCAGCTAAATCAGATGAGTGTTGCATATTTTCTTTCTCAATCAGCGAACTGTATAGTCAGTGTTTTAGATTTAACAAAGTATATGTATGTTGATGAATCTAAAGCTAATATTTGTATATACAGTATAGCTCATTTAAAGCTAAGAAGTTTTACTTTGTTTATTTCTGATGCTGTGCACAATCATGCTGATTTGATGTCACTCTGTAAACGGGAAAGGAACTCGGATTTGAGAAGAAAACCCCAAGCTGACTTCTCCGTTGAAGTGGCATTTCATGTCATGAAAGACATGGTCCTCATTTACTCCCTTGAGAAAGAAGGGTTCACTGTGTTGTGCAAAACTAGTAACAGTGCCATCTATAGCAAACAGTGCAAACAATGTCTAAATATTCTTTATTTAAAAGAACCACTGTTTACATGATTTGCTATAGAAGGTGCTGTTACTGTTTTTGCACATCTGCAATTTCCAAAGTCCTTTCTAATAAGTAAAAAACTTTGAAAAATTATGCAATTTATTTATAAGTGCATCATGTAAGAACAAAAAATCGTAAATTGAGAATCGTTCATAAAGTTGAAAAAATCATTTTGAAATTTTGCAATATCGCCCAGCCATAGTGCACTACCGATGTGAAGTGAAGATGTTCCTGTTGGTAGGAACAAGTGAAAATGAAGATGCTATCCATTCTCAAATAACATATTTAAGTCTGATGAGAGACCACAATGCTTCATCTGCAGTGACATTATATCCATAAAGTCGCCCCTACCAGGGATTAAAGTACTCACTAAATTTTCACTTATTTTTCACTTTTAGTTTCTGGGTTTTTAGCTTAGTTTATTGGACTTCTGGGCAAGTACACTGTAGCTTTGACTTGCTCTGTGGTCTAGCTAATGGATTTATGATTTGTCCACCCCTGAATGGTCATCACTATTAAAAAAAACAACAACAACTTTCAAGCATATCATTAGCTAAACTAACTATAGCTAATCCACCAATTAGCCAGAATGAAATTCCATTTAGCAAGTAATCTTTGCAGTGTCATCCTCTTCAGCTTTTTAAAATGGTGAAATCAAACTACATGTGGCTGCTCATGTGGCTTTACATATTTTTAATGGTTGAACAGAACTGATACGATGTCCCTCAACGTCCTATTTTAGATGATGTGAAAGTTGAAAGTTGCTTATAAGCAGTTGCTGAAATTGTTGCCTGTAACGTTGACGAAACATCACTTCCCTAAGACACAATACAAGACAATAAAGACAAAAAAGAAAGAAAAAGTGCTTGATGCGGAGTGACTCTTGACATCCTCATCTAATCAATCTTGTGATGGATTGATCAAGTTGTTATGGCTCTTCTGCTATTGTTATCTCTCTCTCTACATCTTTCTGTCTCTCTTTCACACACGCGCACACACACTCACACACTTGTTTCCATCACCCCCTTGGTTTTTGTTGTTCAGGAATCTGAGTCAGTGCTGTCCTTCTCCCACAAGGGGGCAGGCTACTCTACAGTTTTCACATCCTGAGTGCTTCTCCCCTCTCTCTGTTCTGACATTCGCTTGGCTCTGACACGTCCTTCACAGCGCGGAGACCTTCACCACACCGGTGCTGGAGTTGGTGGTGGGGTTGGGTGGAACCTCTGGGCTGTTTGGGGAGTTGTTGGTGGGAGGGGTCGGGATGCTGATGATTGCTGTGGTAACCTGACTGCTGCTCTTACAGTTCAGACCTCCTGACTCATCTGGCATCATGTTGAGACTGGAACGACTATGGGGTGTGTGTGAGAGAGAGAGAGAGAGAGAGAGAGAGAGAGAGAGAGAGAGAGAGAGAGCATAATCACAGTCACTTTATTATTTTAACTTTTTTTTTAACTTGTAACAGAGACATGCATCATGGCAAGATTATTATTTATATTGTTCAAGACACTAGGTCTTGTAAAAAATAAATAAATATATAATTTTAATTTTTTTCATATTACAGTATACAGTGTCTTACATATATACTGTATGTTACTGAACAGACTCATTTAGCATGGTAACCTAAAAACAAACAAGGACAGCGCAGTGTTTTCTTATTGTATGCTGTAAACACTAGAAGATGCTTGAGCTGAATTTTTATGCTAACATTATTTACTGCATGAAGTAACATTAACAAATGTAAAACTCACCCAGACCATGATATAGGATATGATAAGCTTTTAGAATATTGAATGTACTATATATGTGTGTGCATTACCTAGTGGTGAGAGGCTGCTGTTGTCCACACTGGATGTGTATGGCACTGAGCTCCTGCAGGTTGTGAGCATGTGAATGTATATGTGGGTGTGTGTGAGGGTGTGAGTGCACTGCATTAGCAGGCTGAGTGCTTTTCTTGGCTCGTCGGGAACAGCAGGACCCTATGATGCCCTCCTGGCTGCTGAGGGAAGAGCTCTGCGACGGGAAACGCTGCAGGCCGCTTTCCACATAATTCTGCTCAAACAGCTGCTCATCCATGAACTCGTGGTTCTACAAACAGAGAGAGATGGATTAGAGAAGGGGAAAAGTGCAGTTTGTAATTTTTAAACTTGTCTCTAGACCTGCGGAATTCACATAATTTTAAACATACCTGGATAAAACTGTTATTTGCAACTGCACAGTGGATGTGGCTAGTTTCTTTATTTCAGGCATCTGTTGCCATTGTTTGGGCAGAAAAATAGCCTCAAGAGCTGCCTGGAACCACCTTTTTTTTTCTATACGGCAACCCACGAGACATAGAAGGGTTGGGGTTGATTGATATTTTCTAATTATAATTTACCTTACAGGTAGCAGAGGGCCCAAAAAATTACAAACCACTCCTTTAACTAGACCTCATTCATATAAATGTATCACTGTATGTCTTTAGGTTAAAACAGTGCATTAGGATAGAGCAGTAGACATTAACTTCCTGCCTTAATCCAACTACCCTCGAGATATCTGGCTGAATTTATTAAGGACTTAGTAATTAGCTGATCAGTATGTAGGCGATAGGGAAAACATTGCACCCCTGGGTTTGAGCAATTATTTCTGAGTGGTGATTCATCAACAGGAGGAGGGTTCAACTTCTACAGAGCCACTCCCCACTGAGCAATCTCATGTTCCATAAATTAGTACACTACAGATGATCTAAAACATGGCAGCATGCCTGGCCTTCAAACAAAATGTGCATGTCACAGCCCCCTTCCTGTCACCTCCCTGGCTCCTTGAAGCTGTCTGCATCAAAGTTCTTGAAGTCATCTACAGAACAATCTGTGAGTGAATAGCATCTGATGAATCCAAAACCTGTCATCTTGTGTTAATCTCTGATGGTGGAATGAAAAGCCTAGCTTCATTCACTCTGTTGATTCCCTCACAAACTGCTTCTGAGCACTAGCACCATCTTAAGCTTGTCAATTGTTCTCTTGGCAGCCTTCAACAGCTCAATGCAATGCATTTCATTTCACCTCCTTTGGATGAAGAAATAAATAAATGTCTCCATCCATGCAAGCTAAATTGTTAAATGTTGAGGGCTCTGTGTGTGTGTGTGTGTGTGTGTGTGTGTGTGTGTGTGTGTGTAAATGTATGTGGGTGTGTATGTGTTGTGTGTCTGACCGTGGTTTTCTCCAGGCAGTGCAGCAGGTGGTGGTGTTGGCTCTCTATTATTGACGCCGTCTTATTCAGATGTTGCCCTTCGCCTTTGGAGCCCTGCTGTAGACAAAACACAGATGTACACATATTAGATGCCCTTTATACTCAAAGAATTGTCATATGTGTGTCAGGCTTCACTGCTGATTTCTTCCAAACAGCCAAAAATGGCTAAAAAAATAAATAAATGTAATTTTGATCAAAATCAGGGTTTTCTACCTGTATCATACTTTGCTTGCTTTTTAACCATGCCTCCTAGGCTTTCTGCAAAAATCTCATTAGGTAAATAAGTGGCTAGTTTAACAAACGCGGCTATAAAAACTGTTTACCTAAAAGTGTTTTAAAAGTGCTTTCCTTCCTTATGTTTTCCATAGCAAAAACGATCATAAGAGATCTATAGATAGATAGATAGATAGAGTACTGTGCAAAGCACATGCAAAGAAATGCTGTAGAGCAAAGATGCCTTCAAAATAATGAAATTAAATGTTTCTACATTTAAAAAAAAACACTGTAAAGAGCAGTAAACAGTAGTAAATGAAACAAAGTCAATATTTGGTATGACAAAAAAAATAAAAATAAAAATAGTAGTCTCCAGTACAATTTGTGCAGTTTTATAAGGAAATGAGCTGGTAAGTTTTATTGAGCATCTTGCAGAACCAGCCACAGTTCTTCTGGAGACTTTGACTTTCGCACTCGCTTCTTATTTTTGCAGCAAAACCCAGCAGACATACAAACATTTTTCTGTAAAATTTAATTTTGTGCTAGAAAACTAATGTTTGGGAATCTAAAATGTTATTTGTACTGACTTGATAATGTAGAAGTCATGAAATAAAAAATCTATAACAAAGTTTGTACTAAAAAAAATAGGGTACCTAAAACTTTTGCACAGTACTGCATATTTACGAATATATTCGATTTGTAAAAGTTTTAAATACCAGCTCTCACATTATCAGTGAAGCACATGTGCCATTACTGACATTCTTGAGATTGTAGCGGACAAGTTGTATTGTTTAAATGCTAATCATAAATGGGAAATTTAGCCAACAGATCAAAACTAACTGAAAATAATTAGCAATTATTTCAACACTGATGTAAAAGCAGACAGTCAATCAATTGAGGCAAGAGTGATGATGAGACTCCTGTTTGTCAAATGCTGTAAGTGAAGATCTTCAAACAAAATACAACATAAAACAAAGGCAACCTGAGTAAAGACACAATAAAGATTTATTACTATTATTTTTTTTATTGAAGCAAAAAAAAGTTAGCCAACACCCATCACCCATGTGAAAAACTAATTGTCACCTTAAACTTAAAATCTGGTTGTGCCACCTTTAGCAGCAATAACCGCAACCAAACGCTTCCGATAACTGGCGATCAGTCTTTCAGTTACTTCTAGGACTAGGATTTACTCCTTTGCTTTGGATTATTGTCTTGCTACATAATCCAGTTGCACTTGGGTTTAAACTTACGGACTGAAGACCAGACATTCTCCTTTAGGATTTTCTGGTAGAGAGCAGAATTCATGTTTCCCTCAATTATTGCAAGTTGCCCAGGCCCTGAAGCAGGAAAGCATCATCCACACCATCACACTTCCACCACCATGCTTGACCCTAGGTATGAGGTTCTTTTTGTGGAATTCTGTGTTTGGTTTACGCCAGATGTAACGGGACCCCTGTCTTCCAAACAGTTCCACTTTCAACTCATCAGTCCACAGGACGTTCTCCCAAAAGGTTTGAGGATCATCAAGGTGTGTTTTGGCAAAATTCAGATGAGCCTTAATGTTCTTCTAGGTTAGCAGTGGTTTTCACTCTTTCATGAATGCCATTTTTGCCCAGTGTCATGAACAGAGTCATGAACAGTGACCTTTACTGATGCAAGAGAGGCCTGTAGGTCCTTTGATGTTGTCCTTGGCTCTTTTGTGACTTCCTGGATGAGTAGTAGCTGTGTTCTTGGAGGGATTTTGGAAGGTTGTCCACTTCTGGGAAGGTTCACTACTGTGCCGAGTTTTTCCATTTGGAGATAATGGCTCTCATTGTGGTCCTTTGGAGTGCCAGAGCCTTTGAAATAGCTTTGTAAATAGCCCTTCCAAGACTGATGTATTTCAATCACCTTCGTCCTAATCATTTCTGGACTTTTTTTTTTCAATTTTGGCATAGTGTGTTACAGGGTAAAACCTTTTAACCAACTTCATGCTGTTGAAAAAGTCCTATTAAAGTGTTGGTTTGATTGAACAGGGTTTGCAGTAATCAGGCCTGGTTGCGTCTAGTCCAGCTGAACCCCATTATGAATGCAATTTCATAGATTTGGGGAATTGGTAACTATGGGGGCAAATACATTTTCACACAGGCCCAATTGGTATTGGATAACTTTTTTGCTTCAATAAATAACAATATCATTTAAAAACTGTATTTTGTGTTTACTCAGGTTGCCTTTGTTTTATCTTAGATTTTGTTTTGATTTCTGTAAATCAAAACAAAATCTAATATACAATATTAGAATATACAATATACACAAAAAACAGAAGAAATCAGGATGGGGCAAATACTTTTTCACAGCACTGTACATACACAGTTTAATTTTGAAGTTGTTTACAGTTTTCACTTGTTAGACAGAAAGACACAGAGATAGAATATGTGTGTCTCAGTACCTCATGCGACAGTTTCATCTTGTAAGGTTGATGCTGTAGTTCAGAGGTGACAGAGGGAGATAAAAACATGGGAAGAAAGGTTTACTGCTTTTAGAAACTCTCCTTCCAGGAACAGTGTTATGTAACACAGAGGTTGTGGCATAAGTGACACAGTTCAAAGCAAACAGGTCATGGAACATTGCGCCAGTTTCAACACACACACAGCCTTTGGCGGGAGCTGCTAAAATTACACCACTGTTTGACATTAACACTCCAGTGAGCCAGTGCACTTCATTAGACCTCCCAAGAACCCCAGAGCTCTCTATAATGCCACACCAACTATATGGGCCTGCGTTGGTGCATAAGGTGTGAGCTCAGACTCCCATAAAAACACACACACACACACACACACACACACACACACACACACACACACACACACATAGCACTATGCTTCCTCTTCAGTGCTATGTCACCTTGGCTTGAAAAGAGAACCAAAATAATAGCGGTGAGTCAGTGAGCTGTGAGTAGGTAGAGAAAGCAAGTGAGAGAGAAATAGACAGAGATAGAGAGAATGATCTTATACCAGTTATAGTATGTATGAGGTATGTACCAGGTCTTGCATCCCATGGGACACAACAAAAACATTGCAGGTGCAGGATGTTTTTACTGTCATGTGGGTGGGGAAGCGGGTGTTAAGAAATGAAAAGAATTTTGGAGGACAAAAAGAGAGAACATATTTCCAATAACGCTCAGTAAAATATCTGAAAAAGTCTTACTTTCCACAAAAGAGTATCTGTGTAAGTTGGCAGGAGGGGGTGTAAGTGGGAATATTTTCAGGATTGGGTGGGAGTTGTCAGAGCATTTGCAGAAGTGGGCCGGAGTGCTTAGTGTATTTGCAAGAGTGGATGAGAGTGGTCAGAGCATTTGCAGGAGTGTGTGGGTTTGGTCAGGGTATCTGTAGGAGTGAGAGGGAGTGTTCAAGGTTTCTGTAGGAGTGGCTGGGGGTGGAAATTGTTGTTTGCAGAAGTAGATTGGGAGAGGTTCGAGTTTTTTGTGGGTGTGAGTGGTCAGGTCATCTGTGGGAGTGGTTAGAGTATTTCTAGGAGTGGGTGGAAATGGTCAGATAAGATGTTGGAGTGGTCACTGTATTTGTGGGTCAGGGTGGGAGTGGTCAGAGTACTTGCAGGAGTGGGCGGGAGTGGTTAGAATGTTTGCCAGAGTGGGTGGGAGTGGTTAGAATGTTTGCTGGAGTGGGTGGGAGTGGTTAGAGTATTTGCATGATTGGGTGGAAGTGGTTAGAGTATTTGCAGGCGTGGAGGGGAGTGGTCAGGGTACATGCAGAAGTGGGTGGGAGTGGTTAGAATGTTTGCTGGAGTGAGCGGGAGTGGTTAGAGTGTTTGCAGGAGTGAGTGAGAGTGGTCAGAATGTTTGCCGGTGGAGGGTGGCAGTAGTTAGAATGTTTGTCAAAGTGGGTGGGAGTGGTTAGAATGTTTGCAGGAGTGGGTGGGGGTGCTTAGAGTATTTGTATGATTGTGTGGGAGTAGTTAGAGTGCAGTAGTGGAGAGGAGTGGCCAGGGTACTTGCAGGAGTGGGTGGGAGTGGTTAGAATATTTGCTGGAGTGGGTGGGATTTGGATTGTTTGGAGAGGTTAGAGTTTTCGGGTACTTGCAGGAGTGGGTGGAAGTGGTAAGAATGTTTGCCGGAGTGGGTGGGATTTGGATTGTTTGGAGAGGTTAGAGTGTTCTGGGTACTTGCAGGAGTGGGTGGAACTGGTTAGAGTGTTTGCAGGAGTGGGTGACAGTGCATAGTGTATTTGCAAGAGTCATGAGTGTGGTGAGTGTATTTTCAGGATTGGCTGAAAGGCAGTGGTAGCTCAGTGGTTAAGATGTTGGATTACTGATCAGAAGGTCGTGAGTTCAAACCCCAGCACTGCCAAGCTGCCACTGTGGGTTATTGAGCAAGGCCCTTAACCCTCAACTGCTCAGTTGTATAAATGACATTAATGTAAGTCGCTCTGGATAAGGGTGTCTGCCAAATGCCGTAAATGTAATGAATGTGTATAGAGCCTTTTTGGGGGTCGGTAGGAGAAGTCTGAGGGACTGGGTCTGAGTGGTTAGACTGCACAAATGGGTGAGAGTGGTTTGAGTATCTACAGGAGTGGCTGGGAGTGGGTGGGCATGACATTACAAAAACATAACTACACACCTGTTCTGCCTACCAACCCTTAGACTGCTTCCATTTTTGTGTGCTCCTTTTGGTTTTTGTTAAGTATTGTTTGTGTATTATGGAAATTCTCCCCTGCTCAACCACTCAGCATTTGCTTGACACACAGCATTGCAGATACACACATTGTATGACTGAGCGCTTGGAAGTGCCTAATCTATGAGCCACTGTGAGCTGCACATATCCTCTGCATTTTGACAAAAATACATTGACGTGCATCTTTACAGAAGTATCAGTCAGCCAATGCTTCAGGCAGGACAGGCTGATCTGAGCACAGTGGCAGTGCCACCCACAGGTCTGTGTGGGCACAGTGCCCTGAGGCTGCTCAGCTCTACCAGTGTCAAGAACAGCAGGAATAATCACACACATTGTGTTGTAGGAGATGCCACCGGCTTCTACTCAATACCCTGAAATCCCTATTATTCAGCTGGGCAGTACTGTGTGGTAGGAGATACCACTGACTTCTACCCAATATCCTGAAATTCCTATTATTGTGTTGGGCAGAATCAGAGTGAGTGAGTCAAGGCGGCAGAAAATAGCAACAAAAGAGCAATATAGGAGGATGTTTGATAAAAGAGGCAAAGGTCCTTCATTATTTCTGCCTCTGCTGTTTGTGTCTGATTGTGGGACTGACTTCATTAGCCTTTGATTAAAACAGCACAGAAAGGAACAGGAAGAGAGAGAGAGAGAGAGAGAGAGAGAGAGCAAGGGAGCGAGAGAGAGAGAGATGGAAGAATGAAAATAGAGCATGTTCTTTTTTCATACATATCTCATGTAAAAGCCAAAAAATGTGGAATATTGTATATACAGTGCCTGGGTCACCCTGTTTTCAATATCAGAAGCAAGCAGAAAGCCTTCACTTTTAATGAGGTGTCCAGCACAAGCTTTACTCTCTCTCTCTCTCTCTCTCTCTCTCTCTGTCTGTTCATTTCTGAGTAAGAACATGCTGAAAGCTGTGTGTACACTATGTATGATGTCTGTTTCTATGGTGTGTGTATAGTTCTTTCTCCTCTTTTCATGTTTTACATGCTGACAGGTTTACATTCCACACACACACACACACACACGACAGGAAAGGTTGCTCTTAGTTTTTCATCCACAATCCTTTAAGAGCTTTTAAAGGTTAAGAGTCATTCATGCATCTATCCATCCATCCATCTAGCTGTCTTGGATCAGAAAGCATTTCACAGACAGAATCACAGAATGATGCTGTGTGTATGTGTATGTTTCTTACTGTTAGCTCCAGGGCTTGGTTGAGCATGCCATTGCGTTTGCTGTGCAGGAATGGGTTCGAACTGCCCGTCTTTGAGATTCGCATTCTGGCCAATCGCGCTTTCTGCAACGAGACAAGAAGTCAGGCATCAGGACTCTACACTTATTGTGGTCCCTGGGAGACACTTTTAATATTCTTAAATTTCACATGAACTGCTGAAATCTGGTTTTAATTTCCGATATAGTCACTTCATCACATGACCGACTTGGACCATTAACAGTGTTTCTGATATTCACATGCATCAAAGTGAGAAGCGGAGAAGAGGAGAGCTAAAAGGAGAGATAATCTCTAGGTGAGCATACAAGTCAGTAGGGGAAAGTTTTTCAAGTTGTTCAAAACTCATTAAACATATAATAAATTATAGCACATCACAGTACACAAACATTATTCCTTAGTGACTGGAATGACTGAAGTGAACAAATATTTTCGAGGGGGTATAAACAGCCTGCTCTCCGGGACTGTTTATACTTAGTCTTTATCTCAATATTAAAAGCCTTAATAGAACTGTAAATCAAACCACCTCTGATTTGTGTTCCTGTCAAACCTGAAACATTAAAGTCTTTTTAGTAAGCAAGAGTGCGTTTCTTGTTCAGACAGCTTATCAGCAGAATGCACAGGTAGTAAATCTTCAAAGTCTTAATCTGGTGCTATGTAGTATGACACACGCACACATACACGCACCCACCCCCCCCCCCCCCCCCCCCACACACACAGTGTATGAATGTATAAGATCACACACATACAATATGAATATGATAACACCCAAAAGGTGTCCCGATATCAGAAAAGTGGAGGTGGAGGCAAAGAACATGACATTGTGAAGGCAAGTCTGTTAGTTTCAGATATCACAACACCTTAGGTGTTGTTATCTCACTTATATTTTCTTATCATTTCTACTCCTCCACCCCACAGACTACCATTATACAGGACAATTGCTGTCACTTCTACACACTCTGGCTTATAAATAATTCCTTCATGTGTCATTGAAATTAACAAGCGCAACATTAACGCTGGCCTATAACAAAATCTGAAGACAATGGTTGAGGAATTCAAGCAATAAAGTTTACTGAAGAGCAGTACGCTGCCAGAGGCAGTTTACAGGTGACACCCAAGTTTTATTTCTTTATTTATTTGCTTTTTGCATTGTACATTTATTTCATACTTGACAATAAACAAAATAGTTACATTGATGTTAAAATTTGACAGCAAAATATGCAGTCCTTTTTTTTTTTTCTTTTTTTTTTTAATTGATCCCTCTGACCTTTTAGTTGCCAGGTCATGATGTCATGGCATGTTATGGATGGGTCATAAGGACTTCCTAGTGCTAACTCCTATTCCTTCAAGGTTTTGTACTCTTTTAAGACTGATGGAAACATCCTTCTTATTTCCATTTAGTGCCAATAATGAAAATAGCAAGTTTACATAAGGACTAGGGATATAAACAAATACAAATACATTATTCAGATACTGTTCTAAACAGATAGAAATATAGATACAAATAAGAGGTGCACTATTTTTCACATAGGATCTGGAGGTTTTTACCTTTATGTGGGTAAATGGTCAGATATAAGGACAAAAGCCACATTCATTAATTTGAACGTGAATAAAGTATTTACAGTGATAAATTTACAGCTTTCATTCACTCAGTCAGTGTGATTTAAATTAGGCTACTAGTTTGTTATGCCTATATTTTGGCAAATACAACCAATTAAATTCTTTACAAAACATTGAGGACAAGTACAAGCAAGGTGGAATTAAAAAGCAGTCCCTATCTCTATAAAAGAAAACATTCCAGTTTAGGCCATATCCAATTTATGATAAATCTATATACAGACACAGATATGATTTGGAGGACTAAACAGATACAGATACAGATAGTGGCATTACTTTTATTGTTAAATCCAACATGGCTATGTATAAGGAGAATTGATTTAGAGCTATATCATAAATAATGAATGAGTCCGAATGGAGAATAGAAACTATTATTCCAAAAGATAATTTATGCATCAGACCAAGAATAAAACCAGCTATTGTCACACTGGATGCAGGAAAAGTCTTTGCCCAAATGATATGTGCCTCAAAACTCACAAAGGTGTCAACATCTCAAGCTTTCATCAATATTTCCTTGCCAACCTTCAATACATAATCAAATCAAATTGACTTTCATTTTATTTTTATTTATTTATTTATTTATTTTTTAGAATTTCATATATATCATTCAAAAAGTGATACTCAACACCATCCTTGTTTATAAACCCACCGATAGCAGCAACTTAGCCTGGGGAAAAAGCCCCAAGATTACTTACATAGTATAAAAATCAATACAAATCTTAAACAAATCTTTCAGAACAACAGTTGTGTATCATATCCTGAATCACAGCATTGGGAATAACCCGGTTCTTGAATTCCTGCTACTCAGATCGATCATATGTTCAAAAAGCAATCTAAAAAGAAAATACATTTGACCTTCCCTCATCGTTGTCAGACTTCATTGCGCAAAATGATCAGAATAAAATCTGAACGCGCAATATCCATATCAGTAATAAAAAGGAAACATTCTGTCTTTTTTAATATTTAGTAGTTGTTTTTGTTTAAAAATTAAAAACAAAAAACAAAACACAATTTAATTTGAATGATAAGACTGATAGCTAGATTATTCACAACAAAGTTTTATTTTGATACTTTTTTTTTTTTAACTTCATGATGTATGCAAATATAATGGAGTCAAGGCAGTTTCACAGTTAAGAAATGCTATGATCTGCTATAAGGATGTGCAAAACTGTTGTTTTCTGACAAGTTGACGAGACATATTTTGGGCTTTACCGTTAATATTTTTGTTCAAGTTCAAGTGGTTTTTATTGTTATTTCAACCATATACAGCTGGTACAGTACACAGTGAAACGAAACAACGTTCCTCCAGGACCATGGTGCTACATAAAACAACACACTAAACCACATGAGACGACACAGAACTAAAGAGCTACACGTTCTGCATAAATCTATATTGTATACATTTGTACAATTTAATAATTTAGTAACATTTTTAACATTCCCATCCAACGTTTTGTCTTTTCTTCCTCCCGATGACAGAACTTTATCACACAATGTCAGCAGTGTGAGGTTTCCCCATCTCCACACATCACCTCCATCTCTAGAGGTGAGAAACGATTCTCTGTCAGGGGTCAGGTGAGTCCACTGCAGAGTGTGCAGAGTGTGAAGGTTCTCACTGAGTCATGCACACACATTTGTGGGATGATAGGAGTGTTCTCATACAGCCAAAACAATTTCATTCTTCATAGACGGTTTGTGATTCTTATGAACAAAAAATATCTGCTGAACAAGTTTTTACTACTGAAAAAAAAAAAGAAAAGAAAATGAAATGGAGAATGACTTCAACAAGATGTAAGATATAGCGATTGATCAAAGTAATCCAGAGAACATCACGAGACAGCGTGAAGTCGTTCAGCAGCAGACCAGACGCATATTGCTCCTGCGTGCTCAGTGATCAGATGTGTTGCGTTGGACATGAGGAACAACCGAACAAGCTCATTTTCACAGCGGGTATCATTTGGAGATGCTTATACAAGCTTTTCTATGGCACATTACACAGCAGTTGGAACATCCAACCTAGCAGCAGTTTAATGGAAAAACGTAAAATACAAAGAAAAAATGTTCAAACTCGGTGTAGAGTGAAAATTTGAATTCAGTCTAGCACTAAAGCTCTGATTTTCATGAAGGCATTGAAGCAAAATATTATCAAAACTGACACAGAAGGATGGAATGAATAAAGAGCTAAAAGCAAACGTTTATTTTATGGCTTGAATTCCCATTTCCCGGCAGCTGAGGAGACATGAGTGTGGTTACGGTGCAGATTATCTTGCTCTAAGAGCCACATGAGGTCACTGCAAATCATTAGCACAGCTCCTCTGAACCTCAACACCACATGATAATCATTAACCAACAACCAGAATGCACTAAATAAAGTCATAGTGTACTCTAACCAGTTGTACATTTCTGTTTACCAGTTTGTCAAATAAGGTAAAAAAACAAACAAACAAACAAACAAAAAAAAAAACACTTGTGAATTGAATCCAGTGTCAGCCATATTGATCTTTTTAAACTCCCAGGAATAGCCGGCATGTCCAGTCCTCCTCACTTTTGTAATTACTTTTTGTAATGACTTTATAATTACTTAGGTTTTGTATTAATTTTACTGTAGTTATTGCACAGTAAGATGAATAGCAGTAATAAACTGGGACTTAAAGGGGTTAATATCATTATGTATCTATGAGGAAAGCATATTAAGTACTTATTTATTCAAAAAATATTAGTTTTCCAGTTAGTGCCTCAGTGTCAGAACTTTATACAGCTCTGTGGTATAATAAACCATTAAAAAATTCTCATTAAAATGTTTGACATCTGGAGTTTCCAGCAGATTAGCAGATTACTTTTAAATTAGGCTTTACATATTAATGCGGTAATGATGCAAACAAATATGGTAAATGTTGTTTTTAAAAGGAAACTGCAGTCATTTACATGGGAATCACTATAGAAAGAATGTTCTTGCATTCCATAAAATTTCCTTTGAGAACTTTTAATGACAATTTCCACATTTCTACAAGTGTTTTAGCACTGTTATACATGTATGCCTCTTTTTAGGTTTATTTTGCATCTGCTAAATTGGTATTGAAAGCCTAAGGACATACACAGTCTCCTGTGAGCAATAAGGATATGAAAAATACAAGCCTGTTTTTTCATTCCAGTCAATATTGTGAGTGCACAGGTTTCTTCCCCTCTTAGTCTCTCGCTGTTTCAGCGAATGTTCTGTGGATGCACAAAACCCCAGATGGCAGTAATTGTTATGGAAGGTGTGCACTGTTCAGTGTTAGCACTGGACGAAGATGGATGAGTAGGGGAGAGGGGCAACGAGGGGCTAATCTGTGGCACGGACCTGTCTTTCAATCTCATCAGTGATGCGCAACACTGGGGAGATGATTTGACAGGAGCCGTTCTCTGTCTCCATCTCCATCTCTGACTTTTTGTTTGTGTCTCTTTCGCATAATGACGGAGTAGTGGAGAGGAGAGAAGAACTCTCTTAGGCATTCAGTGTATTTCTCTGGATCTTCTCTCTCTGTCTTTCCCACTATGTCATCTAGTTTGAGCTACTTTTTAGGGGGGCTGAGAGACCGTTAAAATGTGAGGTTAGATGGGAATATATTCCCATCTAATGACAGGGCTGTCTGCAAGCAAACAGGAACTGAAGTGTCATCAAAGTGCTGTCAGCTGGCTGGCTAAAACTCTTCCTGGAACCCTGAACTGTTTCCTGTGCAGTGCAGATGTACAGCAGTTACACAACAGCACTAGAGGAGCTGCGCTTATTATCCACATGAGCTACTCGGAGCTCAAACTAGTGGGTGGAATTTAAAGTGGCCTCTCGCTCCTTTGATGTATGCTTCATTAGAGTGAAGGCCACTTCATAGATTTTGCTTATCAACCAGCTGTCATTTCTCTTCAGTGCTCTATGGCACTTCAGATTTAAGATGAAACATGGAGAATTAGACAGATAATTACAGTAAAACACGATTGTGACGGTGGCTACCACTTCATTAGTTTACAGAGGACAGGACTGTGGGGTAAGTGTGAGTTTCACTGGGTGGCAACACCACCCAATGTCATATACAGTACAGTATCATGTCCCACCCAAACTACATCATTAGCCCCTAGAGCAAATGCATTTTACACTGTTTGTATTTGCCTTGCATTTGAAATAACAAAGACAAAACATATTGTTAAATCATGCCATCACAATCTAGACCTCTCTCAATTCTATATTTAGTAGACTAATGCTAGGTTTCCTTACAGAGCGATGCTATTTAACAGTTCTGCATGCAGTCAAAACATTTGGCAGTGATGCTTTTTGCTAAATTGGTATAGTGAATAATACCATAGTATTTAAGTTTCTTAAACCTAAAGAATACTTCCCCAATACTGAGACTAAATTGAAATACCAAAATGGCTGGGAACAGGTAAAATTAATATAATCAGTGTTATCTAGGGTATGCACACTAATATAGCTGGAGCACCACTAGCATCAGGACCTCTACTGCAGCCACCAAGGCATAGTGCATATATCAGGTTTATTCATTCATTCATTTTCAGTAAGTGCTTTATCCTGATCAGAGTCACAGTGGTTTTGCTAATCTACAATATTTATTAATTTTTTTCTCCCGTGTGCATTAGGAAATGCATATTGGCTCAAAATCAAAACCCAAACAAAACCCTGTTTTTGTGCCTTGTGGAGTTGGTGTGTGATGAGTGTGTGTTGTGGGAGATTAGCAAAACGTGTACTGTATTTCAGGATTTATGGATAATTTATTTAATATATAATTCCATGACAGTGAATGCCAAGTAGTTATATTTGTGCAAGAAAAAACAAATGTTCTTAATCAATTTGAATTGATTAATTTGGGTTAATGTAAATTTGTTGTGAAGATGATCGTTATTGGATCGATATTAAAGTATAGATCGCTATTAAATGTCATTTTATTTGTATAGCAATATGTAACAGTAGACATTGTTACAAAGCAGACTTGCATAATACTGGATTTAGATCCCTAATGAGCAAGAGAGAGGTGAGAGTGGCAAGGAGAAACTACCTGACATGAGCAAGAAACTGTGAGAGGAACCAGATTCAAAACGGAACCTCTTCTGGCACCAGTAAAGCATTACTCCATATAGTCATATGGGGGGGGAAGGCAAAGAGTCTTACATGTGTAGAAGGATACAGTTTGTACATTGTGTCCTGGGATGAGTACAGGACAGTATTTTTGATCACAACATCAGTTATTTTGTACAGGTCTACAGTATTCAGGTAAGATGATCCCAACCCAGTCTCACCAATAAAGCCTCTGCAAGTAGCATGCAAACTTTTTTTTTTCTGTGAGACTGGGTGGGAATATCGACAGGAAAGTGCAGTTTTAGTCCTATGCTGTTTTTGAGAAGTGCACATCTTTGGGGTAAGTATAGGAAATTATTCAGACTAAGCATTCGACTGAAGACATATAAGTATTTAATATTATAGTGTCAGATGTATTTCAAATTGGGCGCAAGCCCATATAATGGACGAGCCAAAACACCCACATACATTATGTTAACATTTCACACACACACACACACACACACACACACACACACACACACACACACACACACACACACACACACACACACATCTTACTACCCTTGTGAGGACCTTCCACTGATATACAATAATTATTAATGCAGCTAATTAATGCTATGCCTACAACTAAATCTAACCTAGAGAGAGAGAGAGAGAGAGAGAGAGAGAGAGAGAGAGAGAGAGAGAGAGAGAAATATCCCGCTACTCTATGATTTCTTGCATTTACACTTGGTAAATTATACATTTAAGACTACTGAGCTGGCCCAGCTTCACTTCCCTTACTTTTAAAAAGATCATGTCACTTCTCAAATGAGCAAATTTAGGATCGGTTACAAAAACGAGTAACAGACTGGAACAGATTCATTACCAATTTTGGAACATATTGAGAAGCACAACGCTGCTGCTTTTCTTTGCTCTAAAAAAAAAAAAAAGACCTAATACCTTTTAAACTGATTTTAACATAACATTTACAACCTGTCATAGTGGCCATATGGAATATTACCATGTACAGCATTTGATGCAGTGTATTCTGCAGTACGGTTTGGCAGACAGGTGAGATGATACAAGGTCGTCTGCTGAAAGTGACAGCAGGAACAAACAAGGCAGCACATCAGTGCCCAGGCAGTCAGCTACATCTGGGAGAGCTATTTGTAGAAAGTGTGTGCTATGCCTCCCCGGCTCATTCCGCCCTCCCATCTCCCTCATCGACAGTAAGCACAGATGTTCCTGGATTGAAGGTTAACTCGGAGGGCTGGGAAAAAAGGCATTCACTGTTATTAGTTAAGGCTGAAATGCTCAGGGAATTCATAGTCACATGTGGATGTAATACATAAAAATATACTACGCAAAAATAATAATAAATCTCCCAAACCCAATACTATTTCCACTGTATCAGAAAAAGCTTAAAGCTAGAGGGGTTCTTCGTTTATCCTTCTAAAGAAAATCTTCATAACAGAAAATTTCCAGTTAGAACCCTTTTTGGAAGCTTTCTGGAAACTATCCAAAGAACCCTTGAAGGGTTCTTTTTCCTAAGATTGTAGTATATACAGACAAATACACCTCATAAGCTTTTTCAAAGCACTGTTCAAAACTTTCCATCTGCAGAATCTCCTGATGCACATTACAAACTGATCTCAGGTCAGCTAATGAAGCATCTGGTCCGCAGTGGGAACATTAACACATCGTTAAGAACTAATGCAGCATCCCTCATTGTTTAATATAGCATAACAAATAAGCAATACGCAATGCACAGATGCATACTAATATAGTATAATAAACCTTTAGAACAGCCTCATTAGCATGCATGACACACAACAAGAAGTTTACTTTAGCATTCAGTGCTCTGTGGCTCTGTAGTCAACAGCAATGTGACCGTTCACACTCCAGAGCAAAAGCCTATGAGTGCAGTTATAGGGCTCCCAAATCAACAGTCTGTGGGAGGCATCATATAGCAGTTAACAGTAAAGTCAGTTGTGGTGATAAGCTGGAATATTCACACCACGAGAGAAAGCAGAGAAACAGGATGCTCAGAAAAATGTGCAAGCCGAGTCTCTGACACTGTAGACCAGTGGTCACTAACCCTGTTCCTGGGGCTCTACGTTCCTGAAGACTTTAGCTCCGACCATAATCGTGCCCACCTGACCATCTAATCATTGCCTTAAGAAGTTCATGATCAACTAAAACAGGTGTGTTAGATTGTGGTTGGAAATGAAACCTGCAGGAAGGTAGATCTCAAGGAAGAGGGTTGGTGACCACTGCTGTAGGAGGTGAAACCAAAGACCAATGATGCAGTGGTTGTTGTCAAAACATGACCGACCTTCATTTCACAGGGTTCAAATGTTCCAAGAGTGTAAATGAGCTAAATTTCATTGCTCCCATAACAACAAGTAATAACGCAAACAGAGATGTCATTAATGTTATATACATCACTGCTGAAGTGTCTCTGCCACTGGAAAGGAGAAATCCTTCATTTTACTGGTAGGAAAGGCATCTGACAAAAAGATCAGCCAGTCTTCTCATTGTTTCTCTGATGTACAGCTGATTGCATTTGTTGCAGGAAAGACAATAAACAGCTCCTGCAGTGATGCACTATGAGTGATTGACAAAAACGGATCCTTTAGGGCTTGTGATTTTAGTGACTGTGTTAATAAATTTTGTGGAACATCTAGAACAGTTGCATGTAAGAATGCTGTACACAGACAGAGGGAATATTATATTTACTCAAAAAAATAATACAGGGCAGTGTCTATACTAATAGATTAATATAGCACACTATGTAGCCTGAATATCAGTCCCTGAATGGTGAATAGTGTGTGCAAATGAATATGACAAAATGGCAGGTATTAAATTTGTTGGTGCCTGTTTCTACCATTAAAAATCAAAGTAATAGCATAGATTTATCAAAGTTTCTGAAAAGTAGGTCTCAGTCTCTAAAGAGACTGCAAAACATTCTCAAATGTCTGACTTATTTTTATTGTGGCACAATTAGCTATTAGACCATATTAGACATTTGTGGAAGTTTTGCACCTTCGATAACAACAGACTAACAGATTTAAAGACAAAAGATTTTCTTTACATTTACCTTATGTACACTTCTTCATGTCTACACTTATTTGGCATTCATATGATATTTTGAAAGTGTTTTGACACATTATTGATGTTTAATCAATAATGTGTTATGCTTGATGCAGATGTCATTTGCACCACTGTTAGGCCCACTTCAATGTTATGTGTTTCTAATACCTGGGGAACTAAACATGCAACTACAGCATAACTACTGATGATTTATGCACTGTTACAGATGGATTACAGCAGTACATCTTGTGTAAATACACGTGTATCAACTTCAGTTTTGGTTCACGTAAGTACACAAAGTGAAACAGGAAATTCTCTCTCTCTCCCTCCATGATGTGTTCATCGCACAAACTCACACTGCAGTATCAGCAACAACAACAACAACAACAACAACAAATACAAAACTATAACTATTTTGTAGCTCTATGAAGAACCCTTAGTAAATGTGTATTTAATACAATCAGCCTCAATATATCTCAATTCTTGATATATTCTCAGTCAAATTCAGTATACCCAGAAAATCCCCATATACAGTATCTACCGTTGTGTCTTCTGAAGTTATGTTTTCAACTCTATATCCTGTGATCCTGCACAACCTTTCAGGACTTTCTTCATTTTTCATGCGGCACTGCCTATCATCAAACTAATCTACAGTAAAACTGACTCAATCATTCGACTGCACATGAGAATGGGAAATGAGGGAGACAGGCCCGTGGTGATTTTACAGGCAATTAGATCACACTTAATTAAGTAATAATAAACACTTGAGAGAGGAGAATAGAGGGAGAGAAGGATGGCTGGATGGAAGGATGGATTTTGCTGTGGGCCTTCGCGCTGTCACTGAACGAGTTTCCCCACGGAGTGTTTGTTTAACATGACGGCTGGTGGTCTGGTGTGTGTCATTGCGGAGCAGCATGTGGAGAGACGCACGAGGCAGTGACAGAGCTAATACTCTTATTCATCACACTCCAGAGACAAGGGAACACACTGTGTTATTAGCCATCTTCATCTGGATAAAGCAAAACATCTGTCACACCAACAACCGAGGCTCAGTGCAGCAGCACAAACCCACACATGCGCACACACACATACATAACACACACACACAAAAGATGTTCTAGATCATGTTATTTATGACAAGGTTCTTCTGTAATGTTTAGACAAGCCATCAGATCAGTTATAAGTCATACTTGATCTGTTCCTCTGAACTACAAAAAGCCTTTTGAACCACATCATATGTTTTTGAAAAGAATCGCATGCCTGTTTGCGGCCTGACGCACAAATCCTACAAAAACAAACAAACGACATTTAGACGCAACAGTCTGCATTATGATGGATGGACCGTTTTAAATCTGATAAGGATTTTACTGGATAAAACATAAGTCTGATCCTCCTGTGTATAGTTCAGACTTGTGTAACTGGTATTAACCGCGGTTACAGTCTCCATAGTAACCAGAGAGGAGGTTTCACTCAACATGGCAACGTGAGACTCATAGTAACCTTTGGCCTTGTTGTATCAGGGTTCCTGACTCATGAGAGACAGAGATACAGAGCACAGAGATATACACTGATTAGCTGGTTAAAGGGGCATCATTGTAATTCAGGACAGTGCTGATTGGCCTGTGTGTTTTGGGAAGACAGGCATTACTAATCAAATCGGCTTTCTTAACCTCATTAGCGGATACTTGAGCGACCTGCTGTCGCCTAATGGCTGGCGCTGGGAGTATAATGACCCCCAACTCCGTCAGTGTCTCCACTATCTAATGAGATCTTTAAAAACTGAAATGAGGTAGAAAGGAGGGTATCAGATATAGATCAAACAACGGAGGTTTCACTGCTGTTTGAACCAAAATGTAATCAAACGTTTTCCATTTGAGTCAAACTGACCTGTCGAGACGTTGGAATCATTTGACAATTCTGTAATTTCAAGATACTGAGCTTTACATCTTTCACAGTCAATAATATCTTATATTTTTAGGTGTAGTTTATTAGTACATATAGAACATACTAGCTTAAAAACTTGTTTTGAGTTTTGTTTGGTCAATTTATCTGACAGTAACAATAAACGTCTCTTAAAAAGTACTTCTTTCATTTGGAAATATGGAAAAGCTGAATTTTTATTATTGTTATTTTTAATAAGCCTGAATATCACTTCAGGATTGGTGATGGTGTTTACAAATTAATATGACCAAATAGCAGGTATTCAATTTGTTGAAACCTGTTTCTACCATTTAAAGACAAAGTAAAACCACTGTTTTATCAAAGTTTCTGAAAATTATGTCACAGTATCTCAAAAGAATGTGAAACTTTCTCAGATTTATGACAGTTATATTAGATATCATATTAGATATTCACCTTCCATAATATACATTAATGATAAAAAATAATGTTTAATGATAGCCTGTGAAAAGATTAAAAAAAAAAAAACATTTTATGAACAGTTACTTATGCCTAAAGTTTTCCATCACATTGTCAGCATTTAATCTGCATTACACTTGACACACAGATATGCTGATGTGTGGCAATTTTCAGTTTAAAAACTGAAATGGGGAAGAGAGTAGATGTTCTATCTGTCTCAGCCAAAATGTTATGTTTGGGTAAAATGACCAGTAGAGACCTTTGTACAGTTTTGACAGACAATAATTCAGGCACTAATTTCTTGCTAATCTCTTCATTTGTCTATTTTTGGAGGTTTAATGGTAAACTGGTAAAGATCTGGTAAATATATAACATGTAACATATAAATATGTAATATTTATAAGATTTTTAGGTGTGGTTTATTCTCACCAATAGAACATTCTAGCTTAACAATTCTGTTACAGTGAGCTGACCTTAATATTAAGTGTTACAGAAGAGAACTAGTTACAGATCTATTCTGCTCAACTGAAATGAAAACATCTGCTTTAAATTCCGTGGAAGATGCACTATCACATTCGGAATATTCCTAGCTGAACACGTAAGATGTATTTTTCATTTTTTATTTTTTATAGTTATTCAGTGTGTAAAGCTTGACTACACCTGGCACTGGCCCAACCAAGACCATCTCCCTCACACCTGCTGCCCAATCACAAGAAGTGCATTATGGGGCTGCCATGGCTCTCGGAGTGCCAGGAAGCCGGTTAGCATTTGGATACTAGCCATAGGAGAGGGAGAGCAACACTGACCTGCACCTTCTGCGCCCGCCGCTTGTCCGCTCTTTGGTTCTGGTGGTAAATGCGGCTGAAGTTGGAGACGATAACAGGGACAGGCAGTGCGATCACCAGCACACCACTCAGAGAGCAGATCGATCCAAATATCTTCCCTGCTATTGTCTTAGGAACCATATCACCATACCTGAAAGAGAGAGAGAGGGAGATAGAGAGAGAGAGAGAGAGAGAGGGGGGGGGGTTCTGGCATTAATACACGTGCAGCTTGTTTCCACAGATTGTCTCCCTGAGGAGTCGGTGCCCTAACTAACAGAGTTAAACAAATGCATGCACATACAAACACACAAACATACATTGCCCCCGCCCCAACACAAGCACACACATACACAGGTTTACAGAGACATGGTGCCAAAGATTAAAAAAAAAAAAAAAAAAAAAAAAAACACTACACGTACAGTAGTTTATTTCATGTGCAATTTATCCTAGTGTCTTCCCAACCAGTGTTTACAATTCTTTGTTGGATATCACGGAAGTCTTGCATGTTTAATGGAAAGTCATGTTTTCTAGTTATTTTTGTTCCCATATTTGTTTTCTGGTTTTACACAGAGTATTCCTGTTTTTTTTTTTTTTTGATACTATTCATGACAAGAAAAGCCTTAATAAATAGGCTTTCACATTCATTAACTGTGAAAGTGTATTTAGATTAAGTAAAATTGTCTTCATCTAAGATGATCATCATCTTCAACCAAGTTCTGTGTCTGTGTTTTTTTATTTTTTTTATTTCTTAATACCAGATTTTAGGTCTTGTGGTCCACTAATGCTCTCATCCAGTGAATCTAAACAACAAGTAGATGCCCTATGTCTTCCATTTGGAAGGAAAAAAATATTTAAATATTATTCAGTTATCTAGTTAATTATCTTAAAACATACACACATCCACCACTTTAAAATGAACACCTGTACCCCTGATCATTCATGCAATTATCCAATGAGTCAATCATGTGGCAGCAGTGCAATGCATAAAATCATGCATCAGAATGAGGAAACATCAGAATAAGGGGGGAAAAAATGAACAGTTGAACATTGCCTGGTCTTTTTCCAATCTTCCTGTGCCCAGTTTCACATGTTGTGCATTCTGAGATGCTTTTCTGCTCACCACGATTGTAAAGAATGATCATTTGTGTTGCCATAGACTTCCTGTCAGTTTGAACCAGTCTGCACATTCTCCTCATTTCTGCTCACAGAACTGCCATTCACTGGATGTTTTTTGTTTTTCGCACCATTCTGTGTAAACTGTGGACACTGCCTGTGAAAATCTGAGGAGATCAGCGGGTTCTGAAATACTTAAGCCAGCCAACAACCATGCCACCGAAATTATATTTTTTCTCCATTCTGATGTTTGATGTGAACATTAACTGAAGCTCTTGACCTGTATCTGCATAATTTTACACATTGCACTGCTGCAATGCGATTGGCTGATTGGATAATTGCATGAATGAGCAAGTGTACAGGTGTTCCTATTAAAGTGGCTGGTGAGTGGATTATTCAGTGACTACAATGAAACTAGCAGAAAAAAAATGTGTAGTTATAAACCTTGAAATACAGAAACACTCTAGTATGCATTTTGTTAAATCGCCTTTCTTATATGGGAAACTGGAGAAAAAAAAAAAAAAAACAAGACAAAGATAAGACTAATTTATGGGTGTTTAAAAACTCTATTTGTTTTCCATAAATGAAGGCTTTAAAAATTAAGGTTGTTAATTGCACTTTTGTTTGTCCTTGCTCATGGCAAGGAATATTGGATATAAAATGATTCAAAACAGAGAAGCCCAACAAAGCAGAGAAACAAAACAGAAACACGCATAGGCATTGCACTCTTTTATAATGCAATAATTTCCTTAATCTTGTATTATCTAGTACATTTTTTCTTTTTCATTTTAATGGAATAGTAACATTAGTTGCGCTTCCCTTTGATATATATATATATATATCATATATATATCTTTTCAGTGACTGGCTGAGTGGGTTTATTAACACAACTTATCCTGTTCCATCATTACATCCATTTAGTAGAGGAAAGGCATAATAAAAGTAAACACCCTAATGAAACACACATATCAGTGCTGGCGAGAGATTTGGTGGGCTGAATGATTTCGAATAAAAATTGTTTTGTGGCAGAAAGACATAGAAAGGAGCGTAATATCTTTATCTACCCTGCCAGATCATTACCACATAACAAAAACAAAAGCTTATTCATCAGAGTCACACAGACACAGACGTGACTCATTTCCTCAGTAAGATTAAAGCATATGAATCACTTCGGACGCTCATATGAAATGGGGATTTGACCAAGAAGTGGCGTCAAGGTTTAAAGAAACCAAATTATAATAATTCTAATGAGGGAGATATATTCATTAATAATGAAATAAGTTTAGTTTATTCTCCGATGGCCTTTGAGAGGACTGGTGTTAAAAGCAGCAGTGCACATTTGAACAGTGTTCTTTAAGTTCCTGGAATTGAGATCATAAACAAAACGAGCTTTTGTCACAAAAGTGTGTCAGGCACTTTGTGTCCTTCTTTCTCACTCAATCTTTACACCCCACCTCGCTCCTTTTATTTTTCTTTTATACTTTCTCCACAGGCATTATGATTAACCTTTGCTGTGAGACACAGAGAGACTGGCGAAGATGGGGGGGGTGGGGGGGGGCAAAAAGGGAGAGGTGGGAAGAGAAAGAAAGACATACACAGTGAGGAAGAGAAAGAAAGAGCGAGCTCATCACTTCTCCACTAAGTGGTTTCTTTTCACAAAGCTAGCTTGACACTAGAATGAGTTCCATTTACAATCGACGTCTTGCAACTTCGCACAAAAAAAACTCACCTACACTCTGGACCAAAGCATCTTCTGAACCCTTTTTTTTTTTTTTTGATGTTTGGGGGTGGGGGGCTGGAATTGGGTGTAAAAACGTAAAAATGCATCGCTTTAATAATATCTGCACTGATTTAACCGGTTTCATCAGATTCGTCTCTCTCACTGTTGGTTACTGGTGCTTGCTCTCCACACTAAAACTGAACATCGTAACCAACATGAGAATATGTTCTTAAATTGGATATCAGTTATATTTTGGGAGTGCCCTGAAAGTGTAACGTCTGTACTATTTGGACAGGATGAGATTTCCAGACATACAGTATGTCTGTAATTTAAATTGTATCATTAAAATTCAAGTTTTGTATATTTTGTAAATTGTATATTTACAGTATATCCAGATTTCTGTAAAGCTGCTTTGTGACAATGCCCATTGTTAAATGCACTATATAAATAAAATTAAATAAAAAATGGAATTGTTAAGTTATGTTGCTGGAGGACATCTAATAATTATGTATGTTTCGCATGGGATAAGTGATCTCTGTAAAAATTCCACAGCGATGTCTTCAAAATGTACGGATTCCATGCAAACTACTGTATATTCACCTCACTGTAATACAAACTGATCGCTTTCTTGCTTGTTGTAGTACACTATATGGTAGGGCTGAGCGATATGACAAAAATATCATATCACGATACTTGAGGACATTTCTATTATACACGATGCGTATCACCATCAACAAACTGTTTGCAAAACAATAGTAAAATAATAAAAAACAAAAACGTGAAACTGACGGTACTTTGACGATACTTTTCTTTAATGTCTACAAATACAAAGAAGATGAAGTTTAAAAAAAAAGTCAAACAGCATCCCTTCAGTACCATTTAATTTGTAACTATTAAAAATGTAAAAAAAAATTTAAAAAAAATTAAAAATACATTGCCATACCACTGATATCTCACAAAAGTGTATCGTGTAATAATTTACCATGATATCGATATTAAATCAATAGATCGCCCAGCCCTACTATATGGCCAAAAGTATTTGGAGACCTGAGCATCATACCCATATGTGGCTCTTCCCCAAACTGTTGTCACAAAGCTGGTCTTTGTGGATTGTCTTTGTATGCTGCTGCATTACAATTTCTAAGGGGCACAAACCTGCTCTAGCACGACATCGCTCCTGTGCACAAAGCAAGGAAGAACTCGAGTGGCCTGCACAGAGCCTCTTCTGGCATCAGTGAGTGCCTGATCTCACTAATGCTCTTGTGGCTCCAAAATCTAGTGGAAAGCCTTCCCAGAAAGGTGGAGGTTATTATAACAGCAAAGGGGGACTAAATCTGGAATGGGATGTTCAACTAGTGCATATGGGTGTTATGGTCAGGCGTCTACAAACCTTCGTCATATATGGTAATGTACATGTGGCTGCACAAGTTGCGCTTGATCATTAGTAGGTCACATGACCATGAGCTATAAATGAGTTTGGAACTCAGTAACTTACTGAAAACCCCTGGAAGTGTCACTTATCTGACAGGTCCTTTTAAACATCATCTATATTTCATTGTTCTGTGTTTTAAACTTGGCCAGTACTTGGTTTTGTGTGGGTTTTGGTGGGAGATGATAGAAAAGAATGAGCACTTTCTTGAAAAATCCAAAGATACTCAGATAATAATTTAAACTAGTCCAATCCGAATATGTCTTTATTGTATGTGTGGTAAACACTGACCTGAGTTTCCCACATCTGGAATAAAAAAAAACAAAAAAACAAGCATCTATTTGGTCTAACGGAAGTAGCATTATAGTGAACAGCTTTCTCTCAGCTGTAGACATATGTGTGTGTCAGTGAACTATAGCTCAGAGCCAATGATGATAGACAGGGCAATTCTCTCTCCCTCCACAGCGAGGGGTTGAGTGCCTGGAAGAGGTCATTGTGGGTGTGTGTACATGTCGCACACATTCTATTCATTCTGTGCCCTTGTTCTGAATTTCCTCTTGTGTAGCTCTTTGTCTGAGATGCTGTTGTTCCTGTAGTGTCTCTCAGACAAGCCAAACAAAGGCCTGTGTGACTCATGTCCGAATGAAGCACACAAACCGATAACAAACTGACTCAGTCACTTTCCATCCATCCCACACACACACAGACACGGACACACACACACACACACACACACACACACACACACACACAGTTGAGGGTTAGGGTTAGAAAGAAAGAAAGAACGAAGGAAAGAAAGAGAGTCTTGCTCTCATGATGAGCTTGGTAATGGAATCATTGACGTGAAGTCTTCCTCCGTCCTCCACCCGACTCGCACCAACTGTTGCCTTGTTATTTGTTCACAAAATATAAACAAAACATAAACCTTACAAATAACAGATTATCTAAGGTATCTATGAAATTATATATTAATTATAGATCTAGAAACATGTTTAAACACTATGACTTCTCCCAGAGCTTCTGTTAGTTTCACTGAACTTACTGAATAATTCAAAGTAGGTACTGAACGATATGCTTTTACAAATCTGATAAATAAACTGAGCAAAATCCCCAGTGTTGATTTAACACCCAGAGTGTTTATATGTAGACAAATGAACACTCTGGGTGTTAATTCAACACTAGGGATTATACTGTGTGGAACATTAAGGGGTTATTAAATTATTGTTAAAGACAAAGTTTGCTACAGAAGTTTGCAATCATGCACTTAAGCCAGTTTTAGACTGCATGATTACAGTGGTCTTTGAAGATTATTACTTGTCACAGGGTACGAGATGATCCCAATAAAATCTCGGCCAAATTCTATAACAGACTGGGTGATAATGTGTTCTCTGTGTCAGATTATATGATGGAGATCCTCGATTACATTCTGCTTTTGTGATCATTCAGCACATTCCAATTTTGAGCAGGAAATGGGGTCATGATGACAGAAAGATTCTCTAAAGTGAGCATGTACATTTCACCATTGCCACTACTGTATTTGAAGCTCTTTGTCCTGTGACTTTTGCATCATCTTACGCCGTCCTCATATCGGTGGCTCTTAGAAGAGCGTCATAGCAGCAGTCACACTGGAATATTTATAATAATTTCTGACACAGCCAGAATTGTAATCAGCAGTCTTTTCATCAGCGCAGTGGCACTACATTGGCCGCTGATCAGTATGTCACATTATGTCATATTCTCAACTCTATAATCAAAGTTTTCTTTTTTATGATTTGTTATTTTTTGTCTGCAAGGGTAAAATCTGGCCTAAAATCATACACTGTAAAGCCAGCTTTACAGGGTTTTCATCAATCAATCACTTTATTTATAAAGCACAATAAAAACAACACTAGTTGACCATTGTGCTGTACAACCAACTACAAATAAATACAACATTGCAAAAAAGAAAAAGACTGTCTAAGTACAACCCCACAGAAAGTGAAAAGACATCATTATACAGAAAACCAGCCAAGGACATGCTCTGGGTTTAGTTACAGGCCAGATCAAAAAAGATAAGTTTTCAACTTAGATTTAAATTCTAACTCTGTCTACATGATTCTGAGAGATAACAGAAAATTGTTCCACAATTTCAATCCTTTCAACTTTAACCTAGATTTAGGGACCATCAAAAGTCTCTGGTCAGATGATCTCAAAAGTCTGACATGTGAACTAATGTTCAACAGGTCAGAGAGGTAGGTAGGTACCGATCCGTTTAAAGCTCTATAAACAAATACTAAAATTTTAAAGCCAATTCTATATAACAAACTGGCAGCCAATGCGAAGAAAGTAAGACAGGGGTGATATGTTAAGATTTACGACGGTTTGTCAAAAGTCTAGCAGCTGCATTTTAAACAGTTTGTAGCCGGTTTATATAAGATGTGCTTATCCCTAAGTAAAGTGAATTACATTAGTCAAGATGAGATGAAACAGAAGCATGTATTACTTTTCTGTATAACTCTGTAAATAATAATCTCAATAGTTTTAATAGTAAAAAAAAGTTTTTAGGACAAGGTAGTTAAAATATAATTAATTACAAACAGTGTTAGAGATTACGAATAAGAGCTAAAGTGCAGAAAGCCAGAGTGAAGGGAAAAGGGAAATTTCCTCATGTTCTCGACTATTTGACTAAAAGCTGATGTTTTCAGTGTGTTCAACACTTCATTGAGTTGCATTTGCCACCAAAGTAGACACAGGAGAAGGGAGGATGAGTGATTGTGCGAAAGACAAAGAGCACTACTGAGAACTGCAGGACGTGGACTGACTGAATCTGCAGTGCAGTGTTAGTAAAAGAGGAGAAATGTAATTTGGTGAGGTTTTGGGAGCGCTAATGTGAATGAATAAGTAGGTGGGCAGATGATGGTTAGTGGATATGAATAGAGGAGAGAAGAACAAGGCTGAGGAAGAATTCAGCACCACGGTCAGCTCCTCCTGCTCAAGTGAATGTCTGAGTAAACAAACCCGGTCTCACAGAAAACACGTTCACATGCAGCTTATCTGCAGCACCATCAAAACGTTGAATATCAACATTCTGGCGCAAACATATGTTCAAACTTTCACTCGAATACTGTGTATAAGACGTTCTGAACCAACATGCAGTACTGTGCAAATGTCTGGCACAGGCAAAGAAATGCTGTAGAGCAAAGATGCCTTCAGAAATAATGAAATTAAATATTTGTACATTAAAAAAATTCTATAAATAGCAATAAACAGAAATAAATGAAACAAAGTGAGGATCCTTTGATTTAAAAAACATTGTAGACTCAGGTACAGTTTGTGCAGTATTATAAGGAAATGAGCTGGTAAGTTTTATTGAGCATCTTGCAGAACCAGCCACAGTTCTTCTGAAGACTTTGACTTTTGCACTTGCTTCTTATTTTTGCAGCAAATCCCAGCAGCCTTCACTGTGTTTTTTTGTCTGAAAAGTGTCTCTTACGTAATATGTTGCTTTCTTTAATGACATTCTGTCATGGAATGGATATTGAGACGAATGCAACTTCAGTTAAGAGCTTTTATTAAGAGAGAGAGGCAGACAAATCCAAAAAATGTAAGGCAAAAACGTGGTCAAAAAAACAGGCAATCGGCAAACAACACAAACTACACTAAGACAAGAATCAAGAAACATGAGGCTATAAACAGGATTAAAACCAGGAAACGGAAAATGAGGATCAAAGGCTTAGTACGGGTCTGGTGGAAAACACAGAAACACTCAATACTTCTCCCCGAACAAAGACACACGAGGGGTTTAAATAATTAGCCTAATCAAGGGGATAACACAAAACAGCGGAGACATTAGGAAATAACCAATAACACAACAGGGGTGGAGAGAGGACAGAAATCAAAACAAAACACACACAAGTAAACAGTCACTGAAAACCCTTTCAGTTTTCAGCTTCGGCACTCGAGGGGAAATCCATGACACATGCAAACATTTTTCTGTAATTTAATTTTGTGCTGGAAAACTAATGTTTGGGAATCTAAAATGTTTCCGTACTGACTCGATAATGTAGAAGTCATGAAATAAAACATCTATAACAAAGTTTGTACTAAAAAAAAATAGGGTGCCTAAAACTTTTGCACAGTAATGTAAGCTAACCTCTTCCACTAGGCTACTTAAATAAGATTGATATGTAATAAATACTACCTCTTTTTTTTTGTTTAACATATTGAGCATTGATCCCTTACAGGGCTCATGAAACTTCTCCTCTTCTGAGCAAACACAATCAGGCTTGCAAGTCATGGTAATGCGAGAAGCGTAAAGAATTTACCACCTAAAAACTTTCTGCATTTTGAAAAGACACGTTTTTTACTGGACTGCATTTCCAAGTGCACAGTAAAATCCCCAGTGTTGAATTAACACCCAGAGTGTTCATTTGTGTCCAACTGGACATATATAAACACTGTACGGTGTCAAATCAACACTCTGGGTGTTAAATCAACACTGGGGATTTTGCTGTTTGGTGTGCAAGCCTGACTGTGTTTGCAGAGAAGATGAGATGTTTCATTCATGAGCCTGCTAACTTTAATCATACTGTATGTCGTGAAAAACACAAACTTTACTCATGAAGTAGGTGACACTCAATATGTAAAAAAAAAAAAAAAAATGTATTACATATCATTTTTATTCAAATAGCATAGTGGTAGAGGTTAGCTTGGTTTAAAAAAAAAATGGGCCAAGACAAAAATGGCAAAATATCAAGGTCTTAACAACAAATCATTGATCAGCAAACGAGCAAGAATTAAACAAATAGATAAAGTAACTTAGTATGGGATAGATTTTCCCTTTAATTTTTTAAAATGTTTAAGCCTTGTGGGTAAATGTGCGGACAGCTTTTTATTTATTTTATATTATTTTTACTTTATTTTAATTTTGTACACCCATGTGATAGCTTGAATTTTACATCAAACATTTTAATCATTGAATCATGATTAATCATGAGTTTACCTTTGCATGCAAGATAATATAAGTGATAATATAAATATACTGTACTATATAAGTGAATTTAGCTGTTTCTAGCTTTTCCCCAAACGGTTCACTGCAGCAAAATTAAACGAGCAAATGGTGGCACAGGAGGTCTCAGGAGTGCGTTTGTTTAATTCTTGCTCACTTCCTGACCAATGATTTGTTGTTAAGACCAGAGGCCAGAGGCCGAAGGTGCTGCAGATACATTGCATGTGTACTTTTTTTCCCCTGTGAGACTGGGTTGGACAGTAAACAAGTTACACTATCATCATGTTCAGGTTCTTGTCCTTGGCTCTGTTTCCCAAAACCTCTACACGATAATGATTATCACTGCACCTGCTCTACCAAATAATGATGATCTTTGTGCTATTATGCCTTTCAGACACACAGAACTGCTTTATTATGATCAGCTCAAGTACCCCCTGCTTTCGCTCTCTCTCCTGAGTGGTAATGAATGTTAATGGACCTGATCTACCAAGAATGCTTTGCTGAACTAAATCTCAGGCAGTTCCAGCATGTTTTAGTAAAAGAGGTGTGTTCCTGTGAAAACAAAATCACATCGAGAAACATTTGAAGCTAGAAATTAAACACAGATGTGCTATAGTAACCAAACACAAATCACAAATCTGCATTCATTCTAGCTGAATGATAGATTATCAGATGGAAGTCACATGACACAGTGGTTTAGAAGGTCTGCGTCTTTTTGTTAAGTATGTTACACAGACAGGAATAATGACTTGTCTTAGGATTGGTGTGTTTTGGCAGGTACACTCATGTTCACACTGCCACAGAATCCCAAGTCTTGCATTCATTCATTTTCATGTATGAATGTTAAACCAGCAGAAACACTCGGTCTGTGAACGAATTGCAAAGTTTAGTTTAGTTAGCAAAAGAACAGAACAGAACAGAACAGAGGTTATTTTTAACTTGACAGCAACAACATAACAGCATATAATTAGTCATTTCAGAATTTAGCATGTAATCATAGGTTTGTGCTTTTTTTTCTTTTTTAAGCCTCACAGATTTCGGAAGAATTTAACATCTGTAATAAAGGCTCTACATAATGCAAGTGCTGAAAATGTCGAAAACAAAGTCATTTAAATGACACAGTCTGACAATGTTAAGGAGGTCAATTATTTCCATAGTGTCCCAGAGCTGTATCGATCAGAACCATCCAACTGGTGTCGGTGCAGCAAATGTCCACCCATTCCTACTGAAATCGAACATCTGCATTGCCATGATTGGCAATTTCATAAAACCACTTGTTCAAAACCATAATCGGGCAGGAGATGACACTGAAACTGTGTCATACATTACAGATGACAAAGATTCTCAATCCCACATCAACTCTGCAGTCTTTTTTTTTTTCAATCTGCTTAAAATGAATTGGAAGAAAGAATCAAGACCAGACCTCATGGCCAGATGTCAACTGATTAAGTTCAGAACAAAGACATAACAATTGGGGGGGGATACATTTATTAAATACACCACAGAAAAAAAAAATTAATGACGTATATAATTTAAATATAGAAAATATTAATATTCAGATATGCTTGTCAGCTTCCAAGCTCCATAGTGTTCACTGCTAATGTTTGACATTGTTCCTGTGTGTACAGTATATAGAGATATTGAGTAGGTGCTTTGTGTGGAAATACAATCATTAGATTGCTCTGGGAAATACTTTTTGATTCAAGTCTAGAAACGTGAGAATTAAATAAACACTGTAATTTTCGAGGCACCTTAATCCTGGCTTGAACTGCTGACTGATTCAAACTGGATTATCAGATAAAGTGTTGTCTCTTCAACATAATTACTCTCTCTCTCTCTCTCTCTCTCTCTCTCCACAATCTTGCTGGAAGTATTACTAAAAAAACATAAAAATAAAAATAAAATAGAAGTATTTTTCTAAGATTATTATTTCCTTGTTTTTGAACTTCTGTGCAGTTGTGTACACTTATCTCTACACTAACTCTTTGCATAGTTTTCAGAGTTTGTGCATACTGCTTCTGTTTACATGAAGGTGAGAAACATGGGTGCAACCTGCAGTACAACTGTAACACCTGTTATTATTGTACAGTATCTTGCTTCAGAGAGTCACAGAGCAGCGAAAGCTGGCAGCACCGAGACAGGAAATTTTCATCCGCAAACAATGGATTGCAGTGAATTCAAACTTTTTTCTTTTTTTTTTTTTAAATCATAGAATTATAGTTAAATCATACTAACCATATACCATATGGTGATACAACAAAAAATGAAATGCAAAAAAAGGAAAACAAAAGAACCAAAAATATAATTTATGAGGTCTGAACCATCAATCAATTACAATACATGTTTAAGCAGGTGACTGTCCTGCGTGCATATGCAATAAACAAAGCACATGTAGGAAGGATTTAGGGACATTTTTGGTGCAGGCGGGTGTTTTTTTTTTTATAATATGAAATTTTAGGAAACAATTGTCCACTTTTAGAATTAAGGCCACAGTTTAACCTTTTTAATCTTTTTCTTTAACAGGATTTCAGTAGGAAACACTAGAAATAAAAGGTATATTTATGGAGGTGTGGTGAGCTGGGAGTATCACACTCATTGACATTCTGTCTGTTATTCATGGACGGAAAGGAGAGGCAGCGATCAGGGAAGCCCATTTCCTACCACTCACTCAATTATTATTATATTTATTGAGTGTTTTATTACATTAAGTCTGTCATCAACATTACATTAGACAGAGAAAGAAGAAAAGGAATTGAGAGCGAGAAGAGGTGCAACGTGAGGTGAGTGGCTACCAAATGAAGTCTTATGATAAAAAGCGGCAGAAACTTGAATTATTATGTGTGTGTCTGTGTGTGTTTATTTCTGTGTGATCATCTATGGCTGAGTCAGTAAACAGCATCTCTTCCCTACTGAGTTGAAACACTGTTTACTGAGAGAGTGTAGATTCTGTGTGTGTTTATACAGACTGTTGCTGAACACTCATGTGGACAAACAGCTCACGGGTGGGAGCAGGAAAGATATTTCTTGTATCTGTCAGACCGTGGATGCATTCTTCCTAAATTACAAACAAAAACAAACTATATGTATATAATATATGGTGTCTTCAAAAAGCATTCAAACTTTGTGTTATAGATTTAATTTTTATGATTACAAATTTATTAAAAATCAAAAACATAAATCTCTCATTTAGATAAGTATTCAGACCCCTTACTCAGTACTTGTAGAAGCACTTTTGGCAGTTCAAGTTTTCTTGGGTAAGTCTCTACAAGCTCTGCACACCTGGATTTGGTCGGTTTCTCCCATTTTTCCCGGCAGTTCCTCTAAAGCTCAATTAGACTGGATGGGGCGTGTCTGTGAACTGCCATCTTCAGGTCTCTCCACAAATGTTCCGTGGAGTTCAAGCCTGGGCTTTGGCTGGGCCACTCAAAGACATTAAGAGACTTGTCCCTGTCATGCTGAAAGGTAAAACTTCATCCCAGTCTGATGTTGTGTGCATTCTGGAGCTGGACCTCAATGTGTTTGTCTCAATTTATCCCTCCTTCAATTCTGACTGTCCCTGCCACTGAGAAGCACTCCGAAAGCATGGTGCTGCCACCTCCATGCTTCACCACAAAGGATGCAAGTATTCAGCTGATGAATAGTACCTGGTTTTCCCTGACATAGCATTTGTAGTTATTCCCAAAGTGTTACATTTTGTCCAATTAGACCAGACCATCTTTTTCCTTATGATCCTGCCCTATTCAGTACTCTACTCCTTCTACTTCTCTAGGAGTGGCAAGCAAACAACACTCTTGAGAGAGGACACGTAAAACAAAACAACACAAATTGTTTAAACTTCAAGCAAAGGGTTTAAACAAATGTGCAGTGGCATGAAAATGGTAGCTAGAGTAGTCTATTTGGCTATACATCAATCTTTATGCAGCTAAAAATGTTCATGTATTTATTTTCAGTAACCCTGCTTAGAATCACGATGGATCCAGAGCCTTTCCTGGGAGCACTGGGCCCGAGGCAGAAATTTGATATAAAATTAATTATAAACGGACTAACTTGACCAATTTAGCGTTTATCTATGAAGCCAGTCAATGTATTCACAGTGGCGGAAAACACTCGAGTCATTATGTTATGCTTTTCCCAGTGTAGTCACAACTATTCTCTAACAAGCCTGTTACTTGTATGTACAGTACATTGACAAGTGCAGTGTCTAGAGTTTCTGATCAAGAATAGCTTAAAGCACAGTCACTTATACAGTTCACTTATACACTTATACTATGCACTATACACTCTGCCGTCTAGTGTATGAATTGTAGAAGGGTAGTACTGTCTCAATCGGCACACTTTCGGTATTGTACTAAACGGAAGTATATGCTGTTTCCCGGTCGAGGGCAAATTACGTCAAAAGCACGTAATGCAATGGCGCTAGCATTAGCGAAATAGCCAAGCAGATAACAAAAATGAATTGGTACATTTTACTGTTTATGTTAATGTTTCCTTTTATGCCCAACAACACTTCAGTCACTGTCAGAAGGAGGTGTAATCGTCTCCTCAGGCAAATTTTGCTTGCGCCAATTTAAAATCAACATAGTAAGTTGTGGTTGTGGCTATGGCTGCTGGCAATGTAAACATCTTTTTTTTTTCGTTCAGCATCTGAGCTTGATATAGCCCCTCCCCAGCCGCTACGTAAGGAAACCTGCGACCGTTGATTGCGTGAAGTGTCCATCATTCCACACTTCGTTTTTCCGACTGAATGAGTGCATCATCCGGGAACTTAAAGTGCACTTTGTTTTTTGGGGTTTTTCAGTGTGAACACAATAATCACACTATTTATACTACAAAACGGCATAGAATAGTGCATAAGTGTGCGATTTTGGATGCACTGTCAGTGTTAATCAGGGCGTTTTCCAGGTGTAGCATGTAGGGGGGATTGTGATCTGCGGGATATGTTTGCTGATAGAAACCTTTTGATACTTCCACTTCACAAGAGAAAAAGCAACAAACAGAACCCATCATCTTAAACCAACAAGGAGTTTTGGAGTCGAAGTGGGATTTCAAAACTAAACATGACACTATGCTAATTTGTGGTGAGCCAGCTGGAAAATATTGACTGTTCACACAGTCTTCGTCAAATTGTACTTGAGTAAGATTTATGTGCATGAGGAACCACACAAATACAAGACAAGACAAAAGCTGAATTTCACATGGCCAGACAAAGCAGTGTTAATTATTTAAATAAAATTTGGGGGGGGGGGGGGGGGGGCATAACCATTGAGCAAGACCAACCTGCCACTAAAGTTTTCCTAAGTCCAATTTCCTTTGTCTACAAAAGAAATGTATGTGTCTCAAGTGTGTCCGTGTCAGCATGTGGGTTGTCAGCATGTCCCCTATGCTGTCAGGTGAGAGAGGTCTGGTCTTACAGGACTCTGACAGCCCTGAGGAGCACCAAGTGCTCAGCTCACAGATGGAGAGTCCTGATAGACTTCAACACCCCCCTTTTCATTCCTCTTTTCTTTACTCACACACACTTCTATCTGATCCTGTATTGGTGACATGTAACAAAACAGGCTGAAAACCTCTAAAGAAAGAGCATTTGTTTCAGCCACAGAAGAAAGCCTTCTGGTGTGCACAAGCAATGCACAAAAAAAGTACAGGAAAAGAGTGAATGCTCTGTCTGCACATTGCAGACCATATCTCTGAGCCCATATCCTTGTGTTTCATGTGAGGTCACACTGTGTAATCACTGCTGTTTTGAGTGTGAGCTTCATTAAATTTATACTGACAATCAACCTGCTCCTCACTGACACGTCACTACATCCTGTACATGTTCAACAAGCAGCAGTGCAGCAGCTCTTCACTCTCATGCTGCCTCATAGCTAATTATCTAGCTTGCTATGTTATGGTACAACTGGGATGTTTATCTCAGCAGCAAGAGTTGCTAGAAAAATGTTAGTTAGTTGATATTGATTACTCTGCCTATAATGACAAATGTGAAACAGCACTAAACTGCTTTGAAGGCACTTTCCAGTATAGTGAGAGGGTTTGTGTATGCATCTGTATGTTTCTGTTGTGGTCAAAAATGTGACTGAAATGCTAGGATATGTGGACTCAAAGAATTTTTTCATATTTATGAAACATCATGGCGCGTTAGCTTACGCTAGCCATCTAGTTAAAAATGACTTAAACATCTCGGCAATCCTGTCAGATTAGCTCATGTTAGCTGAAGATTATTAACATCTATAAAAACTATTTACATATCTTCTCAGAAATCTTGTCAGGTTAACTCACGTTCTTAGCATTTGTGAGAATGATCTAAAATTCCTCTCAGAAACCATGTTAAGGTAGTTTATGTAAGCTACACAGTTAGCCATAGATGTAATGATTATATACAATTATAAATATGACCTAAAATTATTCTCAGAAAACCTATCAATTTAGCTCCTGTCAGCTAGCGTTAGCAGTAATGGTTGTAATCTTTCTAAATCTGTGACTTTGAGTATTCCTATGAGATATCCTGTCAGGTTTGCTCATGTTAGCCACATAGCTAGCAACAGCAGTGAAGATTACAAACATCCATCAATATGACTTGAAAATCACCTCAGAAATCCTGTCAGGTTAGCTCATGTCAGGAGCGTATCTATCTTCCCAGGGTCCTATGTTCCCCAGATTTATACAGCACATAACGAACACATGACAAAGGGTCCTATGTTCCCCAGTTCCCGGGGTCCTATGTTTCTCAGCTCTACATAGCACATAATAGGAATCTGAAAAACATGTTCCCAGCTCTGTATTTACTTAATATGACATGGATTATTGCGGGAACTCGTCAAATGGGTTTTCTGTTCCCCAAAACTTCCATATGACTCTCAATATAATAGAGCTAGATTTGAGGAAACTAAACAAATGGCTGGAGTCATGGGATCACAAAAGGTCATAGCTTCCTTAACTGAAAACTAGCCTAGCATGTTTTTTAATCTAACTCTCATGACATCATGACTTATGTATCTAATTTAATCCAGTTTGTTTTGCCTCAAAATATGCTAGTGTATTTTTTCTGCATTTATTTTAATTAAGTTAATTTTGAACACCTTTTTTATGTTTAGCTGTGACTGACATCCCACTGTTGAAATGTTCAAATACCCATGCAGTGATATATAATGTCAGCTGATGTCAGCTAGCTAGCTAACACTGTGAAAATACATTGTATTTTGTGTGTTGCGTTTTTTCTTACTTGAAGACCGTCATGCCCATGCCCCAAAATGCTTATTGTGAAGTTGTACACATTGTGAAATTGTACACATCATACAGTATGCGTGTTATCTCTGTCCATGTTTGTCATTGTTATGTGCTTTATGTGTTAGTAAGCCGTGCTAACCCAGTGCCTCCAGTTCCCAGAGGGAAAATCTAATGATTAACACTTTACACTAGCATCATAATCACCCTCATGCATTACGGTTCTGTCTTTACTGCTGTTACACAACACAACTCTTACACAGTTGAAACTTTCAGCCCCCTCATGCTTGCTCGTTCTGCTTCTCGTCCTCCACTCTCTCCTCTCTCCTCTTCACTTCTTTCTTTCTCTCTTCCTCCACCTCTCGCAGTGTGTTAGTGTGCCGTACTGAAGTAACAGATGGGCAAAACGCTCGCTTTCAGACAATCGCGGAATCACTTACACCATCCACTGCAGCAGATGCATAACAATAGCAAAGCACTACTGCTCGCTAAATAGACACCCTCAGGAGAAAGACATTGGCTATGGAAGACCAAGATTATGTTTTAATGTTATTGCATTAGACACTCTGCCTTTTCCAGAAGCAGATTTATATCTTTGCTGCTGGAAGCCAGACAAGGGCTATTTCTAGGACTACTGTATAGGCATGCTTAAAAGGTGCATCGTCTTTCTGAAGCTCACCATGACAAATACGTATACGCTCAATCTAGGCTGAATGACCCAGGGGACATAAACGAGGGAATGCAGCCCCACAGGTGCACTGCTCTCTGGCACCAAGCTCTCAGATGACGAAAGATAAAGAAATGACCAAGACACAAAAATACCTGTAGGGATTTGCTCTGAGCAATGCCCACCACATGTTCACAAGGGTTTTTTTTTGTCCATTTACGGAACGTTTGCCATGGTTTCACATAAGACACATTTGGCATGGATTCAGCCTCAAATGCCCCTTGTGGAATTGGAAGCTCATCTGAATTCAGCTGCCTGGTTCTGTTTTGAAGTTTGTAAGTAGGTTGCATGGGAAACTAGGCCACTGGTACACCACCACTCTGGAGATGTTTTTCTGTCTCTTCCTTCAGTAGGCGACTGTCCTACTTCTCCAACACACTCATGTGGCGCCACACATACACACACACACACACACACACACACACACACACACACACACACACACACACACACACACTATAAGGCAGGTGACAAAGCATTTTGACAAGTCACATAGTCCCATAGTCATTGGTCCCATATGGAGCAGAATGTAATGTCTCAGTGACAACATACAGCTGTCAGGATGCGAACTGTTTTAAAGCTGTGATCAGCGATTTTCATGAAAGTTAGATAATGCTAGTTGTCTTAAACTTTAAAATTCGAATTACAGTGGTGCTTGAAAGTTTGTGAACCCTTTAAAATTTTCTATATTTTAAAGTATGACCTAAAACATCATCAGAATTTCAGTCCTAAAGTCCTAAAAGTAGCTCAAGCGAACCCAATTAAATAAATGACACAAAAATATTACACTTGGTCATTTATTTATTTAGGAAAATGATCCAATATTACATATCTGTGAGTGGCAAAAGTATGTGAACCTTTGCTTTCAGTATCTGGTGTGGGCCCCTTGTGCAGCAATAACTACAACTAAATGTTTCCGGTAAGTGTTGATCAGTCCTGCACATCGGCTTGGAGGAATTTTAGCCCATTCCTCAGTACAGAACAGCTTCAGCTCTGGGATGTTGTTGGGTTGGTGGGAGTGAACTTTGTTGGTCAACCACTCCTGGGGAGGGTAACAGTGTTCTTAAATTTCCTCCATTTGTACACAATCTGTCTGACTAGTTTTTTTCTCCTCCACTTACAGGGGCCCTGCAAATACTTGAGTTTTTAATCTGAGCAGATATTTGATTAACAGCTGCTAGAATGTGAGAAGAACTTCGCCAAATAATTCTTAATTAAAAATGACAGACCCCAACTTTAAGTAAGCTCTAACTGGTTATGGGGTGTAAGGCAATGACACTATCTCTACCTGTATCTGTTTAGTGCTCCAAATATCCATATAAGTCTGTATCTGATGGCCTAAACTAGAAAGGGTTTTAAATTAAATATGAAGCCAGCCACTGTGCTTCCAGAAACACTGAAAAACACTAGGGAGAATCCCAGAGGTAGAAATGCCAGCACTGTCAGTGTGGTCTGTTAATTCCAGCTCTGACAGTCCCTCAATCTCAGTTACATCCCTCACGCAGATTTTTTTTTTGCCTGCCTGTGATATTTTCTAATGAACTACTAGCCTAATTTAATCCACCATGATCCAGACCAGGAAGTTACTAAGGAGGAATGAATGAACACTGTAAATAAACATGGTGTTTGTCCTGTGAGCTTACCTCACCTCTACTCTCAACCAGATACCCTGTGAACTGTTCTGGTAAGCTTTTCTATGATTTATGTATATGTCTTGCAATCAGTAAACTACAGCCATTCTTTTTAATCAAATTCTGTTGATTGATAGACTTGATCTCCAGTCCAAAAACTAATTCAGACCAATTCATAACTTATTCATCAGATTCCTATCTCTTGTGTTTAGAACTCACATTGTTCCTCTTTAAAAGTGAGATCGGTTTTGTCTCTGCTAGCTGTCTGGCTAAGAGTAAGGTAATACCCTCTGATAAGGATCTCCAGTCTAATCTGAATGGAAATGTGGGTTAATGCTGAAATCATCTGATTGGTATACAAAGTCTCATTTCCACTTAGCAGAACGGAAAGTGACACTTAGTGGCCCACTTCTTTCCCTTTGTGCATTTCATTCATCTTAACTTTTGGGCATATGGGGATGACAAACACCTGCCACATGAATCACTGGCCAAGCAAATCACATTCCCTCATAGTAGGGGGCCTGTTAAAATGCTCTGAAGTATCATGCTTGTTTTAAACACTGTATGGGGCAACAACAAAAAAAAATCCATTCAGTGAACAGTTTTGACACATTCAATTCAACTGAAAATAAAATTGGTGTTAAAAAGACAGCAATGGAGCCTCATTTTGTTGTGTGTATATCTGCCCTCAGCCCCTAGGTATCATATAGCAGGACCATACTAATGCACCCTAGACCAGCCTAAACAGACCTAATCCACTCCCACAGAATCCAAATCAAACTCCAGATCTCTAGGATAAGCACAGGGGTATAAGCAGATCCCCCGAGCCACCAGGGGGCCCTGTAAGAATGAGCGGTTGGCAACTGGCATGTCGTTTAGGACCCCCAAATGTTCAGAAACAGCTCTGGATAAGAATATTACTACACACATTTTCCCCCCTATAATTTAAATCATGAATAAAGTGAAATAAAAATAGGGCCTTTTCATTTAACATAAGAAGATTGGTTGCTATGGTAGCAAATTCAGTAAGTAATAGAAGCAAGGGTGTATTAGAAGGATTTTCTCTGTTCCCTTTTACAGTGTTATAGACAGAGACAAAAACTCAGCTTGTACAATTTTTAAGGATCCAAATGCACTTTAAAATGAAAGCGTGAAAAGAGCATTATACAGAGAGCGACATTTATTTAACCATTAGTTAGGAAAGGGGTATTAAAAAAAAACAAAAAACAAATCATGATACATGATGTCCATCAGCTGCATAAAAGATCACTTCTTACACAGGAATCAAGACAGATTTGTACAAGAGTGTGAGAGAAAGTGAAAAAGAGAAAGAAAGAAAGAAAGAAAGAAAGAAAGAAAGAAAGAAAGAAAAAAAAAAAACTTTTTTAGGTGACAGAGTTACACCCAAATATTAATCAGTTTCAGTGTGGGCTTCTTTCCTTTTCCACACCTATGTTATAATAACTATGACAAGGCTCCAAGAAAACAAATCAATAATCACTTTTACCTTTAGATTAGTTCAACTAATCACAAATTCTCAGACCTCCACATATATGAAAAGTAGTGATGGAGGTTGAGCTCTCCTGGTCATTTGATTATAATCAGCATGACAATTATACCACATATGACATCTAAAATTACTGCATTCTGTCAAGTTCTGTCTGATAGCCTATTTAAAAGCCACAAAAGAGAAGCTTCAAGCCAACACCAGGATCATAACAAGCTCTTTGGCAGAAAGGAAGAGGATAAAATAGAGTAAATCAAAAGCCTGTGTGTGTGTGTGTATGTGTGTGTGCCTCTCTTTCTGGCTCCAAGCCTCCTTTGCCCAGGGCCTGGAGATCTCACAGATGGACATTAATAGTTTCATGTTGGAAAGCTTCATCAAGCCCAGACCTCTGTACTCTAATCCCAATGCACTCTGCAAACTAAGAATCCCTCCTTCCCTCTCTCTCTGCTCTCCTATTTCTGTGGGTCATTGTAATATCTCTTTCTTTCACTGTCATAGTTCTCCCATAGGCATCTGTCTGGTGTTTTCAGTCCACTGTGTACTCCTCTTTCCTCTATTCTCTCCCTCCCTTTCTTTTTTTTTTAATTTACCATGAACAAAAGGCTGAATGATTACTGGATGAATGTGGAGGAAATAAATAAATAAACAAACAAAGAAAGAAAGAAAGAAAGAAAGATTTAGTATCAGGCTAAACTTTCCACTGATACCATTCAGATATCAGGTGGGAAATTTCATTAGCTGTTGAATTACAGCATATTTAGTAGGGTCAGTTGTACCATTCATCACACTTCTTTCTTTTATTAAATTAAATTTAAGGAGTAAAACTTTTTTGGATACATAAGTACATTTGTCTGTGAACTATTCATAAACAATAGCCATTTCCATGTTAATATCTGAGTACATGAAAAGATTAATCCCCAGTGGTGGTGTTGAATTACAGGCAGATGGATGTAAGCCTGAGCTTAATCTTAATTAAAAATCCACATAGACATGCAAAATTATGGTCAAAAACAAGCCAAACAGCACAATAAAAAAAACAAACAAACACAGAATCAAAAACATGGAAGACCAAAAGGTAGAAACCAGGAAAATCTAAAAAAAAAATAAAATAAAATAAAATAAAAAAAATAAAAATAAAAAAATAACACTCAGAGTTGCAGACAGAAACGATGGCAAAACCTTGGGCATGTGCATGAACAGTTTAAATAGCCAGAGTGATTGGGAGAAAACAGGAAGCAGGTGTGCTAGAAGTCAGGTGAGTGTGAGTGTTGTAATGTCTGGGCTGGATTTGGATCGGGATGAGTAGCCGTGGCTCTGGATGTGACAGTTGTAACATTTCATTAAAAAAATAAAAAAATGTCTGTAAGAGATATAAGTATACAATGGATATAAAAAGTCCACACATCCCTGTTAAAATGGCAGGTTTTTGTGATGTAAAAAAAAAAAAAAAATTAAACCAAGATAAATCATCAGAACTTTTTCCATCAATGTAAAATTACAACATATAAAAATGAAAAACAATCATTTTAAGGGAAAAAAACATTTTAGGGGAAATAGGAAAAATAAAAAAAATTACAATAACCTGGTTGCATAAGTGTACACACGCTTTTATAATTGGGGATGTTGCTGTGTTCAGAATGAACCAATCAAGCACGACAATGACCCAAAGCATACATCAAAATCAACAAAGGAATGGCTTAAACAAAAGATGATCAAAGTTTTTGAGTGGCCTAGCCAGAGCCCAGACCTGAATCCAACCAAAAATCTGTGGGGTGACCTGAAGCAGGCTGTGTACAGGAGATGCCCTCACAATTTGATGGATCGAGAATGTTTTTGCAAGAAAGAGTGGGAAAATATTGCCAAGTCAAGATGAGTCATGCTGATAGACTCTCACCCAAAAAGACTGAGTGGTGTAATAAAATCAAAAAGTGCTTCAACACAGTATTAGTTTAGGGGTGTTCACACTTTTCTTTCCATAAAAAAAGCTTCTGATTGTTTTTCACTTTATTTGTATACTTTGCAGTTTCACATTAAAGTTGAGAAAAGATCTGACATGATTTATCTTAGTTTCATTCTTGTACTTCACAAAAACCTGCCATTTTAACAGGGGTTTGTGGACTTTTTTTAAATTTTTTTTATAAATGTTGCACTGCATGACAAATATGTCACTCACATGAAAAACAGCTGATATGTTAGGGTCTTTGTCTTTCATCCTTACGCAATGAAGTCTTCTAGAAAGGAAACCATTTTCAAGTAAATAGAATCTCTTTGGTGTTTTCTTAAATATCTTATATTCCTTCACTGGTAACACTGTTACACCTGACCCCAAGCTGTCAACCAGTGTATCCCACTCTCTCCTAATGATCAAGGTAAGGTAGAGGGAATTGCCATTTTTGAATTTTTACCAGCTTCCCTTCTTTATAGTCACTGCTGTGACTCATTATGATTGTATTGCTGTATTCCCAAACCCAGATCCTCACCCAGGTCACTGAATCAGGGAATAAATGCATTATGGCGGTTGATTATGTGTCTCCAGTGTGCTGGATTTCATAGGATCAGCTCTTTCTTACAGCTTCCTCAGTTCCTCAGCATGTTAAGGCTGTAATACAGCAATTCTGACTGATTACATCACCTCAGATTTTCTGCGAAAAGCTGCACTCAAACACACCGCAATGATGAAAGCTAATGCACATAAGATCGGTGACTGTGTGAAAGAAAACATCTCACCAGGAGGTGGCAGTAATCCGTATTTGTTTTCCAAATCGAATATTACTGTCCTATTGTAAAAAATAGCATGTCACCTATCAGTACCAGTGATTACAGTGACATGTTTTTTGTGGTAGTATGCATTTTGGGATGTACTCGCCTTGTAATGTAAACACTCTGCTTTGACACCTGCATCTTTGGAGCAAATATAGACAAATAATGAGCCAGAGGGTGAAAAATTAGCTTTCCTCTTGACAGTGTCATTTGCTTGCTTCGCTCTCTTCTGGTTTGCTTCTCCAACATTGGCTAACTAGGCTGGACATCCAATCAGAGAACTGCTGGCTTCTGATGCCAGTTCACTTGGAGCTGATGGAAACCAACAACACCTGACTAGTAAAAATGGTGCAGGACACACTGCAAAAACTAAGAACAACAGTGCTTCACAGCGTCCAACAGACGGCAGTCAGCTTGGTGTGTCAGGGTCCTTATACAGCAGCTATTCAAAGCAGGTCCCTGCAGATATCTGTGTCTCTGAGCATCATGTTGAAATACCCCCTGGGTTACAGAGCCTGGGATAGGTGACTGACATTTCAGATTTGATTAGCAGAATGCCTATATGTGTGGTGGCTTGGGAAAACCCACTGGATGCCGCGGTTGCTGAATTCAGACAAACAACGGAAAAATTAAGGAAAATTTGTTTTTTTAAAACCTTTTTTTCTTTGGCTTATGACAGTTTTGTATCTCTACTTTAATAAACTCTAAATATATTTCACCAAAACAATGTGCCAATGTTTTTATTTACTTTCTATTCTTGCCTTGATCAAGTTTAATGAACACAGCAGTAAATACAGTCTGTATGCCTAAAATGTGTGAACAGCAAGTTGTTGAATAGTTATGTGCTAATTGATAATTTTTTTTTTTTAAACTCAGGTACCAGCTTTCAAAATGTCTGCGATGCTCCTGCACCATCAACAAAGAGAACGGTGCCTAAGCACTCTTCCAGGCTGAATCATAACATTTCCAGTTGACTGGAACTTCTTTTCATTATTGCCCTGATGGTGGAAATGGAAAGGAATTTGGCCTATGTGTTACCTCATATTTATACCCCTGTGAAACAGGAAGTTATGGTTATATTTTAAATTCTTAACAGTATTCCTGACAAAGCTTCATGAAGAGATTCGTGAAGGAGCTTCACTGAGGAGCTGTTTCTTAAAATTTGTCTGAAAACTTGTCTGAAAAAATAATGAACAAAATCATTGTTTGTTTGTTTTTTTAGATGTAAATGTATACATGGACATAAACTTCGCTATTTACATTTGTCTTCGAAACAAATTTTGACTGTAAACCTTTCTCAAAATGTGTAATACATTGAAAAATATATATTCAACCTCTTCTGCCCAGACTTTTGATTGGATAAATACTGCTCTGTAATTTTTCCTTCACTGCAATAACTACAGACAAAAGCTGATGGTTGACAGTTAACTTGATGCGTCAGGGTCTTAGTCTTTGTGGTGCTTTCATTGTCACACGCACACCCACACGCACACGCACACACACACACACACACATCTCTTTGATGGTGAAATGTTTTGACAGGCCACTGAAGATGAGCATACACAGTGGAAAGAATGCCAGAAGACCGACACCTTAATTACTAGCTTTTCCCTGAGCTTCAGCCAGGGCGTGGGTGTGTGTGTGTGTGTGTGTGTGTGTGTGTGTGTGTGTGTGGGTGTGTGTGTGTGTGTGTTTAAAAACAGCAAACTCCCTCAAGTACCAACATCCAGTTCATAAAGTATTCTGTTGTTTTCAGTCTTCTGTGTATTCAGACAGGTGGATTCAAACAAGCAGCACTTCCTTTATCCCGGAATGAGAAAGCCGGAGGATTTCTGTCCATCTGTGCACGGAGATGAAGTAGATGCTTATAAAGATAGTGCAGGGAAACAGAAATAAAGTGCATAAAAGCACTGTCTATGCCCCGAGGGCGCATCCTGCATCCAGCTCAAAGGCCCAAACCAGAGCTCCATAAAAAGTGACACACTGTCTCTAGGAATCAGTACACAGTTAGTGATGAAAGTAAAGTGATGCGTAAAACCGTTCTGAACACTAGGGGTGCTGCAGTAATTCACAATATGGCAACCTACTCTAAAAATATCACTGTTTCACAGTATCACGGTATTACAATTAATTGATGATTTAAAATCACATAAGCTGGTGAATCTTTGTACCAAAGTGTCTTGGCATAGCCTTGTATACTGTATATGACACAAAACAAAGTGATCAAATCCATCCATCCATCCATCTTCCATACCGCTTATCCTACACAGGGCCGCCAGGGAGCCTATGACAGGGAACTCAATGCACAAAGCGCACAAGACACCCTGGACATGGGTGCAATCACACAAACATTCAAATGCTACGGACAATTTGGAAATCCCAATCAGCCTACAGCACATGCCTTTGGACTAGGGGAGCAAACCAGAGTACCTGGAGGAAACTCCCAAAGCACGGGGAGAACATGCAAACTCCATGCACACAAGGCAGAGGCAGGATTTGAATCCCAACCCCCAACTATTTCTTATTCTGTCAGTATTTATCACATTGTCATTATAAGCTGAAAGAGAGAGCAGCTACAAGGAAAGGTGGCACACTGAACCTGAAAAAAAAAAATTCTAACTAGCATGCCAGTGTGCAATGCTGCTTAGACAAAAATAGAAAGTCCTTTAGTTTAGTTTTGGTTAGCTTTGCCATGTTCTTCTGTGTGTCTGATGCCATTATATATAGTATGATGAAGTTATGAAAATGCTGCAGTGGTAGCAATGCAATGTGCGTGTAACATTTCTGTGTTCCCGGCACAGAAAAAGGAGTTTGCTGTAGTAGGATTGAGTCCAGAGTGAGAAGGTTGTGAAATTTCTGGGGAAGTAGACACAAAAGGGATGAGACCCACTGTAGTAAGGATGTTGATTGGGTTGATGAACGTGTTGACGTCCATCCATCCATTTTCCCTACCACTTATCCTACACAGGGTCTCGAGGAGCCTGGAGCCTGTCCCAGGGCACAGGGCTCAGGACACCCTGGGTGGGTGCAAACTCATTGCAGGGCACAATCGCACACAAACTACAGGCAATTTGGAAATGCAAATCAGCCTACAGTCTTTGGACTGGGGGAGGAAACTGGACTCCTGGAGGAAACCCCCAAAGCACAGGGAGAAAATACAAACATCACACACACAGGGCAAGGCAGGAATCAAACCCCTAACCTTGAAGGGGTGAGGCAAACATGCTAACTGCTAAGCCACTAAACCACCATGCCCCTGTGTGCTGATATTAATAGACAAAACTGCATTTTAATTAGGATTTTGAAAACAGTGCGCTAACCGCCTGATCATACACCGAGACTAACTGTGAAACTGTGAAACTGTAACAACCCTACAAACACACGCGGAAAACAAAAAGAACATCCAAAAACCTACAGCGTAAGAAAAGAAATCGCCTGAACAACAGTGCTGTTGTGTTTGGGATTTTCTGAAGAGCTACGAATGACCTTGCCACAAACAGCCTGCCAGAACATTTTCAGGAAAAAAAGAAGAAAAGACATGAAAAGAAATGACTTCAAAACTTTTTATCAAGCAATAAAAAAAATAAATAAAATACTTTATTGATATACTTCGCGTGTGCACTAGAATTATTTTTAGAGGATGAACGATACTTTCGATAAACATCACCGCATGAGAAACCAATAAAAATGATAAATAAGGAAAAGACATGAAGGACATGATATCAATTGCACGGCAAGAAAAATGGGATAATACGCAACAATGGATTTATTTAAGAATGGTATGACAGACATTTGGGACAGACTGTACCCAAAGAGTACATTTAGTTAGGTCAGGACACTTTATTATAGATGCTAGGATCGACTGCAGTGATTTAATATATCAAAGAACATTTTCTGACAATAGACAATTTCAGTACGTTTTTTTTTTTTTTTTTTTTTAAATGATTGACTCAAGGACATCTAATATAATTATATTTGCAATGTCAGGCCTTAGGTCTTCATTGCAGCCTTTGGATGAATTCATTTTACTTGCCTTTTCCTTGTAGCTCTCCTTTGTATAGCTGAGCTGAAGAAAAAGGGTGAGAGAACAATTCTACACATAGCTTTCACACCTAGGGGAAATTTAGAGCTGCCAATCCACCTGCATGCTTTTGGGAAATGAATGAAAACCCACATGGATGCAAGAAAAACTCCACACAGACAGCAACCGGAGCTCAGGATTGGACCTCAGATCCTGAAGCTTTAAGACACCAACACTACCTGCTGTGCCACCATCCCCCCTGCAAAGTCTAAAACTATCTATTCTTTTTTAAAAAAATTTTTATTGAATAACACTAAAAGGTGGTGTGTTAACAGTTTCAATAGTTCCTGTATTCCGTCTTGGAATGGTTCGTCCTTGTAGATTTGATTTCCCTGCATGATAATCAGATCTCCACACATTTGATTTCCTTACACAATAATCAAGTCCACACACATGTGATTTCCTTATTCAATTCCTCGTACTTGATTATTGTGTAAGGAAATCAAATCAATATGTCAGAGTCACATACAACATGCAGAGCAAAACAACACCAAAACAGTTGTTATTAACTGAACACTCATTCAATCATTCTTCAGTAATCGTGTTATGCTGGTCAGCTTTGCGGAGGCGTATTCCGGAAACACTGGGCGTGATGCGGGAATACACCCTGGATGGGACGCCAGTCCACTGTAGCACACACAAGCACAACACTTATTCACTGCGAAAAATGACATCTTAGCAAGTGGAAATAGCTTGAATATATTAAAACTGATCTAATATTTCCTATTATAAGATTACAATAAACCAAATATAAGATTATGAAACCTTTTTCAAGCCAGTTCTATTGGCAAAATACTTTTGCTCATTGTAAGCATCTATTTCTAGAAAGAAGCTACATTATCTACCAATACAATTAGAAAACGGCAAACTTAAAATGAGTAATAATGTTTGGTTTATTGTAAATCTTATAATAAGAAATACTAGATAAATTTCACTATATTCAAGATATTTTCACTTGTTAAATGACATTTTTTTTTGCAGTGTTCATATCTAGGGGGATATTAGAGTAGCCAGTTCACCTACTGTCATGTTTTTGGGAGATGGAAGGAAACTGGAGAACCAGAAGGAAATCCATGGGTGGAGAACATGTGGTATTCAGTAAGACAGAAAAAAAACAAACAAACTGTGGACGGTTGAGCTGTGAGGAAGCAAAGCTTATAAGTGACAATGTTCCGTCTTTGGAAATGTGTTATCGTGACTGGTGCTTTCCCATAACAAATGTTTTTTATGACCTGAGGTATGATTATTATTATTTTTTTTTACGTAGTGAAGGGTCAGTAATCTCTACAACCCCATAAATGACCTTCCTTGAAATGGCTATTTAAAGAATGAAGTACGGTCAGGATCATCTCTGTGGCAATTTTATCTACAAAATTCCAGCAGACACCCTGAAGCGTGATGAAAGAACAGTGAGGGAGAGCATCACTGCGAATATGTGGGACTTCCTGACTTTCCCTGATTTGTCGGCTGGTTGAGTGTGTAGTTGCCAATGAGTGCAGATCTGCCAGGATCATGCTCATGTACAGTGGGAAGCCGGCTGCCTCCGGTGAGGTCCGTATGCCTTCCCCCAGGAACGTCAAACTACTTTATGAGATTTAAAGCCCTTACAGAACATGCGCTCTCTGCCAGCAACCTCTGGGGTCTGCATTTCTTACAGAAGCTCAGTGAGGGCATGTTCAATGTGGAGTGGGTTTGCTTATCCCCTGCTCAGTGATGGAGGTGTGGAGAGAAAGCAGAGCTCTCATACTGGATCAGTGCTACATTATTTGAAGTTGTTTCACGAGTGCAGGCCTGGCTGTGGGATGCCAGGAGTGAAAAACAACAGACATGTGGGACAGACTGCACCAAAATAGTACATTTGATTTAGACAGTGCAGTTTATTATAGATGCTGGATAACTGTGGAGGAAGTGGTGGAACAAAAACAAAGTTCAGCTCAGAGAAATTAAAGAACAACATGAAAGGCTTTCTATATTTGGTAATAGTGTTAACATACATTCAACTGATAAAGAAAGACCCAGAATCAACTTCAATCAGATTTCTGTATGAGATCATGTATCCAGCACAGTGAACTCACTAAAGAAGAAAGACTTGTTGCAAAACAAACGTCCTCCCATGGATTTGCTTTATGGACAAATATGTATTGCTGAGCTTTGTGGCTATAGATTTGACTCTGTGGTTTCAGGGCAGCTCTTCTTTTTCTGCTCATGTGGTACTGTGGCTTAGTTGGTTAAAGTGCCTGTCTTGTAAACAGGAGATCCTGGGTTCGAATCCCAGCAGTGCCTGACAAGCGGTTTTAGAGATTTAGTGGCTCAACGTTTAAGGCTCTGGGTTACTGATCAGAAGTTCGGGGGTTCAAGCCCAATGTTGGGCCATTGAGCAAGGCCTTTATGCCTCTCTGCTCCAGGGATGCTGTATCATGTCTGACCCCAGCTGGGAAATGCAAAGAAATGAAGTAGTGTGCTCTAATGTATAAGTGACTAAATAAAGTCTTCTTCTTCTTATGGATAATTAATGTATCATCATGTTTATTAGGCATCAAAGAAAGAAACAGACACTTAACACCTTTCAAATGTGCTCGAAAATGACCATAACAGAGCTCAAAGCATGCAGCTCACTTCCAAAAGTAGTGAAGAGAGAGAAACTAATATGGATGTGCTACTCATAGGTACATAATGAACAAGCCCAGGTTTCCCATTCTCACAGTGGTAATTGTATCTATTCCAGGTTCCAGAAAGACTTTTGGATTGTAATTTCACAGTGGGGCTGAATAAGCGGGGTTTGATTGGTTCCAATCAACACAATGGTGTAAAAATATCCAAAAGTACTTAACTGACAACACTGAAATTCTGTTTCCTACTTAGCAGCCCATCATCTTCCTCAGTTACTATCCTCCTTTCATAACAATGTCAGACACTGTGCAACTGTTTATATTCTGGCATAGTATTCAGGGATAAAGACAGGTTTGCAGTACAGCTATACAGTAGTACAGCTATAGTTTTTGCACATGTAAGTCACTAAAAAGATTGAGATACAGTGTGCATAGAAGAAACATAATGGAGCATGTTGTTGTTGGTGATCAAATAATATAATGTGTCCAGGTTATCATAAGACAAGGGCAGGAGGAAGTAGACGAGAAGTACCATTTAAACAGAAAATCAGAATATGCAATAGCTCAGGGGTTCTCAAATATATATATGTTTAAATCGTGAGTTCTAGTGTAGTAACAAATCATAGCACATTTATTTTATGTCTCATTTATAATACACTGATCATCCATAACATTAAAACCACCTTCCTAATATTGTGTAGGCCCCCCATGTGCCACCAAAACAGCTCTGACTCATCGAGGCATGGACTCCACAAGACCTCGAACGTGTGCTGTGGTATCTTGCACCAAGATGTTAGCAGCAGATCCTTTAAGTCCTGTAAGTTGCAAGGTGGGTCCTCCATGGATTGGACTTGCATGCTCAATCGGATTGAGATCTGGGGAATTTGGAGGCCAAGTCAACGCCTCAAACTCTTTGTCATGTTCCTCAAACCATTCCTGAACAATTTTTGCAGTGTGGCAGGACGGATTATCCTGCTGAAAGAGGCCACTGCCATTAGGGAATAGTGTTGCCATGAAGGGGTGTACATTGGTCTGGAACAGTGTTGTAGGTAGGTGCTATGTGTCAAAGTAACATCCACATGAACGCCAGGACCAAGGTTTCCCAGCAGAACATTGCCCAGAACATCATACTCCTTCCGCCGGCTTACCTTCTTCCCATAGTGCATCCTGGTGCCATCTCTTCCCCAGGTAAGCAACGCACACCCACCCGGCCATCCACATGATGTTAAAGAAAATGTGATTCATCAGACCAGGCCACCTTCTTTCATTGTTCCATGGTCCAGTTCTTATGCTCACGTACTCATTGTAGGCACTTTCAGCGGTGGACAGGGGTCAGCATGGGCACTCAATGCAGCCCCATACACAGAAAGCTGTGATGCATTGTGTGTTCTGGCACCTTTCTATCATAGCCAGCATGAACTTTTTCAGCAATTTTTGCTACAGTAGCTCTTCTGTGGGATCGGACCAGACAGGCTAGCCTTCGCTCCCCACACGCATCAGTGAGCCTTGGGCACCTGTCACCGGTTCACTGGTTGTCCTTCCATTTTGGAGATGTTCTGACCCAGTCATCTAGCCTTCACAATTTGGCGCTTGTCAAAGTTACCCAGATCCTTACACTTGCCCATATTTCCTGCTCCAACACATCAACTTTGAGAACTGACTGTTCAGTTGCTGGCTAATATATCCTACCCCTTGATAGGTGCCACTGTAATGAGATAATTTATGGTATTCACCTCACTTGTCAGTGGTTTTAATGTTATGGCTGATTGATGTATGTCTCATTTATCGGTCTCGTAGTAAAGTCATGTATAAATGATTTAATTGGCCAAACTTTCAGAACCAAATGTTCCTGCCAGATTTACAAGTGTTTTGGTAACTTTGATTTATTTATTCATACTAAAGTGTGTATGTGGATATACACCCAATCACCCATAAATTACCACATTTATTCACGGCACAGCAATTTTACATCACTGAAACCCACAAAACAGCAGAAAATGGTATTAAACAGTGAAAGAGCAGCTGATAAGCATGGTGTGTTCTAAATCTTCATGTAATTTTCACTAAATATGCAATTAAAACCTGACAGTGCAACCCGTCTAAAATTACTCTCATGCCACTTTTACTATTTGAAGGCTATCAATCTTCAAAGTTCACATTAGTGACTCTCCTTATACATAAATATACACACACTCAGGAGCACTTGTTGGATGTGAATGTTTTTCCAAACTAACTGGATTGTCACATTTCTTGTGCAAATGCAACTGCGAACAATTTAGCAATACATTTGTTTTTATACAGCTTGATAAATGAGGCAAAATGTGTATATAAATAAATATAACCAAATGGCAGGTATTAAATTTGTGGAAGCCTGTTTTTGCCATTTAAAGGGAAAATAAGACCACTTTTTATTGAACTTAAAGAAAATCTCAGTATCTTAAATGAGAACATTTCTCAAATTACACATTTTCATGTTAGATATTCAGGGCATTTTGCACGTGGCTACATGTCACAGACCCTTGGTGGTACACAAACCCCATCTTCAGAAGTACAGTTAAAGCTGAATAAAAAAGCAGGAAACTCCAAATATTAGCCCTGAAAGTAAAAGAACCCAGAAACCCAAGGCTGGAAAACCAGTAGTGACTACGTGCCAATAAGTATAAACATTTTTGAACAGACTGATTTGTCACTGGAGCAGCTTTTTCTCTGGTTATTACCAAATCTCGCACTGTCTCTCGCTTTCATCTTTTTATTCCTTTCCTCTTTTTTCTGAAGTCTTTTGTTCATTTTGATTCATCTGACTTTTAAGTCTGACTCAATGCTCATCCAATAAGGGAATATTTCAATGTTTCAGTTTCATTTAGCTGTTTTGAGGAGTTTAGTAGAAAACATTTTGCATAATGAGTGTACAGTCATTCAGTTTATAGCTTCTTTAATCTCTCGCTTTCTCTCTCACACACAGCGCACTACTAAAATCTACAAGCAAAGTGGAATGATGTAAGACATTTCTATATTTCAAAGCTTTTTTTCAATAATCATGCATGAATATAGATAAGGGATAGTGAATCAAAGTGGCAATGCTGAAGCACAACCTCATCAGAATTGGAACAACAACAACAACAAACAAACAAACAAACAAACAAAAGGGCTAGATATCTTACCTCTGTAATATTCAGTCATGTTTGGGAGATCATATGATTAGTTAGAAGGAAATAAAGTTGTATTTCATTTGTTGTCTCTGTTCCTTTAAAGGGAAAGACTGTGTCTAGGGTGTTGTTGAGTCAGTGTGGAAATCGATGGCAGACAAAATGGAATATGAATGGTGAGCCAGGGGCCACTAAATACCAGGAAAATCCATCTTGTCTGCTACAGTATTGGCTGCAAAACCTTGTGTTAAAATAGATATCATCTGGCACTGATAGGTCAAATGAAAGCTTTTTGGCTCGCCAGTTTAAATGCACCTACAACTATATCAATAACAGATGAATAAACACAAAAAGCATGTATTATGTGCTGTTTCATGAATGCTTTGTTATGAGCTGGCTGTTGACTCGCTCACTAGAATAACAGTAAATCAGCCAGGCATGAACCTGCTGCTTTATGATTTCCTTGACACGGGCTGCAGAGTTCACACTGCATGTTTTAATGTGTCAGAGTGATTTATGCCTGCAAGTCGAATCTTCGGTCTGCAATCAATTTTAGAACAAAGGATGTGTCAGTCACAGAACTATAGCTGATAGTAGGCTTTCGTATGACAAGAGAAACGCATTCAGACCTCTTCTAGAGGACCTACAATGTGTGTGACCATCTGTGATACCATACAGACAGGTGGCCTTAAAATCAACACATATCGAAGTTTAACAGGTAATGTAAGCATTTCTGTATCCTATAGTGGAATTTGGAAATAAAGTGATTACAGATTGTCAACCATTAATTAACACAAGAAAGAATGCTCTTGCACTGAATATCAGCATGGCTGTAATTCGGCTGTAGGAACGAGAACGCAGATAATCACAGTTGTGCTGATATTCAGTACAACAGCAACAAGAAATTTCTTAACAAGAAATTAATACTGAGTAATTGACTTTTCCAACACAATATGGCCAAATGCTATGTTTATTTTTGCTCTGTAAGCAAAAATAGTTCACAAAGAAGCCACAGCTGGATAGAGCGTTGCGTGTTGCCAGGCAACGCACAGACTGACTGACAGCTCATTATAATAATAATAATTAGTTACATTTATATAGCGCTGTTCTAGACACTCAAAGCGCTTTACATAGTATGGGGGGAAATCTCCTCAACCACCACCAGTGTTTAGTATCCACCTGGATGATGCGATGGCAGCCATAGTGCACCAGAACGCCCACCACACACCAGCTATTGGTGGAAGGGAGAGGAGGGTGATGTAGCCAGTTCAGGGATGGAGATTATTAGGGGGCCATGACAGACAAAGGCCGATGGGGCAATTTCGCCAGGACACCGGGGTGATACCCCTACTCTTTACGAGAAGTGACCTGGGATTTTTAATGACCACAGAGAGTCAGGACCTCGGTTTAACGTCTCATCCGAAAGACAGTGCTCTTTTTACAGTATAGTGTCCCCATCACTATACTGGGGCATTAGGACCCACACAGACCACAGGGAGAGCACCACCTACTGGCCTCCCTAATACCACTTCCAGCAGCAACCTTAGTTTTCCCCAGGAGGTCTCCCATCCAGGTACTGGCCAGGCTCAGTAAGTGTACTAAGTGTAGTAAGTGTAGTAATGGTTTCAATGTAACAAACTATTGCTAGAATTGGAAATTTAAGTAGCAAAAACAGACAAGCAGAGTAATAGGAATAGTGAAATGTCCCAGTGCTGTTATACTAAATATCAGCACTCTTGGAATGTCCCTTGTCCAATCAAATTAGTGCACTGGAACTAACTGTTGTCTAATGTAGTATATTATACAAAACTACTGTTGAATCCTCAAATATGATTGGTCAGCAGAAGTTGCTTAATTTTCTATAAGAGCAGTTCAACAGTAGGGCTGGCTGTAAGGCAAATCACAGATTTATATTAATTGGCCTGTTCTAATGTTTTATTGTTTTGTGATGCATGATAGATTAAAAAACATGCTCTAATTTACCACAGATAAAAATATATAATCAGTGATATAGTGAAGCTTTCTGTACAGAGATGCTTATTTAACTTTCATGGAATGAGTTTCCAGTATCAGTGGTATGTTTTCTATCACAGGAAAGGACTTTTGTCTTGGCATTGTTTCATTATAAGTGCAACTCACCCTTTAGGCAGCAGAGGGCTCTAAATATTACAAACTATTATCCAAACTCCTCCCCCCACCCCCAATTTTCTCCCTAATGTAATCTTGGCCAATTCCCACCCACTTTATAGGTCTCCCCTATCATATGACAGTTACCAACCGTGGAGGGTAAAAGCTATCATATGCGTCCTCTGAGACACATAAAGGCAACCAACTGCTGCGTCACAGGGCAGCGTAACACACTCAAAGGAAAGTGCTATCAACCCCCTTCTGCATACATGAGCTCACAGACACCCATGATTGGCTAGTGTTGTTGTGACTGATAGGGAAGAGATCCCCTAGAGATCACCTAGAGATCACCCAGAGAGCATGGCCAATCTGGCTGCCTTGGACTTCTGGCCACAGATGGATGTGGCGTGAACAGGATTCAAACAGAAAGATTCAAACCCACAATCGCTACACTATATGGTGAATGCTTTTCTGTTGCACCACTTGGGAGCTATTTCTGTTGCGCCACTCGGGAGTTCTCAAACTGCTTCTTTACATCTTTTTCAATAAGTGAGTTTCCTAGTCAGTTCAGCAGCAGCTGTATGGCAACTTGGTGCTTGGTCAAATGGCAATTTCCCATAATGTGAGTTGGTAAAGAACTGGTTTTGCAAACTAGTCTGATCATCCATCCATTTTCCATACTGCTAATCATACACAGGGTTGCAGGGGATCCCAAGGAACTTGGGGCACAGTGTGGGGGACACCCTGGACAGGGTGCCAACACATCACAGAGCACAATCACACACATTCTAGAAATGTGAAACAGAAGCATGGGAAGAACATGTATACCCTGTGCACACAGGGCAGAGGCAGGGTTTGAACCCCCAACCCCAGAGGTGTGAGGCAAGCGTGCTAACCACCAAGCCACGTCATATTGCTTGAGAGATGAAATATACCATGTGCATGGACAAGGACATCGACAAACCATAAAGTCCTTTCATTTGTCCCCCTAAACCTTGTATTATTCATGCTGCATAGATTACTAGTCAGAACATGTGGACATACAACACTTTTATTCCACACCTTTCTTATGTGCACTATGGAATAATGGAATATGTATGAGTGCCTAATTTACTCTGGGCATAATTCATGACCAGTATCTGTCACATTTCTTTCTTTTCTTTTCTTTTTTTATTACTAAAAACCCCAGTCCACCTTGAGTAGATGGAATAAAACCGAATAACCCCAAAGCATCATTCACTTTGGCTTTGCTCTATCTGCATCTCTTTTTTTTTTTAAAGCAAATCATAATCGATTCAGGAAAACTCATCATGGATCAGCACCACTATACTGCAAATGAATGAAAAAAAAAAATATTTAGAAACTTCTGCTTCTGTAAAGCCAAGGATATCCGATGAATACTAATGCAATCATTAAATGAACAAAAAGACTAGAGTTCAATAGAATTATTCAGCAAGACAAGAAAGAAATACAGTGTGTGTGTGTGTGTGTGTTTGCATGGAACATTGGAGTGGTTTAGTTTGCAGTGGCTTCACTCTGAACCCAATTATTCAGTGGTGTGTCTTCAGGATGCCCAGCGCCATGCTTCAGCAGAAACAATGAAACTAAACAAACTGCCACTGATACATTATGTAACAGTGTATTATGTGAGAAGCTATTCCCACTCCTCCAAACATGTGAGAGAGTGTACTGGGGGTGAAGGTATAGATTCAGTTTTACTCTCTCACCTTGGTAGATTGTGGGGAACTGGTGTGATCCGGTGTAATCACACACACACACACACACACACACACACACATGCACACACACATAGGGATGGTAGAGAAAAGTATACTGAAGAAAATGGAGGAACAATATGAAAGGGCTGGTAGAGAAACAAGTGTGGGCGGAGTACAAAACTGCAAACTCGCATAGTGTAAATAACATTCTGACACTGTCTGCCAGCGGAGCTACTGTTCTGCTACTATACACACACACACACACACACACACACTCTCACTCACACACACACTAGTACAATGGTTACATAAAATAGAACATTTATTATATATTTATTATATAAATATTATATTTATACTAAATACTATTGGCTGGTCTCAGCACCCCTCATACGACTCAGAACTCAGAAGACACACACACACACACACACACACACACACACACACACACACACACACACACACACACACACACACACACACACACACACACACACACACACACACACACACACACACACACACACACACACACACACACAGCTTGCCTTCTGTGCTGAGGAGGCTAAACAGCTTTGACATTTATGTTAATGAGGTAAACAGAGTGTCAGAGACAAAAACACAAACACAAAGAAACGACAGCAAAATATTTACAGCCAAATGAAACTCCACTGCAATATACTGTAAAGCCCATTACTATTAGATTTTCAAAGCAGAACTGTCAGCTGTTTAATAATTTACAATATGAATATACTTACATTTGCCCTAACAGATGATTAAAAATAAGATAAGTATGAAAACCAGGACTTACCTACAGCGAACACAAGCACAGGCCATAGATCATCAGACATGAGGAGAGAAAAAGAGAGAGAGAAAGAAACACAGATTCAATTAGGATAAAGAACCAAATGGTTACTTTTACAATTAAAGATGACTTGAGGTTATTTCATTGTCATTCTTTATTATTAGTGCCAGGAAGCCAAAGACAGACTGAACCCAGATCCCTCTGCTTAATGTAAAATCTTCAGACATGGACTCTGCATCACCAGCAGCAATCTATGCCTGTATTAAAGGAGCTGTTTATCATTTTCTATCCTTCTGCAATGGGAATCATGATGAAAACATTCATAGGCTTTCACCTTCTTCCTAACCAATGCCTCATCAGCAGCATACCAAAAACATGACCTGAAATGACGTTATTTCTTATTCTGATCATTTCTGACTTTAAACAAATGTTCTGTTACCAGCATATATTTTTTAGATGTAATGAGGGTGGGGCTTATTTCATTTCATGCTTTCAAAATGCATTTTGTGCTGATAAACATACTCCTCAATCCAACACTAGTGAGAGAACACCAAAAATCAAGCCTCTTAAATATATAGTTTTAGAGGTCAAGTAATGGTGACAGGTTATCGGTAGATTATAAATAAGAGTCTGGAGAAAACAGTGGATATTTTTTTTTATCTTGTTAGTACTAGTTAATATTGTTTCTGACCCCTCTTACACCACTTACCCACTTTTTCAAATACTTCCTTCAGGGGTGACATACTGGACCATGAAAACTAAAACCTCAAGGCACAGACACAGTGGGTGCGTCTCAATCACCTCCCTAGTTCAGTAGTCAGGGCACTGATCAGGGAGTCGGCCATTTTAAGGGCTGTCTCATTCACAGAATCCTTCCAGTGCACTGGAACATTCACTCCCTAAAAAAAATCCCACAATGCACTGCAATACCAGGGAGCTCCGATGCTCACTATGTCCCCTTACTGGAAGCTCGAAAAAATGGCGGCCGAACTCTCAGCCAACTTCGTCTAAAACTGTAAGTAGCTTGTTGTCATTGTTGTAGCTGTCAAATGATTACTTACAGTCTGTTAGTGAATTTTAACTTTATTTTACGTTCTATATACAGTTTGTTTGAGTCTAACGATTTTTTATTTGTTTTTATCCACTAGCTAGCCTACGATCCCAGCTTGAAGTACCATGACAGAAAAGCATGTGATTAAGCTAACAAATTTATATGACATATAATGTCAGAAAGATATCGGCCCTGCCTGTTTACAATGCAAGTACGTAGTCATGTCACCAGAAACTGAGCCATCCGTGTCCCAATGTGTAGTGAGCCAGGGTCCTTACCAGCGCCTGAACTCATGTACACCATATACCGATTTACGACCTAGGAAGCTGATTGAGACGCACCCAGTTTCTTAACCTGAGCTATGTTTATGCTCAATAACTGACCGGACAAACCTCATTAATGCAAACCAACGCACTGCTGAAATACTGCATTGTATCCTCACAGCTAGTCTAAATCCTGTAAGACTATATGATACACCGCTCATAGTTTTGCATATATAATTATATTTGCACATACATACATCAGTTCAGAACTGTTTATTCTGTACATACTTCTCATCTGTACTTTGCAGATTGCACACACTAACTGAGTGGTATATATGCATCTTTATTTATCTCCATATTCAGTATACTGGATATACATTAATGCAAATATGCACAAGTTTACACACATCAATCTCAAGAGTTTATGCAGAATGCGGCAGAAAAAAAAGAAAAGAAAAAAAAAAACATCCAGTGAGCCCTTGTTTTGCATGCTGAAAAACCTTGTTGATGAGAGAGGACAGAGACTGCTTCAAGCTGACAGGAAGTCTAAAGTAACCGCTGTTTACAACCACGGTGAGCAGAAAAGCATCTTTAAAAAAAAGCATGTTAAACCTTGAGGTGAACGGGCTACAGCAGCAGAAATCCACACTGGGTTCCACTACTGTCAACTAAGAACAGAAATCTGATACTACAGCTGACGATTGGAAAAAGGCCAGGCGATGTTTCTCCAATTTCCAAATGAAGTCTAGTGTGGTGTCTTAATGTTTATTTATTGTGCAGTTCAAGCTTTTTCAATTATACTACCTGTCACTCATAACCAGCATTATTATAAACATGCATTACCACTGTATGCTATCAAATAAAGGTTATTAGCATAATTAAATAAGCTCAGTGTGTGTGTAGTTGCTTTCTACATGTCGGGGTTAGAAGGGGCCTTTATTAATGTGACATACATTATATCATTTCAGTGAGCTTTTACAGTGCCCTCTGAAAGTATTGGAACAGCAAGGGGGGGAATTGGAAGTTTTTAGACTGGTCAATTCAATCACCAGACCTTAACCCAATTGGGCATGCATTTTACCTCCTGAAGAGGAGACTGAAGTGAGGAACCCCCCCAACCCCCCCCCCCCCCCCCCCCCCAAAAAAAAAAAACAAACAACAACTGAAAGAAGCTGAAGTACAAGCCTGGAAAAGCATCACAAAAGAAAAATGCAACAGTTTAGTGATCCCAGTGGGTCACCAGCTTGATGCAAACAAGGGATATGCAACCAAATATTAAGTGGTATTTACTTTAATTTACTTGAAGACTATCTGTTTCTATACTTTTGCTCACCTAAAAATTGTGTGGTCTGCCACCAAGGGTGCCATGATTCAAGTTGTTTAACACATCTAGATGTAAACATCAGGAAATGAAAGCTGAAATTCTGATCTATCATCTCATATTCATTTTTTGATCTCAAACCCAAATGTCTTCAATGTATAGCGAAAACAAAAGAATTGGCCTTGCTGGTCCAATACTTTCAGAGGGGACTGTTTTTCTAGTACTAATATGCATAGACATCAAATAGAGAGACAACACAGGCTATGTTACATCGCTGTCCAGAATTATTGGTGCCCTTCATTAATATGAACAAAAATATATACACTACCAATAATTAAAAATGTCCACTAAAACAATAGGAGAAGCTTTTTGTCTTTGTTCTAATAAAATATCAATTTTCCTTCACTTTAAAATAAACAAATAAATAAAAATAGTATCTTCCCTCAAAAATGTACAGTATGTGCCACAATGATCAACAACTCCAGGGAATATTTTAGATAAATGCCAACAAATGTTCATTCTTGATTTTGTTTTTCTCCCTGTCTCCAGAAATTCTGTTGTTGCCTTTAAACATATGCTGTTTCCCTGGGGGTATAAATATGAGGTTGCACACATGCAAAAGCCCTGTGTCATCCATTATCATGGGGGAAGAAAAGAACTATGAAAGAAAGACAGATGACTGTTGACCTCTACAAATCTGCTAATGGATATAAAAATGTATAAGCAGTTAACAAAACTGGCATTACAGAAAGTTTCACATTTCTGAAACAGTTGGAAATTTGCCATGAAAGTGAGCCATAAGCACACTGGGCTGTTATCTCAGAGTATAACGTAAAAAGCCCTGATCTGGAGAATCCTACATAAGGACACTTGTGTGACACAGCACCTGATCTCTAGCTTGGGGCTATAAGGTAATGCAGGATCTCAAACACAGTGCACAGTTGGCCTTCATCATTAGCCATCATGAGTGGAATGAGGTGTGTTAGAGCAGAGAGCATCAACCTGTGCTGAGTTACACGTCTGCTATACAACAGCTTGTGCTAAGTGGAGATGTCTGTCCACTTGAGCCGATTATGAGGGCTTAAACTCTCACTGAATACAGATGTGTGTAACAGCCAGAAAGAAATGGCAAGTGAATGTGATCAGAGTCAGTGAAGGACAGGATAATTGTATTAAGTGGAGGTTATTTCAGCAGAAAACTGTGGTGCAGCTCCTGTTCAAGGTTAAACATGAAGTGTCCCTAAAATTCTCTGATGAAAAGGCTCATAACACAGCATACAGAGTAGTCTTCTTTCATCAAATGTCTCGGAGCAATGGCACTGATCTGATATCCCTGCTGTCTAGTTATTATAAAGGACAAAATCTGATCTAAAGGACAAATATTCAGCACTCTAGATGTCATAGATAGAAAGTTTTATTTTACATTTAAACTGTATTAATGGCAGCATGGTGGGACACTTGGTAGTTACTGCTGAGCTCGATCCTGAGTGTGGAATTTGGTATGATCTTCCTGTATCTGTGTGAGTTTCCTCATGGTTCTCCGGTTACCCCAGACCTCCCAAAAACATGCTGGTAGGTGAACTGGTGAGTCTAAATTGTGAGAACAAATGTATGACTGTGTGTGTGCATGGTGCCCTGAGATGGACTGGTGCTCTATCCAGGATGTATTCCTGCCTCACACCCAGTGTTCTGACCCTGACCAGGATAAAGCAGTTACTAAAGATGAATGAATAAATGAACTGTGTTTAGGGAAATCTTCAAGCATTATCCATCAATCCATCCATCCATCCATTTTCCAAACCGCTTATCCTACGCAGGGTCACAGGGGAGCCTGGAGCCTATCCCAGGGAACTCGGGGTACAAGGCGGGGGACACCCTGGATGGGTTGCCAACCCATCATAGGACACAACTGCACACCCATTCACACACTATGGACAATTTGGAAATGTCAATCAGTCCACAACGCACGTTTTTGGACTGGGGGAGGAAACCGGAGTACCCGGAGGAAACCCTTGAAGCACAGGGAGACAATGCAAAATCCATGCGCACAGGGTGGAGGCAGGATTCGAACCCTCACCTTAGCAGAAAATATTTCTGAACTTACATAAGGACATGACTTCACATCGCTCTCAAATCCACTATTACATTCACATCACGAACAGTGTTGGATGCTAGCCACGAGATTAGCAAAAGCATAAGCTGCCCATTACATTAATAAAGTATTTAAGCCCTTCTTAGATGGAGCTTACTGCAGTGTGTGATGATGTGTCTGAAAGCTGTGTGTGTCTGAAAGCTGACTGTTGATCAGGCCAGAGCTGGCTGCCTACCAAAATCTCTACAAGAAAAGAAAAATGGCAGAGCTCGCTCTATCCAGCCAGTGCCTCTTACAACAATCAATTAAATTCAAAACTAAATCTTTCTGCATTGTTAAAATCAGTGAGGAATGAAAAGCCAGCGTGCTAATGCTCTGAAGCTCCACTGGCTGACTGAATGTCTCCGTTTTCTCATCCCCACTACGCTAAAGACTCGTGGAGCCAAGGGAAGTGAATCTGCAGGGAAAAAAGCATAAGCCCGATGTCATCTTTTACACAAAAGACACTGATAATAGAATTTCAGCCCCTGCCATTTCCTTTTCCCGCTCTCTCCAAATCACCTGCCCTTCTGAGCGCACATGAGGGATGCAATCCCGTGCAGCGCCGGCCTCCCTCGGGCTACGCTAATTGTGATATTTGTCATTCGCTCCATCAGGGCACGTTTCATTTGCTGCGCTGTTATTGTGTTGCAAATTTGCAGCCACATCCTGAGAGCTCTCGTTTGTACAGGGAGCTCGTCCCCTGCCGTATATTCCACGGGTGTGAGCAAGGCCACCACTGTGCACGGAAGGCTTCTCTGTATAGACGCACTAATATGAGTGAATGGGGGGAAAGGTGCAGGCAGGTAGGGAACCTCTCTTTCATCACTAGTTCACAGTGGGGGAGAGATACAGAGCGGGAGAGTGACAGAGGGGTGGGGTGGGGGGCGGTGGAGTAGGGTACCATGGCAGAGTGTTATTTTTAGCCCACTCTCCTTCATTACCATGCTCTCTTTGCTCTTGGAAGGCATAGAGCGAAAGCAGAACCATGAAGCAGCATCTATATAAATAAGCCACGGCATTCCACTTGGAATCAGACAAAGGGAATCAGGACAACAACAAAACAAACATGATTATTCCACAACAACATATCAGTCCTGCTGGAACTGTTCCACGGTATTAAACCGATACCTGGCTTTTTAGATCACTCAAATTATAGCAAGTGCTGATTGAAGTCTTGTGTCACTATACAGTACATTTCAGCAAAATGTTACTTGTCCAGTGTTCACACTAGAAAAGTTCAAATCGCTGATATCACTCCAATTTATCTCTTTTAGGGGTGCGGGCATGGCCTGTCCTGCTTAACACAGTACTGACCATGTTACTTTTGTTTATAAGCTATTCTAGGCTAAACGCTGTTGAATGACAACCAAAATGCAGGAAGACGTGAGGTAGAGAATTGTAGGGATGTTCACAGAGAACTAGGAAAAAATGTGACTATGTGGATTATTTAAACTTCAAACAGTAAATCATTAAAAAGGTTTGGCCAATGCAAACTGGATGCATTTCTTGACTCACTCTGAAAGCCTGTCCTGCTGGGCTTATTCCATGCCTCTGTGTTTCTCATTTGCAAGCCTAAGTGAAGCATAAGCTCCAAAGAGATGTATTCAAATATCTACATGCTGTGAACTTTATTCAAAATCATAACCCAACAACAATTGCATGAATGTGCAGTTTGTAGTCAGGGAGCAAAGTGTTTATATGATAGTAGTGATACCCACTGAGAATAAAAACAAAAAAACAAGCATAACAAGCACATAAACAAGCACATTGTGTGTCTACATATGCTAGGTTTTATTGAGCTGTGTTGTAATTACAGATGCCCTGACTTCAGCTGTCCCGGTCCCTTGTGTTTCACTGACACTGTTGTACATTTGGGAAAACTGAAACGTGGTATGGTGCGGATGGAAAAGATGGTCACTACATGATGAATCAAGTGTGACCTTTTGGGTTACTATCAGAAAGTAAGCTTAAGAAGTCAGTCCGTCTTATAATATCATATTCCAGTGACATTAAAGTTAAAAGGCTCATTTCTCTTGTGTCCCACTTTCAAATTTTCTTCCAGGTATTTATAACGCATCAAAACGGCCAAACTACAACATAACTAGTCCAAAGTTATTGCATGTATGTTGCATACGAGCACTAATTGTTCATAGTAGTAAGATATTTATGAAGAAATATAAACGTTTTATTGTTTTTTCTTAATATATTTAATATTTTTTATTAAGTTTCTGCCACCAATCATTGTATCCCTTATATCATGTTTTTATATTTTTGTATTTTTTCTTTCCTGCCTGTATAGAAGTAAATTCTGGTTTATGTAAACTCTATTTTTTATGTCACGGACAGTCGCAAAAAGCATTTCTCTGGACGTCATACTGTACAGTATATAGTTGTGTATGTGACCAATAAAATTTGAATTGGAATTGGATTTGCCTCACTTATTTTGTAAAAATTCACATTTTTTTAATGACACTGCTTTAGTGTTTATGCTATGTTGTTAAGCACTAGCTCCACTGAGGGCTGTGGCCATGTACCCTGGTAGCATACTGGCTTAACATGCCCCTGGACATCACCACCCGTGCCATGGGACTGATCCAGGAAATTTAGTAGAACCAATGATTTTGGATTTGTTCCTTATCTGTGTCATAACTAATCTTTCTCATAGAATTGAGAACTTTGTCAGATTCAAGAGCACCACTAACATTAGCCAGAGACCAGGAGCTTTAACAAGGATTTAGAACAATAGCAAAATAATATATAGCTACAAGCAGCAATTATGGGGCCAAGCACAACAGAGGCAAAGTAAGGAGCTAAGCAAGCCTCAGAGCATGACGGACATTTCGGTTTGGTCTATCAACATGAAATCCATAACGTATTGCTGGCATGGACTGAAGAGGATCTGAGTTGACTTTTGGTGAAAAACAGATGAATAGTCTGAAAAGCAAAAATATTATTTTTTCATCTCTCGTGAGCACTAGGTGGTGCTGGTCCAAAACTCTGAAGCTATCCTCAAGTCATGATGGCTATGACATATCCTAAGTCTTGTCTGAATATGCTAAAGCGTTATGGAGCTATAGCCTCATGTCCATTTCTGCGTGCTCATTGTCGAATTTGTTTGCACATTATTCGAGAACAGTTTGACTAATCAACTTGAATTTGGTAACTGTTTGTCGGCATGGTCTGAAGATGATCAGGTTCGGTTTTTGTGAAAATCGGACAAACAGTCTAGGAGGAGTCAAAAAAAGTTTTTTCAGAAAATTCAAAATGACAGAAAATTTTTCATGACGGAAAATGACGTAATAGGGAATCAGACAAAACCAGAATTTTGTTTCTAGCCCTTACAGTTCAAAAGTTATTAGCAAAAGCAAAAGAGAAATTTTGAGCTATAGGTGGCACTAGAGGGTTTGAGATAGCAACTCCAAATTTTCTATGGTAACATTTCAGACTGTCCCTTATCTGTGTGCCAAACTTGTATGGTTCTATCGACTGCCATAGACTCAAGAGTGGAAGAAGAAGAAGAAGAAGAACACTAACAATTACAATAGGTGCCTATGCACCTGTGGTGCTTGGCCCCTAATAAGGAAACAAGTCAAAATGGGTGTGCAGAGTGTGGAAAGCCACAAAAGACACAAAGAAAATAAAGAAATAAAGTATTCTTCCTGCAAATTGTGCAAATAAACCCCTTCAATTGTTCCTCAAGCACAAAACGTTCCATAAACAGTGTGGGAAGTTTGTTTTCAGTGATCCTCTAACTGCTCTTTCCACCCAGAGAACACAACCAAGGATGGCTGCGGCATCGTCTGGATTCAAACTTGTGATCATCCGACATTAGAAACGCTTTGCTCTTGCACCACTCTGGAGCCTGAGGCTCATTCAGGACTAATATAACAGTGACTATTAGATATGGCTTTATGGATGGTTTAAACCCAAATGGGTATGTACATAACACCTAATAAGCAGCAGTCACAAGCTCTCATGAGGATTTTTGTGGCTGTGTATCATTCTGGTGAAAGTACGTGGACTGGCAGAGACCTTTATAGCACAATGATTCTAATCTAATCTACTGGAGAGGATATTGCATTCTCCAGCAGCATGAATCACTGTTAGAGGCAACATTGTGAATGCGTACAGGCACAAGCATAAGCGGAGTAATTGTCTATGATGAGTGAACTGCAAACGATGCACTCTAAGCTCATTTTAGCCCTCTTTTACAGGAAAGATAGAGCAAGAGGAGATGGCAAGGGAGAGAGAGAGAAAGAGAAAGAGAGACAGAGAGAGAGAGAGAGAAAGAGAGAGAGAGAGACAGTATCAAGATATCCTAGCTGGGAACATTACAGCAGAAATGAAATTCATGAATGAGTTTTGTTATAAAACAAAGATAGATGGAAACTGACACGCATTTAGAGCTGGGAATTGAGTACAGTCGAGACTCCAGTTTTTCAGGCAGAGATCAGAATGAGGACAAATTTATTGAGCAATTTGACACATTGACACAGACATATTGTAACAGGCACAATAAAATAAAGAAATAGAACTACTAAAGTTATTAACAAAGACAGTGCAAGGAATTGATATAAAATATTGGCCTTTTTAAATGATGTACAAGATAGAATATGTGTGTTGTAATTATACACATATTTAATAATATGTACACAGTTTGAAGACTGGAGATTGTCATGTCAACGTTGGACTCAATTTCCCAGAGAACACCACGGTCTACAAACATGGCAGACATGGACTGCAACTCTCGTCACTCACACTTATTGTCATAGGGTGCGTCTCAATCAGCTCCCTAGTTCAGAAGTCAGGGCACTGATCGTGGAGTTGCCATTTTAAGGGCTGTCTGAATCACAAAATCCTTCCAGTGCATTTGAACGTTCGCGCCCTAAAAAATCCCACAATGCACCGCAAAAACCAGGGAGCATCGATGCTCACTATGTTCCCTTACTGGAAATGACGTCATATTTTCCGAAACCTCTCAGCTCGAAAAAAATGTTGGACGAACTCTCAGCCAACTTCCTCTACAAATGTTATCACTGTTGTAGCTGGAAAACAATTATCACTATAGATTTTTAACTTTATTTGACATTCTATATGACGGTCTGTTTGAATCTAACGGCTTTTAAGTGATTAACGATTTAAAAAAATTCCACTATGATCCCGCTTGAAGTACCATGACAGAAAAGCGTGGGATTAAGCTAACAAATTTCTATGACAAATAATATCAGAAAGAAATCGGTCCTGCCTGTTGTTGATAAATACCAGTGGTAACGTTTTACAATGCAAGTATGTAGTCATGTCCCCGGAAATTGAGTCATCGGTATCCCAATGTGTAGTGAGCCAGGGTCCATACCATTGTCAAAACTTGTGTACACGATATACTGATTCACAACCTAGGGAGCTAGGTTTGAGTCGCACCCCATGTTTGTAGGCAGTGGTGTCCTCTGGGAAATTGAGTCCGTCGCTGATTCCGGCGTTGACGTGACTTAAATCATTTTCTCTTACAGTGACTGTGCACGGATTATCTCTAGTATAGTAAATTATCTCACGTAGGAGTGTGTTTGATGCATCAGAATGAAATTGATACTTTTGATTCATTTGCCTTTTGGTCCTATTCACTTTGAACAAACAAACAAACAAACAAACAAAAATCACTGGCTTGGGGAATGGAGGGAGCTAGAAATGAATGTGCTTTATTTATTGGTCAAGAATATAGTTTGTAAACTGTATCCAGCATTTCTTTTTTCTTTTCCACAGTCCAGATATCCAGAACATATGACTTTCTGCTGTCTACAGTAGCTACAGCTTATAAAACTGTAATAAATACTCCATGTTAGACAAAGCAGCTAAGTAAAAGAGTATATGACTGTTAAATCAGTAAAAACAAATTTGGTACGCACAGTGGCAAACTGCTTCAAGGCCCACTTTTATGTTTGACACTTACAATTCTCTACAAGTTTTTATTAGAGGGTCTTACATCCTGTTGATCTTATGCTTTAAAAAAGGGCTAGGAAAAAGAATTAGAAATAGATCAGATGGCTGTTTCCCAAATCCAACACGAGGTGGACGAGGTGCACTGTGCTCAGCGATGGCTTTGTCTCTCCTCGCGGCAGGTCACATGGACTTGTGCAAATGTCACCAGGGCGATATTTAAAAGGGCCGGGCTAAAGCGCTGCTTTGGAGAGGGAGAATTCTACCGCAGCGCTGCCTCTGCACAGCCCAGTGTCTCTAATGACCTCTTTTCCATAATGGAAACAGATCCCTCCTGCGTCAGGCACAAGGCTGGAATGAAAGCAGTCTAAATAGAGCTAGATTCAAATATAACAGCGGGGATAAAAATGTATTCATGACGAACGAATGAGAGACAGCAAAAGGAACAGAAAGTGAGAGAAGGGGTGGGAGGTAGTTTAAGGAGGGGGACAGAGAATCACACAGGCAGAACAGGTAAAACAAGGGATACTGGACAAGAAAATGGATAGAGATCTCTTGGTGGTGCTTCTTTTCTCTCCATAACCATCATTTAAAGATGGCCATCTGCCAATCACCTCGTCCTGAAGCATTGGTGTGTGAGTGTGAGGCTGTACGGTGTTTGTATGAATGCAGCTTTTAAAAGCAGAATAAAATACGACAGGGCCTGCACCAAATCCTCTTCTACCAATGATTAAAACAATTATCAATATCAATATAAAAAGTTTTGATTTGCTAATGAACATGTGCTTTTTAACCATTTAAACCATTTTTTGGTTTATTATTACACCCTCTTGTGGAGGCAGCAGAATATGGTATGCGCTCCCGACTCCACAATCCACCGCTCCAGCGGTACAATCCATACTGTGATCTGAGATTGTGGATAAGACACCAGCGAACATATTGTTTTCAAGTGTAATCTTAAACAGTAGTTTATCTGACTGTCAGTCCAAACATATTAGTCTTATGTTTGTTTTTTGTTTTAGAACTTTTAACTGTGTTTGAAGTTTTTTCTGCATTTTACCTTTATTACTGATCAATTCCCATGCTATTAGTGTGTACTATCACTGGGTTGCAGTGCTCATATGAGTACTTTCTAAAAACTCTCTAGAAATTTAGTTTGAAAAATCTGAAAGTCTGTCTAAAACTGAACTCAGACCTTCAATAGTGTTGTTTGATCTTTGGTCTCAGGACTTTTACTCAGACTCATATTGAAGTAGCTGTATTGAAAAGAAAAAAATAATACATTAAAAAAAAAAAAAAAAGTACATTCAGGTCTCTGAAAAATATTATTTTAGTTTTGGGTTATTAACCTCTTAGCCTCATCCATCAGGAAGAGAGAAGAAGGATAGAAGAAGTGGTAGAGAAGAGAAATGCTGCTATCCAGAATGGTAAAATGGATTTGGAATGAAATGTCTTTAATATCCCACAGGTCATGACAGAACGTCCTGCTGGTGGGAGAGCGAGAGAGCAAGAGAGAGAAAGTGCTGTGAAATTAGGTCTGTCCATCTGTCTTTCCGCCCTGTTGAGGACAGATTGACCAAAACTGAGAACACGTATCAGTCTTCCGCTGAACTGTACCCATCTCTCTCTCTCTCTCTCTCTCTCTCTCTCTCTCTCTCACTAACTGCAAATTCAAATATACAGGTGCATCTCAATAAATTAGAATGTTGTGGAAAAGTTCATTTATTTCAGTAATTCAACTCAAATTGTGAAACTCGTGTATTAAATAAATTCAATGCCACAGACTGAAGTAGTTTAAGTCTTTGGTTCTTTTAATTGTGATGATTTTGGCTCACATTTAACAAAAACCCACCAATTCACTATCTCAACAAATTAGAATACTTCATAAGACCAATAAAAAAACATTTTTAGTGAACTGTTGGCCTTCTGGAAAGTATGTTCATTTACTGTACATGTACTCAATACTTGGTAGGGGCTCCTTTTGCTTTAATTACTGCCTCAATTCGGCATGGCATGGAGGTGATCAGTTTGTGGCACTGCTGAGGTGGTATGGAAGCCCAGGTTTCTTTGACAGTGGCCTTCAGCTCATCTGCATTTTTTGGTCTCTTGTTTCTCATTTTCCTCTTGACAATACCCCATAGATTCTCTATGGGGTTCAGGTGTGGTGAGTTTGCTGGCCAGTCAAGCACACCAACACCATGGTCATTTAACCAACTTTTGGTGCTTTTGGCAGTGTGGGCAGGTGCCAAATCCTGCTGGAAAATGAAATCAGCATCTTCAAAAAGCTGGTCAGCAGAAGGAAGCATGAATTGCTCCAAAATTTCTTGGTAAACGGGTGCAGTGACTTTGGTTTTCAAAAAACACAATGGACCAACACCAGCAGATGACATTGCACCCCAAATCATCACAGACTGTGGAAACTGAACACTGGACTTCAAGCAACTTGGGCTATGAGCTTCTCCACCCTTCCTCCAGACTCTAGGACCTTGGTTTCCAAATGAAATACAAAACTTGCTCTCATCTGAAAAGAGGACTTTGGACCACTGGGCAACAGTCCAGTTCTTCTTCTCCTTAGCCCAGGTAAGACGCCTCTGACGTTGTCTGTGGTTCAGGAGTGGCTTAACAAGAGGAATACGACAACTGTAGCCAAATTCCTGACACGTCTGTGTGTGGTGGCTCTTGATGCCTTGACCCCAGCCTCAGTCCATTGCTTGTGACGTTCACTCAAATTCTTGAATCGATTTTGCTTGACAATCCTCATAAGGCTGCGGTTCTCTCGGTTGGTTGTGCATCTTTTTCTTCCACACTTTTTCCTTCCACTCAACTTTCTGTTAACATGCTTGGATACAGCACTCTGTGAACAGCCAGCTAATTTGGCAGTGAATGTTTGTGATTTACCTAGTGAACCAAACTGAGAGACCATTTTGAAGGCTCAGGAAACCTTTGCAGGTGTTTTGAGTTGATTAGCTGATTGGCATGTCACCATATTCTAATTTGTTGAGATAGTGAATTGGTGGGTTTTTGTTAAATGTGAGCCAAAATCATCACAATTAAAAGAACCAAAGACTTAAACTACTTCAGTCTGTGTGCATTGAATTTATTTAATACACGAGTTTCACAATTTGAGTTGAATTACTGAAATAAATGGACTTTTCCACGACATTCTAATTTATTGAGATGCACCTGTAAATGCTGTTCTCCTAATACTTTCTCAGTGAACAAGTGTTTACTCAGTCACCCGAACGTGTGTGTATGTGTGTTGTGAGAGACAGAGAGGTGTAGAAAGAGCACAAACTGTTGTGTTTAGTTTATGTGTGTGTGTTAGGGGTGCAATGCAATGTCACTATATCTGCATTTGTATCTTTTTAGCACTCCAAATACCTCTATATGCATTTAGATTTAAACCTGAAGTGGGCGTGGCCTAAACCAGAAGGGTGTTTAAGTGAATAATGTGTCTTCTATTCGTATCTGTATCCGATTAGAACACATTATCTGTTCATTCCGAATAATGTATTCGTATTTGGTTACGTCCCTAATTTAATATCAGCTTCATTTACGTCTATTTTAATTAAACATTTTAATAAAGGAGCTTGTTCATGTCCCAGACGAGCCCAGATGCTCGATAATCCCTCTCAAAATATTAAACAGTTCTACTCAGAGGGAAGGAGAAAGTTAGTGGAGTGTAATTCAAGCACAGAATGAAGTGTTTACAGACCAGACCAGTGCTAAGAAAGCGCTAAATAAACCTATAAATAAACATGCAACACAAACCCACTGACTCCAAACATGAAAACTAAAAACAGGAACAGAGATTAGTTGCAGTTGAAGCTTGGGGGATTTAAAGGTGAGTACAGAGCAGGACGGTTTAGCCAAGTGTAACAAATAACATGGCTTTAAAATGAACAATCATCAATCTTCCTGTTACTGAGCCACAACCCCCAACAAACACTCGTAGAGAAAAAGAGGTTCCTCAGGGGCTCTGATAGGAATCCCACTGTTGTGGGATTTTTATATGGGACATTTAATGTTTCTCGCATGGGGACACTTGAAGAATGCTTTTCTTAAGATTTACCCCTTTTTTTTTTCTCTAAAAGTGAACAAATATGGCTTCATCAGGGGTTGTTTGGAAACCTCTCTGAGAGGAAAACACTTTTGTAGTGTTTCTATCTGAGACCGTTAATGGTTCCCACAATAGGACGCTTAAGGAACCCTTAAGGTTTCTAGATTTAATTTTGTTTTAAGTGAAAACAAGGGGCTCATTTGTTAACTAAGGGTTCTTAGCTTCCCAAAGGGGTTCTACTAGGAACCCTGTCTGATATGAAAACTCTGTCACTATGTTGCATAGTTTAATTAGAAAATGTAGAACTTTTTAAGAGCGACAAAACAGGATCATTTGGATAGTTCTTAGCTCCTAAATGGGTTCTACATTGAACCTGAAAGGAAAATTCTTTCACTATGTTGAAGGCTATTACATAGAACCTTTAAATGCATACCTACATTTGCCATATGCAGCTACATACACAAACACCATTCGATGGTGTTGAGATGAAATTATTGGTGTTTATTTTTAGTGTGTCTATCTACGTTTGATAAGGAGGATCAATGTACATTATGAAAGTGACCCAAAGCCATGAAACGATGTTTGTGTACACAGCTGCATATGGCAAATTATATAAACAATTTGGAATTATGCACATTTAATTCATATTCTTTCTTATAGAGCATGTTTGATTTAGTTTACCCGTACGTGTTAATTAATTAACGAACATACATGTACTAACATGTACTTAAGATGGTCGTTATTCATGCATGAATTCATAAGACTGACGTCAGAGTGAAGGTTCGCTCTTCATTAGTTCATGATTAGTACATGCATTATCATAACTCATCATTTCATATTTAAGTAAGTATTAATTCAGGTATTAGTGCATGATTATTCATGTACTGTTATTGTAAAGTGTTACCATGTAAATTTTCCTGCAATAAACACAGAACCAGGGCCTATCCTGGGAACAGTGGGTGTGATGTGGGAATACACCCTGCATGGGATGCCAATCCATCTCAGGGCATCACGCACTCACACACATTCAAACACTCATTCATATACTGTATTGGGGTGTTGTAGTGTAGCCAATGCTGCGCTCCCAGGGAGGGAGCAGTGGCATATTCCCTCCCCTATCAATCACAGCAACACTAGCCAATCATGGGCGTCTGTGAGCTCATGCATGTAGAAGTGGGCCGATAGCGCTTTCCTACAAGTGTGTTACGCCGCCCCATGACGTTGTATGAGCAGCAGTTGGAAAACATGCAGTTGGCTGGTTGATAGCTGTCAAATTGATGGGTGAGAGATGCCTGATGGGTGGGAATTGGCATTAGGGAGAAAACCAGAGAAAAATCCCCTTCTACAAGTTCTACTTCTAAGTTAGCAAAGTTTTAGCAATGAAATCATGTTTTAATGATAAACTAAATATTTTAATGTAAACTATACGTAATATTTTCTCTTGAATCTGACCAACCACTTTTTTCAGTGTACCCACTGCATCATTGTCCCACCCCCTTTTTTTTTTTAATAAACAATTCAGTCTTACTCATACCCATGCCAGGTAAACCTTTCTAAACATTCAGCCTGGCGTTGCATTCGTAGCCCTGAAAATAAGAATTAGAAAAGTGATGTGATTTAGCACCTATCACATATTTGCCACATGATCCTTTTGAAATGAAAGTTTATTATCTGTTATGACAGGCCTGTGAAGTGTCAATAAAACAAAGCTGGAGAAAAAGCCTCAGCTAATTATGGCAGGTGTTTCAATCTTCTAGAGAGGGTCCAGATTTACAATTCAAATTCAGGCACATGAGGTGAATATTCACATTTGCATACTGGTCTAGCCACTAGAGTTTCATTCCTTTATAAAGAAGTTAAGTGTCATATTTCTGACTTTCTGTCTTTCAAAGGGCTTGTAGTAAAAAAAATAAATTATATATATATATATATATATATATATATATATATATATATATATATATATATATATATATATATATATATATATATATTTTTTTTTTTTTTTTTACTACAAGCCCTTTGAAAGACAGAAAGTATATCTATATATTAAAAAAAGGGGAAAAAAAGCATTGTTTGAGTGGATTACACCAGGCATTAATCCTAATTTGAATGAACCCTGCATTAATAACTAATGAGCCACTGTGTAATTGAAATGCTTAACACGCAAATCCGAAAGAAGAGACTACTGTACCAGCAGTACTGTCGATCAGGAAAATGTCTTGGTTAGAATACACACTGTGTGAGAGCGGCAGAGTTGAAAGCACAGAGTAGGCGCGCAGCTAATCCCCTGCTTTAAGAAAGAACAGAAATAAAGCGAGAGGGGTGAAAGAACTGAGACAGAGAGTGAGAGAGGAGAAATGCGGCTATTTCAAAATGGTAAAATGGATTTGTAAAGAAATGCCTTTAATATCCCACAGGTCGTGACAGAACGTCCTGCAATGTGTGGGAGAGAGAGAATGAGGCAGTGTCTGTGTGAAATCTGGGCTGTCTCTCCACCCTGTTGAGGAACAGATTGACCATAACTGAGAGCATATATTACTCTTTCACTGCTGTGCTCTGAATAGTAAGAGCATAACTAATCCCCGGCTCTACAGCAGCACTAAGAATGTTCAATGAGCAAATTAATCTGTGTAAAATTTAGCAAAAGGATAATAAAAAAAGGAAACAAAAGCAAACCCGTTCCTGCTGAGAATAATCTCCTGGCACATCTTACACTACAGCTTTCAGACGTACTCATCACTCACACATCGTTAAGACTGTTCTCGGTGCCAAACCGCAAAAAAAAAAAAAAAGAAAAGAAAAAGGATGCAGCCAAGTGGCACAAAAAGGTTTTCAGGTTTTACTGATTTCTCACAGAATCATTATTCAGAAAGCAAATTTCTTAGTAGATAATTTGCATAAAAGACTGAACACACTGAAGGTGGTCTACTACCTATACTACCTATCTACTTATTTTCAGTAAGCCTCACCCTGCTCTAATCTCTGTACCAAAGAAATTTCCATGCTACACTACGCTACAGCTATCAGCTATACTCAGTATCTGATCACATGGAGGAAATAAAAAACACCATCCTAGCTGCAGGAGTCTTCTGATTTCTGTATCGATGTTTACACACAAAATTTCAAAACACAACCGCGCCTGTCTTCCCCTTTATAGTATCTTTCATACATTTATTTGTATACAAGGATTTAAGTATGAGCATTTCTCAATTTGCGTTCTTGTACGATATTGCGTCCTTGTGAACTTGTTCTATGTCATCATCCACCGCCGAAGTTCAATTCCAATACTCAAGAACGCAAGTACTGGGGACGCATGAAATTACCCGGATGTGTTCTTGACCTCAGCACACCGTCATATGATTTGATATATGATTTAGACTGGGATATATATATATGAGGCTGTTGAAAAGTCGAATTTATCCCTCAGAAGTATTTTAATTAAAGTATGCTATTGTAACAAACTTTAAAGACATGCAAGGAGGAAGCTGGAACCGGCTAAACATAAACATAAACTTTAATCGTAACCAGAACTCAAACATAACAGAAAACACACAAACATAAGATAAGGTGCACGTCTCTCTCTCTCTCTCTCTCTCTGGCACCTCCAGCTGCTCCTTTATCCCTATCTCTCCCACTGATTAGCCAAATCAGTGCCAGGTGTGCATCCTCACAATCTGGCTTCTCCCTCCTCCTCGCCACACTCCTCCGCCGCCAGATTCAGGCCCCTGGCCTGACGCACACCCCCTCCCACCCTTTCGGGAGGGTGGTGCTGCCCTCTCAGCTACGTCTTTCGTCCGGCCGGCCCCTTTGCCTGAGAGCGAGACGAGAGACAAAGAGGAGGAAGAGGGGAGAGAGAAGAAGCAAGCTGGAGAGAGAACAGACATTCCGATCCCCAGACACGCTGTCATCTGACCTCAGCCCGCTGGGAAGCGATGTCCACTGGACACCCGAGCAGGCAGCCGCAGCTCCTCCCCTTTTCTGGCGGACAGCAGCCGCACCTCCACTTCCCCGACGGACGACTACGGCTCCTCCCCTTTCAGTCGGATGGCAGCCGCACCTCCCCTTTCAGGTGGACGGCAGAGGTTCCTCCGACTCCTGGCTGACGGCGGCGACTCCTCCGTCCTCCTCAGCAACTGCTCCAGCACCACCGCTTCCTCGGCGTCGCGATCCTCCCACAGCAGCGAGAGCTCTCCGACAGCGCATCCCTCCTCCTTCCCGGGTTTCGGCACCAGTGTAACAAACTTTAAAGACGGGCAAGGAGGAGGCGGGAAACGGCTGAACGTAAACATAAACTTTAATCGTAAACAGAACTCAGTCATAACAGCGTCTTTCTCTCTCTCCCTGGCGCCTCCAGCCGCTCATTTATCTCTCTCTCTCCCACTGATTAGCCAAGACAGTGTGCATCCTCACAACCTGGCTTCTCCCTCCCCCTCGCCACAGCTATATTCCATCCTGAGGTAACGGTAAACTGGTTAGCTTCGTTTTAGTTAACGTGAGGTCGCAATTGCTTACTACATTAAAACCTGCTTAATTGACTTTTGGTTAATCAGCCACTTAACAGTAAATCTATTAACCAGCTGAAGCATATTGCTTAGGGAGGAGCACTAAAGAGACGATGATCCTGTCCCACTACTAGAAATGTGCTGGGACGGTCCATTGCGCAACAGGAAGCTCACAGCGCATCTCAATTCTCGCAAATGTGCGTTCTATGTCCTCCTGTCCTTCCGAGTTCGCTCTTTCAAGATAGCCTGGCAAGACCGGTCTTCATGAGAATGCATGTCCATTCTTTGCGTTCTTAGAATTGAGAAACAGCCCATGATTCTTCAGCAAAGGAATTAAGACAGAGCAAAGTTGAAATCCTGGAAAGACTGAATCAACCTAGTTCAGGTTCCCGGAAATGATCAGGTCGGCTCGTGCTATATGTGGACAGAACCAAATATATTACGAGAAAAAGAAAGAAATATCATAATTATTATTCATCCTATGATGCACTAATATCATTCTTTGACATCATACTGTGTCTGTTTTTGCTGCTGCTTTTTACCAGAGCTTCTTTCCTTTTTGGTTTTTCTTCCTTTTTGAATGTTTGATGTTTTCGTGTCTGACTTTTGTTTTATTGTCGTTTGACCCAAGCGTGAATAGCATATTCCCCCTGGCCTTAATCTTTCATGCGTTATGCGTACGTGATAACTTTTAGTGAAGTGGAAGAACAGGAGAAATGTGAAGAAAAATGAAGGCGCTTTTGGTGAATTCATGCGGAGGACAAAATACTTTGTCAAATGGATAGCACAGTTATGAGGCTTGGTCATTCATGAGCGAATCACCAACAGACACCATGTACACAAAGCAAGTATAAAGAAGACTCGGGTGAGCTCGGATGTTTGACATGGAAATTCTTTGTATGCAGAACTTCTTTTTGAAGCATCACATACAGGGCATTCACGGTTGTTTAGTGGTTAGCATGCTTGCCTTGCACCTCCAGAGTTGGGGGCTCAAATCCTGCCTCTGCCCTGTGTGTGTGGAGTTTGCTGTTCTCCCTGTGCTTCGGGTGTTTCCTCTGGGTACTCCGGTTTCCTACCCCAGTCCAAAGACATCTGTTGTAGGCTGACTGGCATTTCCAAATTGTCCATAGTGTGCGACTGTGTGTGTGATTGTGCCCTGCGATGGGTTGGTATCCTGTCCAGGGTGTCCCCCTCCTTATGCCCAGAGTTCCCTGGGATAGGATACAGGCCTATCCCAGCACATACTCAGTAATTAGTTGTTTTTTTTTTGTTTTGATTTAAACATAAAGACAATATAGTGATCTGTCTAATAATGTCTTCATTCCATGTTCTGTGTATACAACACAGACATGATATTGTGAACAGAATAATATTCCATGTTTACAGTGCATGGATGTGAAGACTGACAGAGAGAGAAGATGTGTCACTCCACTTCTATCGGGAACAGAAAGAGCAGTTGGCTGCGTGAGCTCTCAGAAGCCAGTTAGGGAGTGTGCATAGGCAAGTACTAAATCCCCAAATGTGAGCTGCTATTTTCGGTTCAGCCAGACGCTCTGCGATTAAAGTCAGTGAAGTCCAGCGGACGACACACACACACACACACACCCACACACACACACACACACACACACACACACACACACACACAGCCAATACAGCAGGAGTATTATGAATGGCAAAGCCCACACTGGCCACACACTCGCCTTGTCATTCTCACACACCATTTCAATCAAACCCTGACTTCTTTGAACCGTGTTGTGTACTTGTGTTGCTTGGCAACTAAAGCCAGAGGGAAAAGGGCTCATACACGCTTTATGGAATCAGGAGCCTGAAATCACTAGAGGGTTTTCAGAATCCTTACAGCTTCACATGGCTGTGCAGACGCTGCTGTAGTGCCAGCTGGTGCAGTCACGCATTCATATCTTCAATATGAGGCATCGCTGCAGTTCAATATAATAAAAACAATCCACTTATAGACTGAGCTCAGAATGACTTTGTTAGATATCTCTTGTCATTGGAGACCGGACCATATTATTGGGGTTTGATTTGTTTCTAAAAGGTTGACCACATTCATGTTTTCTTTTCCTCTTTCACTGGACAGACTCAAGATAATGACGGGACCAACACGGCTACAACTCGTGACACATAAAAAGATGGAAAGTTTAAGGTTTGGGTTAAGAGCGAACACTTCTCTTGAGATGGGAAGTGTCCAGAATTACCCATAAACATAAACATCTTAATATACAGTATCTTTAATATGAATGTTTGGGTCAGATCCACTTTATCTGAATTTTATAGAAGAGATTTATTTATTTATAATCGCACTACCCGGTGTCACCCAGATGAGGATGGGTTCCCTTTTGAGTCTGGTTCCTCTCAAGGTTTCTTCCTCATATCGTCTCAGGGAGTTTTTCCTTGCCACCGTCGCCTCTGGCTTGCTCATTGGGGATAAATTCATACATTTAAAATCTATGTCCTGAATTTATATATTTCTGTAAAGCTGCTTTGGGACAATGTCCATTGTTAAAAGTGCTATACAAATAAACTGAACTTGAACTTTATCGTTTTGTTTTTTTTTTTAAATAAGAGAGAGAGAGAGAGAGAGAGAGAGAGAGAGAGAGAGAGAGAGAGAGAGAGAGAGGACGATTAAAGTAAAGAAAAAAGTGTCCTGTGCTTCTTTTCAAATGTCCCCTTTTTCACTAAGTCTTTCAGTAGAAAACTGTACTTCAATCCTGATTTAAGTGCATACGAAAAAAAGAAAATAGGATAGAAAACTGCACAGTCTACATTTAGTGAACTTGCTGAGGCAAATCTTTCCTTTTTTTAAACAGATAAACTTAAGTTTTTGCAGCAAAAATAAGCTGACAGTAGGCTTTCCAGGTTGTGCTTTGGAACACATCTTTACAATGACACAACTGACACTGGTTGCCGGTTGTATATAAGATGACTGCAAAATCATATGTACAATATCTCACAAAAGTGAGTACACCCCTCACATTTTTGTAAATATTTTATTATAACTTTTCATGGGACAACACTGAAGAAATGACACTTTGCTACAATGTAAAGTAGTGAGTGTACAGCTTGTATAACAGTGTAAATTTGGTGTCCCCTCAAAATAACTCAACACACAGCCATTAATGTCTAAACCGCTGGCAACAAAAGTGAGTACACCCCTAAGTGAAAATGTCCAAATTGGGCCCAAAGTGTCAATATTTTGTGTGGCCACCATTATTTTCCAGCACTGCCTTAACCCTGTTGGGCATGGAGTTCACCAGAGCTTCACAGGTTGCCACTGGAGTCCTCTTCCACTCCTCCATGATGACATCACAGAGCTGGTGGATGTTAGAGACCTTGCGCTTCCGTTTGAGGATGCCCCACAGATGCTCAATAGGGTTTAGATCTGGAGACATGTTTGGCCAGTCCATCACCTTTACCCTCAGCTTCTCTAGCAAGGCAGTGGTCATCTTGGAGGTGTGTTTGGGGTCGTTATCATGTTGGAATACTGCCCTGCGGCCCAGTTTCCTAAGGGAGGGGATCATGCTCTGCTTCAGTATGTCACAGTACATGTTGGCATTCATGGTTCCCTCAATGAACTGTAGCTCCCCAGTGCCGGCAGCACTCATGCAGCCCCAGACCATGACACTACCACCACCATGCTTGAATGTAGGCAAGACACACTTGTCTTTGTACTCCTCACCTGGTTGCCGCCACACACGCTTGACACCATCTGAACCAAATAAGATTATCTTGGTCTCATCAGACCACAGGACGTGGTTGCAGTAATCCATGTCCTTAGTCTGCTTGTCTTCAGCAAACTGTTTGCGGGCTTTCTTGTGCATCATCTTTAGAAGAGGCTTCCTTCTGGGACTACAGCCATGCAGACCAATTTGATGCAGTGTGCGGCATATGGTCTGAGCACTGACAGGCTGACCCCCCACCCCTTGAACCTCTGCAGCAATGCTGGCAGCACTCATACGTCTATTCTGCAAAGCCAACCTCTGGATATGATGCTGAGCACGTGTACTCAACTTCTTTGGTGTTTGGTGTTGGCAATCTTCTTATAACCTAGGCCATCTTTATGTAGAGCAACAATTCTTTTTTTCAGATCCTCAGAGAGTTCTTTGCCATGAGGTGCCATGTTGAACTTCCAGTGACCAGTATGACAGAGTGTGAGAGCGATAACACCAAACTTAACACACCTGCTCCCCATTCACACCTGAGACCTTGTAACACTAATGAGTCACATGACACTGGGGAGGGAAAATGGCTAATTGGGCCCAATTTGGACATTTTCACTTAGGGGTGTACTCACTTTTGTTGCCAGCGGTTTAGACATTAATGGCTGTGTGTTGAGTTATTTTGAGGGGACAGCAAATTTACACTGTTATACAAGCTGTACACTCACTACTTTACATTGTGTCATATGTCAGTGTTGTCCCATGAAAAGATATAATAAAATATTTACAAAAATGTGAGAAATCTTTTGTGAGATACTGTATGTGGTATGTGTGTACGGGTTGAAAATTAATTACAGAAATGTAAACACCACCAGCACACCTGGTCTTTTTTCCCATAGAGGCGCATGTGTGTGAACTCCTAGACGTCCCCCTGGGAGAGAAATGACTCTCACAGTAATACAGTTTGCCAAACCGCAAAATCTGCAACCCTGCTCTAATCTCTCTGTGTACTGTGGAGTCTCTTTGAGTCCAGTGTTGGATCAGTACAGTACTTTTATCATACACATTTAACTAAAAAAAAATAGCAAATGGTTACTTTTTGTAAGCAATTTACAATTTCAATCTGTGTATTTTTGTAAGGATTTTAACAGGTTCTTTTTTCTTTGAATCTTCAGTCCAATATACTAAAAGTCCACAAAGCTGGCCATCTATTATACTGTACATAGATAAAACATTCAGTGCTCTACTTATAATAATTGTATAATAATCGTATAATCTTATAATGCTAATCTGGTTGGGTGTAAACCAGCTTTCCCCTCGTTTGCGTACAAAAGTTACATTATTTACGCAATCAGCAATGGACGCACATGCGCTGACCTCGGTAGAGTGCTTCAACAGGGGGGTGTGATAATTAAAACCCACCAGTGTAGTCGTATTTTTAATCCCTCATTTGTGCTAACAACCTGCTGGAACCCCTTATTATGCAGAAAATAAAATTTTCTGCATAAACCTCCAGGGTTAGGGGGTCGAAACCCGCCTCCACCCTGTGTCTGTGGAGTTTGCATGATCTCCCCGTACTTCAGGGGCTACCTCTGGATACTCTGGTTTCCTCCCCCAGTCCAAAGACATGCGTTGTAGGCTGACTGGCATTTCCAAATTGTCCGTAGTGTGTGAATGCATGTGTGATTGTGCCCTGCAATGGGCTGGGACCCTGTCCAGGGTGTCCCCCACCTTGTGCCCCGAGTTCCCTTTGATAGGCTCCAGACTGCCCCGCGACCCTGTGTAGCATAAGCGGTATAGAAAATGGATATATGGATGGACCTTATGCCTTATATTTGTGCCATGATGACAAAAACATGGTGTAATGTGACGGTAATGAAGGCAGGAGACACATTATGGACAACCTGAAAATCATTCAGAAATAAGTGAGAGTCGAAAGCAGGAAGTCACAGAGCTAGGAAACAGGACAATACAGGTGCATGATAAGACTTCACAACAAGACATTGAAACAGCAGGGTATACATCGACAAATTAATTAAGGCGTTAACACAGAGCACATGGATACAATCGGGTACCGCACAAAACAACAGATGGGGCGGAGACAGGGCTACAACAGAAACTAAAGGACATGGCGTGTGATGTGAAATAAAAAATTTTTAAAAACATGAAAGAAACGCTCAGAATTTGTGACAAATGGACCACAGATGACTGGAAATGTATCTCGCCCAACTTAACTTTCACAGAGATAAGAGATATCTGCGTGGATGTGTGGGTGTTTCTTTATATCACACCAAGCGATGACTCAGACTGACTAACTTTTGATAGTGCTGCTTTTACATAAGTCTTAAACATGAAGCTGATTCCCACAATCTCTCTTTTGTAAAACAGAAAAGTCAAATCTGCGGCAAGCGCAGGACTATTCATAAAGCCTGACCTTCAATTCTAGACTGTTCATACTTATTTATACAGAATTAAAGTCAATTCAGCTTTATTTGTGCCGCCTCCAAAAGATACTGACACAAAGACTTCTGGACTCTCGATAAGCAAAGAAGAGACCTTGAGAAGACTGAAAAGAGGAACGTTTACTCCCGTCACCAGCAGCAGGCAGAAGGACAGACATAACTGATAAGAACATGAAAAAGAACAGGCCCCTAAGCTATACTATTATACACTGCTACAGCTCAAGCAACCAGCCTATATCGCTTCACATCACATACTCATTGGATGTCTGCCATCGTTCAGCTTGCATTGTCTTGCTTTGACGGATATCCATGTAGAGAGGGTTCATTTTTCATTACTGACTATGGGAGAGCGTGTGATTGAATAACATGATAAAAAAAAAACCTGAATCTGTCTCCTAAATTTATTGCACCACAAAGGTAGACTTGTGTAGTGTACATCAGATACTTAAGGCTCACTCAGCAGGAGCATAAGCTAAGTAAAACCACACCATTCATATATACAACACTGTGACAGTCTGAATACATACTGCATTTTGTAGCGAGACACTGGCGACAGCCATACGGGCCCCTTCTGCTAGCTCACTAAGGACCGATATTATATAACGGGAATGAGATTCTCTCCCCACACAGAAGCACAGAGTTGGACTCTATTCTTCACAGTCACTGAGAATCTCGTGGTGTTGCAAAGCTGCTCTACTAAATCTCTACCCACTCTGAACAGATTCACTCTTTCCTCTCTCTCTCTCTTTCTTTTTTCTTGAAACCACAGATCTGTGTTTGAGTGTTTCATGTACCTGCTCTTGTACTAACAGCATAGACAAAACTGAGCATAGCCACCTACATCAACTGCCTACACATGTACACACACACACAAACACACACATACATGCTAAACAAAATAAACCTACAGTATGTTTTTATGACAAGCTGAAGTTTGAGAGGAATACTGACATGGAAAAAAAAAACTTTGTAGACAGAACTTATATTTAATGTACTGTTCATTATTCACGCTGAGTCTCATTTATCAAACTGGATATGAACTAATTTATTTGTAAATCGTTTGCAAGAGCATTTACACAAGGATTCACGAAAATCCAATTAGTTCAGTAAAACATTTGTTTCCTATAAGAGGAACACCAATTGATAGATTTAAAATGGTAATCTTGGCTATGGATTACTGTGGATTTTATATACACTGTCTAGTTAAATTAAACAGCTTATTTATTTCAACGATCAAAAAAGATCTGAATTCAATGAAAATTTTGTAAAAATCCATTGTTTCATATTAATGATTGAAAGACGAGTCCAAAAAAAAAATTCCATAAAATAAACCTTGCTATTCAATTAGGACAAAATAAATGCCACCTTCAAAATGGAGAAAGAGTTTACATGTGGTAGCTGATGTGCAGCAATGACCGCACTGCATTATTGGAAGATTTAGTCCCCCTTAGGAGGCACTCTTTCAATGTTTAGTCGTCATTTTGCCATTTTCAGTTCTTTGCAAAGTTTTTGCCTTTTATGGAGTTTAGTGGGCATCACTAAATGTAAATCAGCTATGCCATGAGCACACTTGGTAATAACGAGTGATTTATCGACATACGCACATGCGTATACATACAAAGAAAAACTGTGTTACCAAAACTTTTGTAAATCTGCCAATTTTTGTTTGTTTGGCCTACAAAAATATTTATACTTCACTAAAATAAGAAAATAAGTACTAAAAAATTACTAAAATAAAATAAAAAAAATTAAATACACTCTCCCAATCCTATCCTAAGGGTGGGAACTGGCAAGAAATGCATGTGTTATACATTATACAGCTCAAATACAATATATACAGCTCAAAGATTTCAAATGTCATCACACACAAACTTAAGGCTTGAAAGAAGCCTGACCACATGGTGACAGACAAGAGCCAGCAGGCAATCAGGAGAGGCTGAAAGAGTGTGAGACAGTAAACAAACTAGAGTGAGAGAGTGAAAGAGTTCTCTAATTTGATGGTAAGCTGGTGAGTTATACAGGCATCAGCCGATTTATCCTTGTTTATCCTTGAACTTGTATCATTGTGTAGTTTTTTTTAAGCTAGAAAATTCAAAGAAATGGAAAGTATTGCTAAGTTTATTTGTGCTTTTGTATCATGGTTATACTTGACAAGCCCTCTGCACACCTGATGTGTGTGTGTGTGTGTGTGTGTGTGTGTGTGTGTGTGTGTGTGTGTGTGTGTGTGTGTGTTTATCCTGTGTTCTGGGTATATAGCAAAGATAGCAAAATACATTGAGAACATATCAGGTAAAAACACTGGAAATTCTCTACACCACTGGTGACCAACCCTGTTCCTGGAGATCTACTTTACTGAAGACTTTAGCTCTAACCATAATCGTGCCCACCTGACCATCTAATCATTGCCTTAAGATGTTCTCAATCAACTTAAACAGATGTGTTAGATTTTGGTTGGAGATGAAACCTGCAGGAAGGTAGATCTCAAGGAAGAGGGTTGGTGACCACTATAATTTTAGCTAGGTAGCGTTAGTATGCTAGCTGTGTCTAACAACCCTGGAGATGCACAGGGAGAGTCTGTACATTCAGCCCATGGTCCAGTGCACACAGCTCACTGTGATTACAGAGGGGCAACCAATTCCTCTTTAATAGCTTACATAACTTATATTTTAGCCAACGTTAGGTGCCTAGTTCATTCTGTAGGTTACATGCTGTTTACGAAACCGCAGAGAGAGCACAGTTACACAATCCATTAACATAATCTACTGTTTAACCCTTATCCTGGGGTCACAATCCAGACTGCTTTTAATGAATAGCATGTGGTGAAGTGAGACATAAGATAATTAAATATGGTTGGTCTCTTTACAGGGGTGTATGTATTAGTTATATATGCTTCAGTATCAGGATTAAAGGGTCAGACTTGAGCAGTTACTGTGACTAATGTGAGAGGGTTGTTCTTTTTAACCCACCTTGATAAATAATGTTATAATTTTTGCATCAGATGTGCAAAGGTTTTTAATCAGATGATTCATTATATACCCTAATGTGAAATCCTATTTACCACTAAAACCCACACACCTACAGTATATGCAATTACCTTGGACACTGCTCAGTATATGTGTATGTAAAAAACGTTTGTCAGGGAGTTGACAGTCAGCAGAGCAAGTTGTTGAAGCGTAAATCAGTGTACATGATTGCACTGTCACCATCTATCCATTTTATGGCTTAAGCGAGATATCCTTATAACCAATTGGCTTGTATGCATGTGTGTGTTTGTGTGCACCTTCCATTTTTGCGGCGTAATCAATAAAGTCCTGCTTGATGAATGACTTCGTTCCCTCCATGTTGGCTTTTGCATCATGGCTCTTGTGTTATTTAAATCAGCTGGATGGCTCCTGCGCTGCACGCTGAACACATTCACTGATCTCATTTCTGCTTGTCATCCTTCAGTGTTCTATCGCTGTCCAGTCTGAAATGAAGCGTAATTACCTGCATTGTTTGGTAATTAATCAAAACTTTTTAGTGATTTTCACTGAGGATCCAAAGCCTAAAAAAGTGTGTGACATTTTTTCATTAGGAAGTCCCAGGAAACTTAAATACATAATTGTGTTCTAATCCGGCTAATGTTGGTCTTGTGGGCACACAGCACAAAGTATGAATAATTAGTCATTTTCTAATGACTATGCACCAGAAACTCTTGGCTTTTGATGTAAAGTGGGTGGTCCTAGTCGTGGGTAAATTGCTAGACTGATATCAATTGTCCCTTCCACAATGCAAAAGCAAACTACCAAGCAAAGCCTACTCTGACAATTCTATAACTGGGATGAACAATCCTGATTCTCCCTGCTGGTGCTAGGGTTGCCAGATTTCAGCCAAAAGGAACGATAGTCCTTGCTGCAGAACCAAAAGTCCATGGGGTGGAGCTGGACCCAATCCATCTCCTTCTATAAGCCAAACCCCTAACCCCTAACCTTAACCAGGAGACACTGTACAACACGAAACAAGAACTACACTTATCCAGCCTGCAACTTTGGTTCAACTCCACCCTGATAGGAGGAGCTGGATCAGGTCCACCCTCTGGAATTTTGGTACTGCAGAAAGGAGTGCCTGAAATCAGACAGGCCAGGGACAAGGGAAGAGAGGAATGGGGCAACAAGCATCCAATATGTCACCAATATGTTACTTTATTGTCCATGGGGTAGCTGCAGACAAGAACAGCCCATAAGTCATACTACTACATTAATCTGATGAAAGCATGTGATGAAATAAATTACAGCTTTTGATGCTACACAACACCCACTAGTTAATACCTGCTTTACAATATGAAATTAAATTTAGTCAGCTATAAAAACTATATTGAATTTTTTTATGTTAACTGGTACAAGGAACAGGTTAAACCATTCATGTTAAAGTACTTCATACATGAGGACCTAATCAGAAGATTTTCATTTGTCACAATGCCAGAACAGTCATTAATGCTGATGCTAAGAAGGTTATGCAACCTAAAGTACACAGTATAAGCAAAATATTTTGGGGAAAAAAGGCAGAAGAAACATCAAGTTTTAACCAGGACAAGAACTTTAACTTAATTAAAATAATTGGAAGATGGTGTTGACATTGCAGTTGTCCTAGTTTTTCATCTGGAAAATGCATATTTTTGTAATTACAAACTTTTAAAATTTTAGAATGGCCATTATAAAACAAAACAAACAAACAACAACAACAAAAAAACATGGTACATGAAGACATGTTGTTAGATACTATGGCACTCTTGCTGAAAATTAATTTCTATTCTGCAGGCATAATTCTGTTACCAGTGCAAGGTTATCAAAAATGCACCCAGGGAAATGTCATTGCAATATCTGAGCTGGTCTGTGGATTAGAGTGATTTTTGTTAGTGTGAACACTGAGGCATGTTCTTGACTCTCACCTGTGTGTCAAAACAAGGTTTTGAATATATATATATATATATATATATATATATATATATATATATATATATATATATATATATATATATATATATATATATATTCAAACAGATGAAAAAAACAATGCAATTCAATGTTTCAGAATCATTTGGATGAAGAGTACACTTTAATTTGACAATTTAAGTGAAATATAGGCACAGGTAAACAATAATTGCTCAAAATATTACAAATAAGTCTAGTCTGGCAATTATTGGCACCCCTATGAATTCAGCAAAATATGAGAAAAATATATTTGATGTATATTCCCATTTTATTTAGTACACCTGGGTGACTAGGAACAGAAAATTGTTTAACCGTGACTTCCTGTTTCACAGGGGTATAAATATGAGGTAACACGTAGGCCAAATTCCCTTAGTCATTCATAACAATGGGTAAGACCGAGGAATATAGCTGTGATGTGCGGCAAAAGGTTGTTGAGCTTCACAAAATGGGAAGTGGCTATGAGAAAATAGCAAAAGCACTGAAAATACCCATTTCCACCATCAGGGCAATAATTAACTTCCAGTCAACTGGAAATGTTATGAATCAACCTGGAATTTGACGTGTGTCTATATTGTCTCAACGCTCTGTGAAGAGGATGGTTCGAGTGGCCAAAAAATCTCCAAGGATTACAGCTGGAGAATTGCAGAAATTAGCTGCGTCTTGGGGTCAGAAAGCCTCCAAAACTACAATCCGAAGTCACCTAATCACAACAAGTTGTTTGGAAGGGTTTCAAGAAAAAAGCCTCTACTCTCATCCAAAAACAAATTCAAGCATCTTCAGTTTGCCAGACACTACTGGAACTTGAAATGGGATCGGGTTCTATGGTCAGATGAAACCAAAATAGAGCTTTTTGACAATAAACACCAGAGTTGGTTTGGCACACACAGAGAGGTAGCCATATGGAAAAGTACTTCATGTCCACGGTTAAACATGGTGGTGACCTGGACATTTTGTTAGGATACATGGCATCATGGAGTCTATCAAATATTAACAGATATTAAATGACAACCTGACTGCCTCTGCCAGAAAACTTAAAATGGGCGATGGTTGGATCTTCCAGCAGGACAATGATCCCAAACATACATTTGCCAAAATTAGTGGAGGGCACTAATCTTATAATTGCATACTAGGGTATACAACTGTAGGTCATGTCTTTGAAGAAAACCTTAAAACCTAAACTGGAGTGTAGATTTAAAAAGTGCCTGTGATACAGCACAAAGTAATTGAAGTGTCATTCATCTGCACGTAAAGGATCTGTGAAGGATCTGTGATACCGCTTTGTACAATTCGAAATCTGCCTCGCTTTTTAATAATACACAACACTCACTAGCTTTCTTTCAAGTACAAGTTCTGTACTTGATTGTTCACTGAAAGAAACAGCAAGTTGTGAGGACTGAATCCGTAAGAAGCCAATGGTCAAATATTCATGTAGCTTGAGAGTGACATATTGCCTCAATAATACATGCAGCTTGAACTTTTAAATTCAGAAGCAGTTACATTCTCATCCCAACCCAATCTCATAAAGAATTCATAAAAGGTCTACCATAACAGAGATTTAATTGGAATTCATACAGGGGAAATCATACAACCACTGACCCTGACCCTAGACCCTATCTCATAATATAATTTTGATACTTGAAGGCAATTTAAATTTAAACATGGCAGTAGGTAGACTGGACTATGCTGAAATTGCCTCTAGTTGGGAATGTGTGTGAATGTGTGTGCATGGTGCCTGGTGATGGATTGGTGTCCCATTCAGGGTGTATTCTTTCACCTCTCGCCCAATGTTCCTGAGGATTCCTGAAGATTATTATTCTTTTATCATTATGGGTGCATGGTGGCTTAGTGCTTAACGTGTTTGCTTCACACCTTGAGGGTTCGAATCCCATCTCCACCCTGTGTGCGTGGAGTTTGCATGTTCTCCCCGTGCTTTGGGGGGGTTTCCTCCGGCTACTCTGGTTTCCTCCCCCAGTCCAAAGATGTGCATTCTAGGCTGATTGGCATTTCCAGATCGTCTGTAGTGTGTGAATGGGTGAATATGTATGTTATTGTGCCCTGCAATGGGTTGGTACCCTACTCTGTGTTTCCCCCGCCTTGTGCACCAAGTTCCCTGGGATAGACTCCAGGCTCCCCTGCAACCCTGAGTAGGATAAGCAGTACAGAAAATGGATTTTATTATTATTAATATAGCCATAATCATACAGCACACCCTGTTACTCTCGTCTTTACAAATCTTGGCTCAGGAAGACTGCTCCAACCACAAAATTACTAAACCAGTGAAAAAGCCCAGGTGTGGCTGTGTGTGTGAGACTGTGTGTGTACATGTGTGTGTGTTAATGTGACTGTGTTTGTCAGTCATTATCTGAGCTGAGCACTTGTCTCTATTCATTTTTAATGAGCATTGGGGCAAACCTGACTCCATTAATAGAGTATTAGTGATGACCAGTCCTACACAGGAAACACTGCTGCCTCTACACGTCTCTCTCTCTCTCTCTCTCTCTCTCTCTCCCTCCTACATAAATGCACACTTCCCTCATTCTCTTTTTCCTCTCTCATTATCCTCTTCTGGTTAATGACTGTTCTCGTTGACTGTCTCAGAGAGAACAGTTTGAGAAAAGGTGCCCTGGTTTTCTTTACAAAGGGCTGCAAGACTTAATTAAAGCTTACACAACCTCACTTTGCTCCAAATTCTACTCTATACAATGGATTTTAGACCTGTTGGTTTTGGTAGATTTGGAAGTAACCAGATCTTTCAAGTACATAGTTCAACCACATTTTCTAAATAAAGCCAGAACCAAAGGCAGGCCTAAAGCCATTACCAAGAAGCAATTTTATTTAATCAGTACATGGTGTCCCAAAAGTCTCCATACATAGGGGAAATTAACACTTTTTAGCAAAATGTCTTCCAAAATTTTTCATTCTCATTTTATATATACATTTTTTCAGATAGCCTTTAAGAATGCCTTTGACAAAAGAAGACCGTATTGAAATCATTCTCATGGTTGCGATGGACTTTAACAGGAAACATGACAAGCACATCACACACGACACTGTTGCCAAACTTATTAACAAATTTTAAAAAGACTGGAAGTGTTGCAGACCAACCGAGAAGTGGACATCCACGAACATTCACTGACGAAGGCACAACAACATGGTGCTGGCAAACACAGTCCCCCCTCCATACATGTGTAGAGACTTTTGGGATGCCCTGTAGTCAAAAATGAATGCAGTTTTTAATTGTCACATTTCTCAGAAAAGTGAAAAGAGACATTACAATGATCTTATCGGGTAAAAGCAGTAACACATGACACATTGACAAAAAAACTGTAAGAATTTGAACAAGCAAGGGCAATGTGTTTACATGAAAATCGTTCATTCAGTTTCGTTCATATTTATGTTATAAGAAAATGTCTGAATTTAATTTTACATTTTCATACAAATTTTGTTGTGCAATTTGCTATGACAGATAAATAATCATGTACTGCTATGACATAACAGTTATTTATAAATTTTTTAAATCTCTGTCTGGGAAAACCTTTATATGGTCAAATTGACATTATATATTCAGCAGTAATGAAAACTACAAGAAACATACAGTACTGTGCAATAGTTTTAGGCACCCTGTTTTTTTTGTACAAACTTTGTTATAGATTTTTTTATTTTATGACTTTTACATTATCAAGTCAGTGCAAATAACATTTTAGATTCCCAAACATTAGTTTTCTAGCACAAAATTAAATGTTACAGAAAAATGTTTGTATGTCTTTATAGAAAGCAGCATATTACGTAAGAGACACTTTTCAGACAAAAAACACAATGAAGGCTGCTGGGTTTTGCTGCAAAAATAAGAAGCAAGTGCGAAAGTCAAAGTCTCCAGAAGAACTGTGGCTGGTTCTGCAAGATGCTCAATAAAACTTACCAGCTCATTTCCTTATAAAACTGCACACATTGTACCGGAGACTACTATTTTTATTTTTATTTACATTTTTTTGTCACACCAAATATTGACTTTGTTTCATTTACTACTGTTTACTGCTCCTTATGCTAATTTCATTAGTTTGAAGGCATCTTTGCTCTACAGCATTTCTTTGCATGTGCTTAAAGCTTTTGCACAGTACTGTATGTTTCGGTTTTGCATGTATCTCAACCACAAATGAATTGTGCTTACACACAGAAGTGAAAATTGCATTTAAAGATTTCATTTCTACTCCACTAACAGAAAACTCTGATCATAAGCATCATCAGCCTCTCTCACATCTCCTGAGGTAAATATCAGTCTTGGCACTTGACAAACAGGAGACTCATCATTGCTCTTGACTCGACTGATCAGTTCACTCTCATCAAAGCATGACCTTCAATGTGTTTGAAAAGCATACTTAGCAAGCAAATAAAATATCTTTAGGCAGACGTGTTTTTACAGACGTGTTTTGACTACATAAAGTGATCTCTGAAGACAGAAAGCGTATCAAATACATTTTCTAACCTTTGATGATCATCTGTTTCGGTGAACTGTGTATATTTATAGTTTCTTAAAGCAGAGATGTCAAAGCATGTTACAAGCAGACAGCAAAAAGAATTTTGCACAAAATTGACAAAAAAAAAACAAAAAACTGACATGTTTTCCCAGACTGTGACATCTATATGGAGTCACAACAATTAAAAAAAAAAGCAAAGAAATATGAATAAGATTATTCAGATATACAGTCAGGTCCATATGTATTTGGGCAGTGGCATAATTTTTGTAATATTGCCTCTGAAAATAATTTGCCATGAAATAATGAGGAAACAGGCCACACCTGGCCATGAAACTGCTCATCACTCAATTGTCCAATTACTTTTGAGCCGGTGAAAATGGTAGTAGTCTGTTAAAAAAGGGCTGTAATTCCTAAGTTGTTAATACGATATATTTTTAAACCCCTTTAATTAAAGCTGAAAGTCTACACTTCAAACACATCTTGATTGCTTCATTTCAAATCCACTGTGGTGGTGTACAGAGGCAAAATTACGAAATTACTGTCCAAAATACTTATGGACCTGGCTGTACTTTCATTTTCTACATATGTAAGTAAACAGGTAAAATTCAGACCAGACAGGATTTTGCGGAGTTTTTTGTGATTGTTGTGGCCAAAAATGCTTGATTGTGCTGCGGCTTTTTTCAACATTTACAAGGCAATTTGCGGAGTTTTTTGTGCTTTTTTTTTTTTTTTTTTTGCTGAAAACTACTTGAATTGGCGAAATTACAATTCCAAAGTCTTTTGCGGTGCTGTTTGTTGGTAAATGAGACCTTTTAGCTGTACTTATGTTCCACACACGTGAATCGAAGAGGGCTTTGGCTGAATGCGTGATGACGTCACCTGATACATCTTGGCCCAAATCTGAGGAAAATCTGCGGTAATTTTGAAAAATTGCAAGCTCCTCCGAATATTTTGCGTTAATTTCCACGGTCGCAAAATCATGGAAGGACTGAAAATTGTTATGCCTCGATTTTACAAAGTATTCAGGAGTAGTAACTATGTGCAGAGAAAAAGATTTTGGCAGCGTATGTTGCAGTATTCAGCTGAGCTCAATCCTCATGATACTCTACATAAAAGTGCAACTTTCAGACTAAATGGCCACAGGCAAAAAAAAGAATCCACAGTGCTATCACGCCATGCTGGACATTTTTCTAGTTAATTCCCACATCACACTGACAAATATGACAGCTTTGGAATTGACTTAATATATACTTTGTGTTTCTATTAAACCCTGCCGCAACTATTTTCCCAAATGTATAAGGAATTCTATTTCAAATAGAAAAAATAAATCATCTCACTCTGCCACACCAGTCAAAGAAAATCCAAACCTCAGTGAAGACGGGAACTTCACCTCAACAGAATGAAGAAGACATTCCATTAAATGATTCACTGTGCTACTCATGCTTCATAATCTGCATAGAGCAAAATTTATAATGAAAAAAATATATATATAATTTAGGCTTCTGAGTCATGACAAGAAACCTCCCAATAAACAACAGCCACATTACACAGTAAACAGAAACTACATCATGTGTCTTTCTTTGATCTGTAATCTTATAGCAGGGTCTAAAAGTCTGAGTTCACAACCTGTTATATTTCCTAATTTATCAAACACACTGTTAATATTTAGAGAATAAGTTATTAATCGTGCCAAAAAGTCAGCTGATACTGTAAAGATGAATTATTTAAAACTGAGACAAACCTATTTAAATGTTTGAGAAATTCTCAAACATCATAAATATTCTAAACATAACGTATTTCAAACATTTTTTTAAATTGTTGTGGTGCTAAACATTTTATTTATATTCCTAATGCATTTACCAGACACTCTTATCCAGAGTGACTTACATTTATCTTATTTATACAGCTGAGCAGTTGAGGATTAAGGGCCTTGCTCAAGGGCCCAACAGTGGCAGCTTGGTAGTGCTGGGGTTTGAACTCATGATCTTCTGAGCAGTAGACCAACACCTTAACCACTGAGCTACCACCACTAAGCACAGTGTTATGCTTAATAAGGAATGGACCCAGATATAAATCCATTATTTGGCATGAACAGAAAATGTTTTGTTTTGTTTTTCTATCTTCAGTATCAACACTTACTGAGCTCCAAAATAAACCATATTTATCATATTTTTATACAAACACAGTATATTTGGAGTACTAACCAGATACACATTCAGATAGAGATAAATGGTTGCATTAAACCTCTACTATGTGCACCAGTCCTTCCAATGTATACCAGCTATATAGAGGAATGACAATAAAAACTCACTTGACTTTAATTGACTACAATATACCGGCGGTTAGCATGCTTACCTCGCACCTCTAGGTTTTGGGGGTTTGATTGTGTACACGGAGCTTGCATGTTCTTGCGTGTTTCCTCCGCCAGTCCAGAGACATGTGTTGTAATCTGACTGCCATTTCCAAAGTGTCTGTGGTGTATGAGTGTGTGCGCGATTGTGCCCTGTGATGGGTTGGGGTGTCCCCTGCTTTTTGCCCTGAGTCCTTATCCTCCTGTGTAGGATAAGCGGTACAGAAAATGGATGGATACCAACATATAGTTCCCTCACTCTTACAGTCACTACTTCTTAAAGTAAATAACAACAAACAAACTGGTAAACAAATTCAAACAAATACACTTGAAATGGTGAATAAAATAAAATGTCATAAATAGAATAGAACGATTAACAGAACTTTGGGACCTTGCTGTATACCTGCAAATGACATTACTAGAAAATAGTCTGAAATTGGTATCTGCATTGCACATCTCGAGACGCAGTTGTGTCCTCTATCTTGGGATTGTTGTGCAACACTGTACATTTTCTCCAGTGCTGTTGAAAAAAAAAAAAAGCTGAAAAAGTTGATAATTACTGAAGCACAGCACTTCCAGCAACTCTCAACGTACAGTCCATCTGTTGTATAGAGCACACTCGGGAGCTGAAATCACATCAGTGTTTGATGTTGGCTGTATTTGAAGGACAACGCATGAGTCTGGATGGACCAAAGAGATTACAGGTTTCATTTTTCTTAAAGCGACCTGATGAGAACCACCTCAACTCTGCTAAACAGCTGTACTGCGGCTGGATCACGCAAACACACAGTACTATTAACACACACACACACACACACACACACACACACACACACACACACACACACACACACACACACACACACACACACACACACACACACACACACACACAGAGCCCATGGCCTAGTGATCAGTCATGTTCATTATTATATATAGCACAAAAAATAAAGCAGCCGGAGGGACCCGAGCTGCTGCCTGGTTGCATAATGACAGTTATTTACTGAGTGTTCTTCTAATCAAATCATAAAATCTGCACTGCCTGACAGATGGCTTAAGATCACTAAAGTGAGCATCAATATGTCAGAGAGAGAGAGAGCATCTCCCTCTCTCTCTCATGCTCCTACCCAGGAGTCAAAACAGAATCATATTTTTGTAACATTTCCTATAAATCCTCGACACATAATACATTCTAAATGCATTTATAATGTGTGGTATGAAATGAATACATAAGCTATGATAAGTACTCATACTGGCTGAGTTCGCCAAAAGCATTATAGCACATGTAGTAGAGCGAGCGACACGTTCAACACTTTCTGCATGATCTTAACTTTACGATGCTTCTGAGTCACGTATAGTAACTGTGCTGTGAAAGAGTATTTGCCCCCCCACATCCTGATTTCTTCTGCTTTTGTGTATCTCTCATACTAAATTGTTTCAGAAATTAAAACAAAATGTAAGGTAAAACAAAGGCAACCTGAGTAAACACAAAATATAGTTTTTTAAATTATAGTTATTTATTGAAGCATCCAATACCAACTGAGCCTGTGTGAAAATGTATTTGCCCTCATAGTTAATAATTCCCCAAATCTATGACTCTCATAATGGGGTTCAGCTAGACTAGACGCAACCAGGCTTGATTACTACAAACCCTGATTAATCAAATCAACACGTAAATAGATGTCGTATGTTGTATTTCGTTTGAAGATCTAAAACTATTTAGTATGAGATATACACAAAAACAGAAGAAATCAGAAATACTTTTTCATAGCACTGTATAAACATTATTAACATTATGGTTATAATATGTATAACTACAATGTGCATAAATATAATGCATATAATTATAATGTGTATACCTATAATGAGTACTTCTATAATATGTATAACTATAATATGTATAACTCTAATATGTATCAGAGTTTCCATTAGCCGGTAAATACTGACTGTTAAAAATTCAACATGTCCGATAAAATAAAAAACTGTCGGACACAATATCCCATAAAAATAATAACACGAAGCAGACATACGTTAGACAAAGTACGTTCGCAATTGCACACCTAAATAAAGTGTCTGTGTCTGCGCAAATCAATTTTTTTCCACATGCTTCTCCTGTAACGTGTACTCTGAATTGCTCGCATTATTCAAAGCATTCAAGCACAGACACACACACACACACACACACACACACACTTGGTTGTCTCTCTCTCTCTCTCTCTCTCTCTCTCTCTCTGTCGTTCATTACTGGAGGCACTGAAAGCACAAACAGACACACACAAGTGAACTCGGGCTTATCCAACACAGGTCAGAATCACATGTTGCCTCGACCCGCCTCCTCTCCATCCACAGCTGACTCTCGACCACGCCCCCGCCACCACAACCACATATAATATGCACAGTCCAAAATGTTACAGTGCAAAATAAACACAGATGAGATGACCAGATTTTTTCCAGTTTGTCCAGTAAACGTTATAATTCCCAGACACATTGGCTGGTACCAAAATGTCTTGGGGGATGGCTGTGGCTCAGGTGGTAGAGCGGGTTGTCCACTAATCGTAGGGTTGGTGGTTCAATTCCCAGCCCACATGATTCCATGTGCTAAAGTGTCCTTAGGAAAGACACTGAACCCCAAGTTGCTCCCGATGGCAGGCAGGTGCCTTGCATGGTAGCTCTGCTGCCACTGGTGTGTGTGAGTGAATGGGTGAATGAGACACAGTGTAAAGCGCTTTGTGAACCGCAACGGTTAAAAGGTGCTATATAAGTGCAGACTATTTACCATTTAGTGGAAATAATATGTATAACTATAATGTGTATAACTATAATATGTATACCTTTAATGTGTATATGTATAACTATAATGTGTATAACTATGATATGTATGACTACAATATGCATAACTATAATGTGTATAACTACGATATGCATAACTATAATATGCATAAGTACAGTATGGATAACTATAATGTGTATAACTGTGATATGTATAACTACAATATCTATAACTATAATGTGTATAATTACGATATGTATAACTACAATATGCATAACTATAGTGTGGATAACTATAATGTGCATAGCTACGATATGTATAACTATAATGTGTATAACTACAATATGTATATCTACAATATGCATAACTATTATGTGTATAACTACAATGTGTGTAACTACAATGCGGATAACTATAATGTACATACCTCATGTTTTTCTCATGGCAAACCAAATGTACACTTTTTAAATGCGCTTTACGCAAGGACATCAGCTCTGTTCTGATATATTACAACAGTTCTATGACAGTTTTATGTCTTACAGTCCCTGCTTTATAAATGCATTCATAATCTATTATGTGCATGACCCAAAGGAAATGTTGCACATATTTTCATCATGGAAAAAAAGGAAGTTTTTATACAATGGCTGACACTGAACATAAATAGCTTTCAGGGCACAGACAGAAAGAGAGAGAGAGAGAGAGAGAGAGAGAGAGAGAGAGAGAGAGAGAGAGAGAGAGAGAGGAGAGAGAGAGAGAGAGAGAGAGAGAGAGAGAGAGAGGGAAAGAGAGAAGGTTGTGAGTTATGGCTATCTCTTCTGGCGGTGGTTTCTAGGTTGTAAATAAACACATTTTTCTATAATAATGTCATCGAGGCATACACACCCCATCACAACCTTTTACTGCAGACTAATAAACCCAGGAAGGCCAACAAGGGCAGGCTGTTTCCTGCTCACACCTTCAGTGACTGACCTGAGAAAAGTTTCAGCTCTGCCTGAATAGCATACTTTGCTCGACACACACATCTGTATATGACAGCACTGAGCACCTGAAGCACTGTTATGGGCTCAGTGTGTACTGCTAATGAAAAAAGCTTGGTTTTATCAAAGGATTCAGTACACAAAGCATGGCTTAGATATATGGTTTTACCTGATATAACTGTGGTAAGGAATAAAACATGATGGGGAGTGCTGTAATAGGAAAATAATCAACAGTGGGGAGGTGTGATGCAGCCCTCATGAAGCAGAGTTACTGTTACCACCTCAAAGTTGAGTATATTCCAAAAACGGTAGATCCTGAAGAATACTTCACCATATCAACATTTACACACAGTTTTTAAAAATCCATTCATGTGAGGCATCAACCATACAAGTCCGTGTGTAAGTTGTTACTATAGAAATCATAATATTTTAGATTTAGCTCATTCATATAAAAGTACTGCCTGAGGTGGTGCTAAAGAAAATAAATCAACACCTTCTGACCAATCAGAACCGTGCATTCAGCATTCATATATTCTTCCTCGTTTTCTAAAGTGTGCATGCAGTGTGCAAGTGCAAAAACTGGTCAGTAATGCTACAGGACGGGGTCAGACCTTGTCTCGACATCATGCTGCTATCGTTAGCAATAAGACTGAGAGAAGTGCCTCAGACCTCCGCGAGCCTTGTGATCTTTCATCTAGCTAGCATTAAATTGCAAATTCTATATCCATAAGGTGCTCTGACATTGGAATTTCACCTGGCATTATTATGCATAGATGTTGGTCCTTTCGCATTAATCAAATTTGTCCAGCGAGTGCAAAAGTCTTAGCTGCATCACCAGGTCATTAGGTACAAAAACGCAAAGCGGAGAAACTCCAGGAGTCCAAATTATTAAAAACAATAATCCACGGATTACTCACGGAGGCCCCACCTCGCAACTTAGAGGACTTAAAGGATCTGATACAGCACACCTTCAGAGGTCTTGTGGAGTCCATGACTTGACAGGTCAGAGCTGTTTTGACAGCACAAGGGGGACCTACACTATATTAGGCAGGTGGTTTTAATGTTATGGCTGATTGGTGTATATACTGTATATACCTGATTAATGTAAAGAATTATTTCGCAAGTACTAGGCCTAGGACTCAACAAGCACCATCATCTTCAGACAAGCATATTGTTTTTCCTCAATTTCAAATGACTTCCTATTCACTACTTATGTGCTGTACCTGGGGTATAACGCAATTGCCTTGTTCACCCTACACAGTGCAGTACATGTAGTGCACATGATTTGAGACTAAGCCACAATACACTGTGGAGGAAAAGCATAGCAGTCTTTACATATATACTAAAAAGTGATCCCCATTAAACATACTCTTAGAAGTACAATTAAATAAAAATAAATTTTAAAAAGTATGTTTGTGACAGAGATTTTTTTTGCAAAACTTGGGACTGAAATTCAAGGAAAAATCTACCCTGAACGCCTTGCATGTTAATCTTCAAAATCTCTGCTTTTCAACTGCCGAGGATTTACTTTGTGATGCCATATTGAGTTGACTTGTTTCATCGACTTGTTCTATATTTGCTGTTTTTAACTGTTGCCTACATTACCCACAATACCATTTGATTACTCACTGATAGTCGTACCAGTGGGATTTAGCCCTCGCTTCATCTCTCCCTAACGAATCTGTCCTCACTGTTTTTTAGGGACTTGTTTCAGCAGACATCATTACATACTAACAATTAAATAAAGTGTTATCAAAAATCATGAGTAATTAGTATTTAAATTGTATCTGTCCAAAATGTTCTATCTATGCGATGTCACCCACTCAACTAGCATGAACGTGGGCCTCGCAAAATCCTACTCCTACATCTTTACATCCCGGAATCAAGACCTAAAATCTGGTTTATGTGCAAAGGACCAATGAAACCTCCAACTCAAAATCATAAAATGAGTCGCACGTATTTGCTCCACACTAGCAGCAGTGATTCATGCTATTTTGTATCTATGCAACAGATGTCCTTCTTATTCTGAGCAACAAGCTGATCGGCTCCCAAGCCTCTGCACACTCGATGATCCCACAATTAGCCTGCTGACGTCAATCAGCCCAAAACCCAGGCTACGGGGAAACTAATCAACCCCCCACTTCCTCTCCGCACTTCCTCTTGCTGCACTCTCCTTTTTGCTCCTTTTTTCATCTGCACATACTTGACCCCTGCGCGATTCTCTTTGTGTAGTATGCCTAAAATCCGGTTTTAGGCCGCCTTTTAAGATTACTTGTCACACTGTAGGACATGATCTCAATAACATTTTGGTTGAATTCTATAGCAGACTTTGTGATGTCTTCTGCATTTCAGATTATATGATGAAGATCCTCTAACTATAGACCTGCGATGATAAACATCATCAATAAGGATGCAGGAAATGGGGCAGCATAAACAGAAATGTTCTTTAATGTGAACTTGAGATAATAAGGTCCATTATCATATTTCGTATACGGTTTTGCCATTGCCACTACTTGTATTTGTAACTGTCCTGTGGGTTTTGCATCATCCTATGCCGTTTCTTTTAGATGAGTGTCATAGCCGTGGTCTCACTCTGAGATTTTAATAAACAATTTCTGACACTGCCTGTTGGCGGCTGTCTTTAGTCACATTGAGCATGTAAGGAATAACACACAAAGCAAATAATACACCTCGGGGTGGTAAGAATTCTTGGCTTCACGGTATCAAACAACCGCAGTGTGTGTTACTTTTGCTTAACAGCGCAGTCCTAAGTGATTTACCTTATACCACAGTGAATTGATAACAATTACAATTGTTGATTTATTATTGAGTGATGTTGTGCTTTTTTTCAGTTTATAGTTACATAGTTACTGTAATGCTGTGGAACGTCTGCAAGACAAGTTATTTCTTGTTATCGCTTACATTATAGCAGTCCCGTATCTCCTTTTCCCTTTCTTGAAGTTAAGAAGACTAAAACACAGCTTGTCATTTTTCCTCTGTCCTGAAGACTTTCCCATTTCGGGAAATTTTACAAAGCACTGTGAATGTTGCAAAGCATGGACAAGCAAGACTACTTCCATAAATGTTATGTAAACATGTCCAACAGAGAAAATGTAACATGTTTTTTCTTTGTTGAACAGAAACACATTTCAAATAAATAAATAAATAAAATATGGATGGCAGACGCTCCATGTAATCTAAGCCAAATAAAAAAGAAAAAAAAAAGAAAATTCATTAAATATATATACATATATATATATATATATATATATATATATATATATATATATATATATATATATATATATATATATATACACACACAATTATTTTTTTTTAATTTGGCTTACATTACGTGGAGCGTCTGCCATACAAGTCCTTGTGTATGAGTGTGTAATAAAAACATTAGATTGAGATCGTATTGCTCATGTTACATCTGGAACTCCTGTCTGAGCCGTGCTGTTATATAAAATTAATGCACACCTTCTGACCAATCAGATTCAAGAATTCAACTGCACTGGGGTATAACTCAGTGTTGAGACCTCAACACATTATCATACAATTCTTTGATGGTGTGCGATTTTTATCTGTGGGCTGAAGAGCGCACTGTGTAAAGCCAGCTTAAGGCTGTATTGGTTACACATTATGAGAACGGAATGTGAGCCGGTCCTGTACACCAAATAATCCCCCCCCCCCCCTTCTCTGTCTCTCTCTCTCTTCCTTTATTTCTTATTCACTCTAGCGTTGTTTTTAGGTCTAGTAAAAATCTGTTGAACTCTATCAGCCACATTTATATCCTTCTGCACAAACTGAGTATTAACCTTGAGGGGTTATCTCAGAGAAACACAAGACCCAAGGCTAACAGACTTTCATTCCCATTCAATCATCTTCACAGGAGCCTTGAAGAGCATGTTGAATGCTCTTCAGTTTTAGGCTCACAGGAGCTGATTCCATATCAGTGATATAATTAAGCATGTATGTTGATGCGGTGATGGTTCTGTGTGCTCAGTTGGACGTCATGGTCAATCTATTCTAACTTTCAACAGACATATGCATGGACATGAACATCGCTATAGGTGGTTTCTTCTCTTCTCTTCTCTTCTCTACATCATCCCCTTTATATTTACAAAAATGACCAAAAATGGATGAATAGTTGAATGGAAGAGTACACATTATGCTACACAGGACCCTCTCTCTTCCCCCCATTCTCTCTCTTTCTCTCTCGTTGCTCTCTCAGTGCTGTAGATGAGAGTACATTAAAGTTGCATGCAAAGGAAATTGAAAAATCCCACTTTGGTGCATACAAATGAAGCCCTTTTATTTGGCTCTGGAAGAACACAAAAGAAAGCAGTGAGAAAAGAGGACAAATGTGCCATTACGTAGCGCTTTCAGCACCAGTCACTAAATCAAACCTGTGAATGAATGAATCATTCAATGATTCCAGCTAATTACCTCCAGGAGACATTTGCAGAGTAACTGTGTAACTACCTAACTAGGCACGACTGAGGAATAGAGTACCTAACATCTCTTATGGGTCATTCCAACCGTAAGCACACATGAAGTCACATACAGACAGACACAATGTCTGGGAAGAATTTAGTCAAAAAGCTTACCACGCAATCTTGACTTTTATCTAGGGACTTTTATCATTTCTTCCTTTGTCAGTCTCTACCTCCACCTGCACCTCTTGCTCTATGCCACTCTTTCTCTCTGAAAATTTGTTGTCAGTTCCCCAGAGCTGACAGGATCAGTGGTCGCGTCATGGAATTAACCTCGCCTGCGTTTGCCGCCCGCACCCTCAGGAGGAGCGAGCTGACACTCAGAGACAGACACGGATGGATAAAAAGAGCGAGAATGAGGTGAGTGAATGACAGGAAAATATAACTGTCATATCATGCTTCACTGTTGTGTGTTGTATCACAATTCAATTTTATGCCAGCAATGAATAAAGATTCTGTACTATACTATATACGCTGTATACACTCACCAGAGCACCTGTACCTGCTCAGCCAATCATGTGGCAGCAGTGCAAAGCATAAACTCATACAGATACAGGTCAAGAGCTTCAGTTAATGCTCAGAGCAAACATCAGAATAGGGAAATATGTAATCTCAGTGACTTTGACTGCAGCATGGTTATATTGGTGTCAGATGGGCTGGTTTGAGTATTTCAGAAACTGCTGTTCTCCTGAGATTTTCACACAACTTATTAGAATTTACACAAAATGGTGCAAAAAACCAAAAACATCCAGTGTACAGCAGTTCTAGTGGGAGGATAGCCTTGTTGATGAGAGAGGTCAGAGGAGAATGGCCAGAGAGGTTTGAGTTAACTCACATAACCGCTCTTTACAACCGTGGTGAGCAGAAAAGCATCTCCGAACTCAGCAGGTCGAACTTTGAGGCAGATGGGCTACAATAGCACAAGATCACATCAGGTTCCACTCCAAGAACAGGAATGTGAGGCTACAGTGGACACAGATTGGAAAAATATCAGCTGGTCTGACGAATCGAGATTTTTGCTACAACATGCAGATGGTAGGGTAGGAATTTGGCATCAACAGAGTGAATCTTTGGAACCAGCTGCCTTGCGTCAACAGTTCAGGCTGCTGGTAGTGGTGTAGTGGTATGGGGGAATGTATTCTTGGCACACACTGGGCACCTTAAAACCAACAATATCAGATGTCTACCTATCTGATATTGTTACTGTTCACATGTGGCCCTTTATGGCTATAATTTACCAATTTTATAATGGCCACTTTCAGCTCAATAATGCGCCGTGTCACAAAATACAAGTTGTCTCAAACTGGTTAGATGAACATGTCAACGAGTTCAATGTACTTGGTAAAATGGGAGATTTGCAGAATGAATGTGCAGCTGACAAACCTGCAGGAAAAATGTGATGCAATCATGTCAACAGAATCTCAAAGGAATATCTTAAAGGTAATTGTGCCCTCTTTGTCTTCAGACATGTGGTGGTGGAGATAAACATCAGCTGTGAACATATTGCACATTCATGTTGAAAATACCATATGCTATCCCATATGTATACATATGGCAGATGAAAGGGAAAAAACCAAAACAACAAGTGTCTTATTATGGTTTTGAGCCAGCAGGAGCCACCATAATAGCACCAATACTCTTTAGCACACATTCTACAAGTCTCTGGAACTATACTGGAGGAATGAACACCATTTTCCCTGAAAATATTGGTGTTTAATTGGTAATTGGTGTTTTGATGATGGTAATGAAGAGTGCTATCTAACATGTCAGTCCACGGTCATTCATAGGTATTCACTTGGGTTGAGAAGGACACAGCATATGATTTACATAATTTTCATAGCCCTTGTCCCTGTGAATAGGGACATTGTCATCCTGGAATGTTTATATAGTCTTTTGGTGAACACTGGGTTGATAATTAGTGTATAGCCAGTGGATCATTATTATTTTTTAATGATGTTATAGTAGTGGGAGTCACTATGAACTTCTTATAGCTCACTCACTCACTCACTTCCAGTAACCGCTTTATCCTGATCATGGTCGCGGTGGATCCTGAGCCTATCCCAGGAACACTGGGCCATAAGCAGGAATACACCATTCACACCTTGAGGCAATTTATCTTAGCCAGTCCACCTACAGGAATGTTTTGAGGAGGTGTGAGAAACCTGGAGAAACCAGAGGAAACTCACATGGACACAGGGAGAACAGGCAGAGAAACTCCACACAGACAGTAACCCGAGGTCAGGATCGAAGACAGGACCCTGAAGCTGTGAGGCGGCAATGCTGACCATTGCACGGCCCTAATTCTTACAGCTCTTTATTATTATAGTTTATTGTTGTCTATTTCTTAGAAAGATAATAATTATTACAACAAGTTACTATAGTTAATATAATTACTGCCTAATCAGTTATCGGATTGAATTGGTTCAAACAAGTACTGTATACATAACATTGATGTCTTGATGCTCACGTATAAGGTCACATACAGTACTGTGCAAGAAATGCTGTAGAGCAAAGATGCCTTCAAAATAATGAAATTAAATGTTTCAACATTCTACTATTTTAAAAAAATATTTGGCCAATATTTGGTGTGACAAAAAAAAATAAAAATAAAAATAGTAGTTTCCGGTACAATTTGTACAGTTTTATAAGGAAATGAGCTGGTAAGTTTTATTGAGCATCTTGCAGAACCAGACACAGTTCTTCTGGAGACTTTGACTGTCGCACTTGTGTCTTATTTTTGCAGCAAAACCCAGCAGCCTTTATTGTGTTTTTCGTCTGAAAAGTGTCTCTTACGTAATATGCTGCTTTCTTTAATGACATACAAGCATTTTTCTGGAACATTTAATTTTTTGCTGGAAAACTAATGATTGAGAATCTAAAATGTTTTTGTACTGACTTGATAATGTAGAAGTCATAAAATAAAAAAAATCTATAACAAAGTTTGTTCTAAAAAAAAAAAAAAAATAGGGTGCCTAACACTTTTGCACAGTACTGTACTTGTCTGGAACAGCACCCCCCCCCCCCCCCCCCCAATTTCTCTTGAAGTTTATGTTCCCTCACGCAACCAGTTATGAGTTAACGACCGGCTCCTGGTAGTGCCTACTCAGCGAGGCATGAGGTCCCTTTCCAGAACTCAGTGGTCGAATGAACTTCCAACCTCAATCCGGACAGCAGAATCGGTCAATATCTTCAAAAAACGGCTAAAGACCCACCTCTTCCGTGAACACTTAATTAACCCCTGACTTGTCAAACCCCCCCCCCATTAAAAATCTTGTATGGTAGCACTAATTGTATTGTTTTCCGCTTGATACCATATATCGCTTTGCTTATAGTTCCTCATTTGTAAAACGCTTTGGATAAAAGCGTCTGCTAAATGAATAAATTAAATAAATAAATGAAATTTAAACAAATGTTTAATTAAATCTTCCTAATTTGCCTAATATTTGAATACAGGAATAATGCTTAGAAAATAAATTGTATGTAATAGGATCAGAGGGGGGTCTCTAACAGAAAACAAGCTATAAAACCCCTGCTATGGACGATATAAACACTGAGAAAATGAGTGACTTGTTTAAACCAGATACAGTCTATAGATAAATGCATGTTTTGGCATGATGTACTAAAGAATGTTTCATAAAAGGCACCAAATTAAGATTCAGTCACCCACAGATGCCACCTAAGCCAAAGTGACATCAGAGGTTTATCTTTACAAATGCTTAAAATAGAGCTTCCACAATTAGTCAGAAACACCTCTCCTACAGAATATCTAACGTTTGTTAATAGAACTCATTAAGAACTCATGTCGAACAACCCTTGATTAGTTTTCTAAAATTTGTTAGGAGATGCAACAGACCAAAAATGAACAGGCTGACTTTGCTCAAGGACTGCGTGGCATTTGCCACGCTGAGTTATAACATTTTCTCTGTTTTTATCTGAGCTTAAAATAAGATGTCTAACAGGAGAGCAGACAAACACTTTAAAGCCAATACTCAGGTATCCATCATCAGATCACTGCTGTCTGGAGTATCAGTTTGTGTCTGTTGGTGTGTATGTGTAACCCTAGCTCGTGAATTGTGAATGATGCGTAAACATTGAACATCGGCCCTTATTCATCGAATTTCCATAGAAATGACTGCAGATTTAAGCACACGTAATGACATATAAGCGAAACTGTATCTCATTCATGAATGACATCAAAACAAGCAGTGATTTGAGTTTGTGAATCAGCTTTAGCTGTGTAGAAACAAACTCCCACCCACTAGTCCTTTATATACATGTCATATACATACTGAATGCCTCAATTTACTTGCATATACATCTAATTTTAAATGAAACATGTCTTAATTTATGCGTGTGATGTGAGAAAGCCAACGAAAGGAAAGCTTTTATGACGGCAGAGGAAAGAAAGAGCAGAGAAAAGCACAGGGAGAGGGGAAATATCAATTTAGAAGTGCTTTTGACTAAGGGTGCTGCAAATAAAAAGACAATTATAAAGCTATTTAATGCCATAATCAGGTAGAAAATTGAACCATTTCACAAACTCACTTGTAGCTAAGTGAACTTTATTTATAGCTCGAGTGGCAGTGAAGAATGTTGCTCCAGGGTCCCTGGTTCAATCCTGAGCTCTGGTTACTGTACTGTGGAGTTTTGTATGTTCTCCCAGTGGACTGGCTACTCTAAATTGGCCCTAGGTGTGAATGTGTGTACACTGGTGTCCTGATCAGGATGACTTACCACTACTACCGTGACCAGGAAAGAACGAGTGAAAATCAGCAAATGAATATTTATAGCTAGCTCGAATGGGTCAGATTTGAATTGCTCGCTTGCCCAAACCCCTGCATTCTCTTGTACACGAATGCATCTATTACTCAGCTGAAGGAATAATGAGCTGAAGATTCACGTCTATGCATTTACAAATGGACTGACACTAAACCCCATTACCTATATTTTAGTATGTAAGGGTACATGTCTTGTACTTTTCATGTGTATCTATTACATAGTAACATGAATGTGATTTCCCTTTAAAAAATGGTTTAATTTACATAATTGGACCTTAAGGACCACTGTTATGCCTTTAATTCACTTTTTTCCTCCCCTATTTTCCTGGCCAATTCCCATGCATCTGCCAGCTCTCCTCTCACAGAGCAGCTGAACACACTCGCTATCTACCCTTTTCCGCATACATGAGCTCACCTTTCTACCCATTCTTTGTACCAAGGAAACAACAAGGAAAGGAAATTGCTTGTTTTCATTGCCATTACTTATCCTACTCCACTTTACTAACTACACTTGCTTTACTTATTCATGATATTGATTTTGATTATTTAACTGCAAACCACACATTTTCCGCGTTGTTTAAAATGTTGCACACTCCGACCAGTTGTGAGTTTCATCGCACAGATATTCCAGAGACCAACTGATGAATAAGGGAACTGCTGGTGAAATGTGTTTACGGTCGTTTCAAGATTTGACCGTATGCAACTTTGATGAATAAGAGCCAGTGTGTTCCTGACAAAGATCCCGTCAGGCGGTGTGTGTTCTCTTATTGTTATTGTGTTCTAGGTTCTAAATAAGAAATCATCCAGTCCAGTTAGCAGTGAATCAAAACACAGGAGCCCGAGGGCACTCAGCCAATCAGTGCCAGAGCAGTTCAGTCTGAGTATTACATCATCGGAATGAGAGGTATAGTGGGAATGTCGAGGTGCTGAATAATGCATCAGCGGCCTGCGCACTTTCGATGAACGAGAGAGGGCAAGAAAGATAAACGAGAGTGAACGTCAGTACAATCCATCAATGTTATTGTGCTGGTGGCAGGATGGCCAAAGCAGGAATGTGAAGATGTTTCTACTGCCAGATCAAATATGCACAGGATGATCTCTGACTCTGCCTTGGGAAAGACCACAGCCACACGTGGTTCGTGGAAAATACGCTTTAAATAAGGTCACGTTTGATGATCAGAAAAGGCAGCGCTATCTCATGCAGTCATGTTTTAAACAGTGAATATAACCCAAATAGTAGCTACAGTTCATTGTGCTGTGATCATGACTATACTGTCATCCCTCCAAAGGCTACACCAGTGACCAAGGTCACTCTCTAAATGCGTTCGGTGCTATTTTTTGTTAAAGCTGATGATCTAATGTAGCTGAAACTTACATAAACTTTCACACAGTTACAGTAAAACAAGAAATTTGCATGCTGTTACATCATGAACCAATAAAATCATGGAATGCAATTTTTATTCCTTGTAATTGCAATTTCAATTTCAGTAGAATCTCAGGGGTGAAGGATCCATTGGTTATTTACTTGAATAATTTACATTGGCTCTCTGAAGTAAATAGATTTTATCGCTTCGGTTTGAAATGAACATGCACTCTAAAATGATTTCCTTAAGTGGATAGGTAGTGTTCTAGCTCTCTGAAGAGTCTTTTATGGTGCTTATTTCTAACTACACAGATGTCTTTGAAGCGTTCCGCCCTCTGTAGGCTTCATTACTTTAGAATAGTCTAGACTGTTTGACATGCAATATAGCTCAAATACTGTCATGCGATAAACAAATACGTCCGGTCATACGCAATGTTTAAAATGGCATATATACTGTACACTACACAGGTGTCAAACTGAAGGCCTGCACAAACTTGCAAAAAAAAAAAAAAAAAAAGTTGAAATGGCCTGTGATGCACATTTTCATGCTATCTAGAATTCGGACCAGACCCATAGTGTAGGGACCACCCATGCTTTTCATGCACCACTGTACAGTGCACATGGGCTCATGCACATGGGCTGTGAAGAATTTGACACCACTGATATTGTACATAATATTCCTTATAGTAGTATGCTGAATAGAACACAGAATGTGAGAATGATCACTTGAATTACTACACAGTCTTGTGACTATGTGTTAGTTAAATTCACAGAGATAGAGAGACTACTGCTGCACTATTGTGTCAGTTTCTCAAAGTTAGTGTGACACAAAATGGGTTAACTCTTGGTGGTTAAAGCCAAACATGATGAAAAGGAGAATGGCTTTATTTGGGAACAGGACAGCATAAATATGACATAAATATGTGACTCTTATGTATCACGTATGAAGCCTTCACAGCCAGTTACGAATTCAGAATTAAACAGCTTTTGAGGAAAAATATTAATATTAAATGAGTTTGTCAATAAACAATAAAGACCCGAAAAGTATTAAAACCCTTTTCATAAAACCTGCTGTCTGAATAATAACTAAATAATCAGAATACTGTCTGAATAATAAAAAAGTACTGACTGAATAATGTCTAAATAATACAAATGTCTGAAAATGTCTAAATGATACAAATACTGACTGAATAATAATAATAATAATAATAATAATAATAATAATAATAATAATAATAAAGTACTGACTGAATAATATCTAATTTATTTTTATTTGAAAAATAAAAAAATACTAAAAAAATAGCAAGCTATATTTAACCAAACTGACACACCAGTGAGTTCTCCGACGATGAAAAGAATGGTTTTCACATTGCAGAAGAATTCACATTGCACTAACTGTCAGGCAGTGCATGTAAACATTCTGGCCACTTTCAAAAGTTATTTGATAGAACAGTTAATCAATTAAAGCGTGTGCATAAATCAAAACTAATTGGCCGAGAGAATTGCCTTTGGACAGAAATTTTGTGCAGGCTCTGTTTTGTTCTGTTCAGTGTGCCTGATGGAAGCAATGGTGCGTGTATGAGTGTATGTGGTTGAAGAGATGACGGGTGTGTGTGTGTGTGTGTGTGTGTGTGTATGTGTGAGTGTGAGTGTGAGTGTGTGAGTTTAGCGCTGATATGGGCAGGCAGAAACACGACCTGCGTATCTGCTCAAATGAGTGTAAATTGGATTGGTTATTTGTGAAAGGAGACTGGGAGATAACTTTCTTTATTAGTCAAGTTGCTCAATGTGAGTGGGACAGGTTTCAAAATAACACACACTGACTCGTGTCTTACAGCCATACCTCTGACCTCAGCATTGCATATCTGCTTATGAGTACACACACACACACACACACACACACACACACACACACACACACACACACACACACACACACACACACACACTGTGTCTACATGGTCAGGGCTGTGGTGGATCTGGAGCCTATCCTGGGAATACTGAGCGTGAGGTGGGACCACAGCCTGAATGGGATGCAAGGACACCATTCACATATAGGGACAATTTAGAATAGCCAATTCACCTGTTGGCACGTTTTTGGACAGTAGGAGGAACCCTGGGGGAAACCCACATGGACAATGGGAGAACACGTAAAACTCCACATAGACAGTAATCTGAGCTCAGAATCTAACCAGGTTCTCAACACAACCCGCTGCAATGTCATGCTGCCCACTAATAAATGAGTTTTCATTTACTGGCCTATTTATAACAATTCCTTAACAAATTAGGTTTCAGGTATTAGCCTATTTATAATATTTTTTTTATTTTATTAGCCTAGCAAAGTGCATACATTGCTCTGTTTCAGGATACCTGCAGAGATAGCAGTAAGACTGAAGCGAAAGAGAAAACTGGTATTACCTCCCTTAAAACCAATGCTTTCAGTGTACTTTTAATGAAAAGCATTTTACAGAACCCTGTTGCTGACATTCCTACTGTGCGTGTAAAAATGTGTCTGCATTTTAACTCAAAAAGATGAGTGGCAGCTTTTTCCCCGAAGCACCTTTTGATTACCGTAAAACACTGTATAGACATGCACTCTAGTTTATGGGCACAATGCAATGATCACGCATTATTTATACATGGCTACTCTTTTCCTCATGTTACTAGGTCAAGGCCACGGCTTAATTATCTCATTCTTATGCCTTGCTAAATCATGGCCATCACTTATTATCTCATTCCTTTGACTTATTGATCTATTTCCGATGCCTTACTAAGTAGTGGCTATTAGAATCCTGTTCCCACGTGTTAAATTGTGGCAGTGCATTAGCTTTATCAAAGATGGATGTCTCCAGAGAGGCTCTGTAGCATTTTAAGCTTGACTAAAATAAACCCACACCAACACACAGGTGAGGTTACACCTGCTGTGTACTGTAACTCCACCCACTCCACTGATATATATATATATATATATATATATATATATATATATATATATATATATATATATATATATATATATATATATATATATAAAACATTAACTTTTCTCAAACACCTAAACCTTTAGTGCATGGTGTTGCCATATGGCAACAATTAATTTTTCTCCAATTTTTAATAGGCAATAATACAAAACTATGTAACTGGAAAAAACGGGTCTTTTAACCTTGACATAATAAAAAAAAAGGCATGTCACCTGACCAGGACATGCTGTTTGCACTTTTTGTTTTGCAATCACATGGCACGGTGAAGGTCATCATTGGAGGGTTCTCAAAGTGTGATTTTTTTTTTTCAGTATTTAGGCAAAATTACTTAAAGAAAAAAATTTAAACACTATCTGAGCTAAGTTAGCATTTATATTTTGTCATTTAAACAAGTTCATATATTTGGAGTATTCTGTTAAAAGGTAACATATTACTGTTGCCATATGGCAATATCATGTGATAATGGAACTGTGGTATGTGCATTCATGAATTGAAACAGACCTACATAGCAAAAAGTCACTAGGCTTCTCTAATAAAATATTTACATTTTTTCACATTCAAATTAAGAAAAACTGTTGCAATTTCAGACATTTTGCAATCGTACCTTATTGTCTAAATTGTATGTTTCTAGAGAAAGAATTAAGAATTCAAGAGAAAGAATTAAAAAGATACTTCACCCAAAACATGTTTGGATCTAATGTTTTTATGTATTTTGAGTGAATAAATCAAATCCACATACTTTTTACAACAGTAATTCCTTTCTAGAAGATATAACATTTACATGCTTACTAAGTGGCAAAAAAACCCTCAGTCTCTAGTCGCAACTTATCAGTCCATACAGGATCTCATGGAGTTTTTTGTGATTGTTGCGGTCAAAAATACTTGCGATGCAATTTGTGGAGTTTTTTGTGCTTTTTTGCAGAAAACTACTTGAATTTGCGAATTTGCAATTGCATGAAATTGTTTTGCGCGGTCCTTCGCAGTGATGTTTGTTGGTAAATGCGAGCTTTTAGTCCTGTACTCATGTTGACGTATGTGAATCGAAAAGGGCTTTGGCTGAATGTGCCTTGTGATGACGTCACATGACGTGTCTTGGCCAAAAGCTGCGGTAATTTTGAAAAGTTACAAGCTCCTCTGAATATTGTGGAGTTCCCTTGATTTTGCATTCATTTCTGCGATCGTAAAATCCTGGAGGGACTGTGTTATAGTCTGGAAAATGCAGAATTTCAAAATTTTTACAATTATATTTTTATTACTTTTAGTAATAAATTCAAGAAATAAAAATCCATAAACATTTTTTGATGTAAATGTAATAATTCATGCAGTAGAGGGCTAATTTAAAGTATTACATTACCATTCATGTCTGACCTTCTCGACACTCCTGGTACTAATGGATAATTTATACCTCATTTTCTCCGAATTTACTCATACCCAAATCCCACTCACAAGCAAGTTGTCCTCTATTGAGCAGCAGCTCACAAGCTGGGAGGGTGAGAGTTAACACGTGCTTTCTCTTTGGCACATTTCTTTTTTAACCATCACTTATTCATCATCATATGGCAGCTGAATGCGCTTGGCAGCAAATGGGGGAAAAGAAATGATGTGTGCATTCATGCATGAAAACAAGAGCATCGCATTTTGCTTAGCTAGACTTCTTAAAATGGTGGGTCTGAGGGTTAGTCGTTCTGTGAAGCTTGTGTTTAACCAATGAGGAACCTTTGGTATGATAAGTTCCACCAGGAAGTATACGTCATACTAGTTCCTGGTCCTTAGAAAAGTAGCATTTTTTGCTTACGACAACCGGTTTATAGGGAGAAGGTTATGAAAGACAGAGAGAGAGAGAGAGAGAGAGAGAGAGAGAGAGAGAGAGAGAGAGAGAGAGAGAGAGAGCGCTAAGATTGGTTCTTGGTATTACTATGTTTGTGTTTTTTTGTGGCTGTCTCTGTCTGGCTCTCAGCTCTCATTTATGTGTTTCTCTAATGGAGGCAGGAGAGATCCTTGCGTTAAATAGCTGTCCCTTTAGCCAGGGTGTCTGTAAGCTGCTTTCTCTCTTTCACACACACACACACACACACACACACACACACACACACACACACTGTACCTCTAAGGCCACATCTGACTGCAGTATGCTATTACTGGCTGCATCTGCATGTTCCTAAAACCTTATTCTATTTTGATCAATTGTTTAAGTGTGTGTGTGTGTGTGTGTGTGTGTGTGTCCGCATGCACGCACATGTGTTTTGTACTGTATATTCTGTTACACGAGTAATTTACCTAAGCCTCGCCATAAACATTTCAGAGTACTTATTTGTCTCGAGATACTGTGCAAATGATAAATAAACCTGGCTTGACTTGACCCTGACAGTTTGGATTACACACACACACACACTCAAATTTGTGCACACATGCACACATAACCACATGCAAATATGTTCTCACACACACACACACACACACACACACACACACACACACACACACACACGAGCGAGAGATTAGTGCTGTGTGGTAATTGAGTGTGAGCAGTAGTAATGGATATTAGATGAAAGTCTCTCAGAACTGTGCACTTCTTTCACTCTTAACACACTTAACCCTGCAGATCTCATCATCAGCAGCATTCAACTCTCACACACACACACACAAACACACACACAACGAAAGAACAGGTGATCGCTGTAAGAAGAGACGTGAGGCTGTACTCTTAGAGAGTGTGATTATGCGTGTTTGTAAAGGAGAGGTGAGTGGGAGGAGTGTGAGTCGAGGGTATTTTTAGATCGTCTGTGAATCTGTGTGTAATTGTGGCTGCAGTTGTAAGTTTGAGTTATCAGCTGTATATCTGTAGTAACTCCATATTAGAATAAATGTGATATACCGGCCTCTCAAAACGTATTATTAATATTATTATAACTCCTCTGTTTCTGTTCTGTTCATCACTGTCGTTTACCACTGTTTCTTTTTCCTCAAAATATAACATTTACACATTTCTTTGCAAGTGAGCAAAACACATAATAGACTACAAACATCTCCTCATACAGGCCTTTTATTGACTTCCTGTCTTCCTCATAATTAAACTTGTGTATGTATTAGTGGTGTCAAAATTACTTGAATGCATTTGAATATTAATGAGCCAATCATTTTACACTGCCACAAACAGAAAAATCATCAGCTGCTGAGCTTCACTACATATCCATAGCCCATATAGCAAAGAAAAGCATCATAGCTTTATTATGAAAATATTATTATTACTTTTATTTATTTATTTATTTATTTATTAATTGCCCAGAGTAGTAATTATGTCACTTATATATTTCAAAATTTTTACATTTCTTTAGTACTATTCTCGTGAGATAAGATCTCCAGACATACAGTTTGTCTGTCAATAATGTTGCTGAAGGACATCTGTAGTACTCATGATGGTTTCATATGCAATAAGTGATCTCTGGGGGGGGGGGCACCTCAAGGGTTGGGGGTTCAAATCCCGCCTCCACCCTGTGTGCATGGAGTATGCATGTTCTCCCCATGCTTCAGGGGTTTCCTCTGGATACTCCGGTTTCCTCCCTCAGTCCAAAGACATGCGTTATAGGCTGATTGGCATTTCCAAATTGTCTGTAGTGTGTGTGTGTGATTGTGTCCTGTGATGGGTCCAGGGTGTCCCCCACCCTGTGCCCCTGGGATAGGCTCCAGGCTTCCCCACAACCCTGTGTAGGATAAGCGATATGTAAAGAATGACTGACATCACGGGTATAGGTGGGATGAAAACCTAGCGATACTCCTGTAATAATTACAATACCTCACCTCTCCATGTAAAAATAGTCCAATCTAAAAGGCTACCTGAGTTCCAAATTTGTTTTGTTTTGTCCTCTTGTAATACAGGTAGGTTAAACCCCATCTTAATTTACTATAGATGTTCACTACATAGGATAGAACATATAGCATCTTACACATGCCCTCAGTGGATGGATGGATGGATGGATAGATTTGTTCATGAACTGATCAAATATAAAGTAACTTTGCATTAACATTTGCAGAAGAATGTAAAGCTTTAAAACAGTTTGCTGCAGCGGTTTTGTTTACTTCTTTTCACTTCAAAAATCAACAAAAAAATCAAAACACTGTATGTAATTTGGCTGTGGTGCCCAAACCTTTGAACACAACTGTATTTGTTAGTATGTTTAATCTTTCGTTTGTCTTCCGTCCTTCGATGTGATGCCACTGCGACTCCCAAGCCTAGTTTCTAGTTCCCTGATATGTTTTTCTCCTCCCGTGCTACCCTTGTGCTCTACAGGACATAGGACTATAGGACTACAGTACATGTTACAATTTGACTTAAACTGTATACATTCTACTGTATATGGCATCACAACAAATTCAAAACACTTGCAGCAAATGTTATGTGAATAGGGTGTTCAGGGTATAACTGTATTTCAATTTCATATTAGAATGTTTCAAGCAGCTCAAAATTGGATTAGTCTCAGTTTTAAATAATGTATTCTTAAACATTATGTATAAATGGGGAAAAGGCTGTTTTTGATAGATGATCAAATAATTCAGTCCTGGGTTGTGCAGTAACTTTTGGATCTACTCTATTTTAAAGTTTTACCCATAGGACATTTTTTTAATGTCTTTAAATGTGTTGCCCTCAACAATTTGCATATTCATTTGAAAGCCTGCAATGACGAAGAAGAAGCAGCCTTTATTTGTCACATATACGTTACAGCACAGTTAAATTCTTTTCTTCACATATCCCAGCTTGTTAGGAATTTTGGGGTCAGAGCGCAGGGTCAGCCATGATACGGCACCCCTGGAGCAGAGAGGGTTAAGGGCCTTGGTCAAGGGCCCAACAGTGGCAGTTTGAACCACCAACCTTCTGATCAGTAAATCAGAGCCTTAACCATTGAGCCACCACTCTCCCCTAGAATGGAGTGTCAGAAGTGGGATCAGCACCACCATGCTGAGTGATGAAAAGAACCGGATAATTAGAAATTAAGTGAAGACCATGGACTCTGTCCTTTTGGGAGATGACGGCTACAGAACACTCTTTCTCTCTATCTCTCTCTCTCTCTCTCTCTCTCTCTCTCTCTCAGCCATTCCCCTTCTGCATGCCTGCCGCTGTCTCATGCTGTTCCCATGCACTGTGTGTGAATAATGCATACATGGAAATGGAAAGAGGGGCAAGCTTGTCAACTTCAAATACGTCTTTATCTGATCCATCACACAGCCGGTTAAGCAGTAAAACTCTCAAACGTACTCTAAAAGGTAAGTGTGTGACTGTGTGTATGGGTGTGTATCTCAGAATCTGGCCACAGGTTTCAATTCATTAAAGCACTATAGGGTCTTTATGTCTTGTGTCCTTACATCTATTTAATGCTTCAGCTGAGGTGCTTCTGAGATCTGCCCAAAACAACCTGCCTCAAAGCCTTGAGCGCTCATGATGCTTCAAAGCAGTAGCAGGGTCTTTAGCTGTCAATCAAATCACAGGGCGAGTTAGTAAATAGCAACGAGATGAGAAAATGATATAGTCTAATGCACATGCGTGAACTTGCAAAAAATAATATCGAAGTCGCTTGAAGTACACTACTACTCAACATTTTCACACTATCTAGAATTCACACCAGATCCGTAGCGTAGCTCACGTTCCGCATCCGCCTCTGGACAGTGAGCGAAGGCTCGCACCTCACAGAGCTGAAGCGCTGGTTAAAATGGACGCCTATCTGCTGCGTCTAGAAATGATTCAGAAACACATCACATGTTGGCCTTTAGTGTGATTCAATGATGACTCCAAATCCTGAAATGTACCAACCAGTATAAAGGGGGAAAAATGATGGAGGGCAAAGACAACAGAGATGAGAGAATAAGGATGTGTATGTTCTTGAGAACTGAGTTGAATCTGTTTCTTAAGGATATATATTTTCCATACTTGGAATATAGATATACTTTAATCAGATTAATAAATATCATCACCTAATATGTTAGTGTATACAGTCGAAATAGTTTATATAGTTTTTTCCCCTAAAATATCCAATATGACTTTCAGAGCCTAGGTCATTGGTGTTAATCAATAGTATTGATAATATGTTTAAAAAAATGAATAGCCTTAGATTATGGCCCTTAAAGGACTCACAGAATTTGAGTTTGACATCCCTGCTCTAATTAGATATATACATTTAAAAGCATATTCTAAATAAACTGTTAAATTATCCATCCATACTGCTTATCCTACACAGGGTTGCAGGGGAGCCTGGAGCCTATCTCAGGGAACTATTGGCACAAGACAGGGGACACTTCTGGACAGGGTGCCAACCCATTGCAGGGAACGAACACACACACACATTCACACATTATGGACAATTTGGAAATGCCAACAACGCATTTCTTTGGATTGGGGGAGGAAACTGAAGTACCCAGAGGAAACCCCTGAAGCACGGGGAGAACATGCAAACTCCACACAAACAGGGCGAAGGCAGGATTCAAACCTCCAACCCCAGAGGTGCGAGGCAAACGTGCTAACCACTATTATGATTTAATATAATTGATAGACTACTACATGACTTCACTATGTTACAGCTTTTAAATTTATTCCGACTTTCTTATTTCCAATGTGTTCGATATTACAATACAATGTGATGCTTGAATGTGCAAGCTACACTCAAAAAAAAAAAGTGGCTGGTCAGATTTAAGAAAAACACTATGTATAGTTTACATAAAAATAAAGTTTATCATCAGAACATGATTTCATTACTTATCCTAAACTTAATTTAAACATCTCTAATTACTAGATTGGATTATGTAGAGTGAGTGTGATCAATTAACGTAGTAGTAACGTAAACCGATTTCATTATGAATGTTGGCACTGATGGGAAATACAGTATAACTATAGCATTAAATGAACGTGAATGCAACATGTGTGGTAGAATAGTGCAGTGGTAATGTGGCTGTTGTTCAATCCTCAGTTTCATTCAGGGCTTTGAAAATACACGATCAGATCATGTTGGATGTACAAAAACAAACTGTGTTCATGTAACTAAATTCAATCATATAGAACCGATGCATTTGAATGAAGTAAATTCAATGAACTTTTTTTTTTCAGTTTACTTTAAAAATGTAGTCCATAAATACTGATTTAATTAAAAACAAACAAACAAACAAACAAACAAAAAACAGCAACATTGCATTGACTTGAAAGAGAACGCAGCTCCAACAGACCATCTTGTTAAATAGAGTATACACTACACTTTCATTTTCTCTGTTCATCCATCAGATCAAAAATGTAGAATACTTTATGCAGTGAAACAGCATGATGTTTATATATCTATACTCATACAGTATATAACCATCCTGTATAATAGTTTCTCTAGTTATGAGCTACTTGATTTAAAAATTATATTAGAAAAAATACTCATTAAAAACACATGTTTGAGGAGGAGAAACCCACTGTCAGAGCTCCCGGAGGTTCCCGCCAGCTATTTATTCACACGTCTTTACTGGCCAATCACAGAGAAAGTGGGTAGGCAGAAGCCACGAAGTGCTTTTCTGATGCTCTGAAGGCTTCAGAAGCCTGTTCGGAGGAGGCTTACTCTCTGATCTGAGAGCAATCTCAATGCTGCGTACTGTTGAGAGTCAGAACGGGCCTGAAAACCGTTGTTCTGAGATCAGATCATGCATGGCACCGGTGGTTCACAGGACATCTAAAAATAATATTAGCATAGTAGGATATGTGCATGCATTTGTGCCTCAGTGTGTGGGAGTAATAGGGCTGTCAAAGTCCTGTAATTAGATTTTATAAATATGACTGAGTATTTTAAATAATCTGAATTTTGTTTAGCTTTGCTGTCACAGACAGAACAAACAGCAGTAGTACTGCACTGTGGGTTTGTATTTCATAAACCATAGAAAATTAAACTGTTGCTTTCCTAAACAGCACAAGAAAGCATAAGAAGGCAAAATCATAACGTTTTCATAAACAGTAATGTTTCTGATTTTGTATTTATTTACCTACAGCTACCTATAATGCAAGCTTATATTGGAAGTAAGAGACTTTACTCTTTCACCTGGCATGGGGTAACCTTGACAGTCATGTTGATGTTTTTATTTTCACCACTTCTGTAAAACTGAGTCGACGGCAGCGGAACACTCGGACTGGATCAAAACCAAGAACCTGGATGTGTTAGAATGGCCCAGTCAAAGCCCAGAGCTCGAATCTGTGACTAGAAAAGGATGGGCAAAAAACATCAGGATCCAGATGTGCAAAGCTGAAAGAGACGTATCAAAAGTTCCGAAAGATCAAAATCATAAGAAAAGTTCAAGGAGGGTGAATATTATGCATGCCATTGCACATGCTCAAACGAATTCCACTGAGATTCAGCCACAGAAAACAAAAGTGAATACCGTAAGGGTCTGTTGGAAATTGAAGGTTGCTTACATGCAATATTACTTAATAGGAATTGTATTAGTCCATTTTTATATTTAATTAGAAATTTGGTACATAATAAAAATAATGTATATCATAAATTACTGGCACATTATTCACAGTTATTTCCACAAATTTCTGGGATTTACTTATGTAAGTCAAGCCTAAAAGTACAACTTAGGATCTTAAACATTCAAATTGGAATTTTTACATTTAAATGCTCTAGAAATTGTAACCATTGTTTTTTTCGAACAATTAAAGTCTGACAGCATTATTGGATATCTCTGTGTACAAACAAAAAATGTATGTGTTGATGTATACTCTTCGGCCCAGTACACAGATATTCACACCTTTGGATAAAATGCTATGTGAATGTTTGCCCTCGCTGTAGAGAAAATGATGCAGTTACACCAGTCATCTTTTGATCTTCTTACTTCCTCTTCACTGTACTTGAAACTGCCGAAACACACGGCCTCGCGCAGAGTCTTCTTGTGTGCTGTGATCACACACAACGCCAACACGGTCCATATGGTATTCAATTAAAATTTGTAAAGGTCCAGTTACATAAATTTCCTTGCTTGCAAAGCTCTGGATAAGCAAGTAACACTACAGAAAGGTGACAATAGCTACCTTTATAATGCTGCGCCATTACTGATTAGTTGGCTATAAATAAGACAATTTGAAGTGGTTATGTTTTGTTTTGTAGTGGAGTGTCACGCTACTACTCTGGATTAGCATCATGGGCTCTGAACAGATGAGAAACATCCACTGAATTTAATGTGGTGGGAATGAATGGATACTTCTCTGTACAGCCTGTTTTTTTAACAAGCTATGTTATTTGGTAATCAGACAAGAAGGGGTGAATCAAATGAAAAAATCTAAAGGGAGTCTGTGAAAACTCTCTCCTCTTTCTAGCCCTGTAGCTAGTCTCTCGTCCAACGAGCTGCTGTCAGCTAAATAAGTAGCGTTAGTTCATGTTTAGAAACCTAGAGTCATTGAACTACAGCCATTTTTAATATGTATATCAACTCTGCTACGGTATTTTTCCAAGTGTATGGCTCGGTCCACTGAAATACCCTACTGGGTCCACATCTGGACCTTTGCTGTATACAGCACCCTTACTGTGGTCCATTCAGCTATGCTACAGTCACACAGGGTTAAACGCTTCAAACTGCAGCTCATCAGAACATTGTCATAGACACGCAGTTATACAACATACAGGGAACTACACTAATAACCAGCCTGTTATGACCATTTAGAAAAAACACTAATCAGGGAAATGCTGGGAGGACGACCAAAGGCAGGGCTGCGCAATAACGGCTAGAATAATCATTATTTGTTTGCTTGATATTCAAATAAATATCATTTATCACAAATTATATAAACACCATGGTTTAATTGCACTTCATGAAAACACCAACAGCTTTTTTGCTTTCAGTGCAAAGCCCAAAGTGAAAAGGAAGGCCTTTACCAGCGCGAAGTGGACTATTTTCCAATAACACATATAACCAATAACATACATATTAAAACATAGATATATTAACAAGCACGCTTATATACCTGTAGCTGGAGCTACGTTCAGAGCCATGTTGCTGGTACAGAAATTTAATCAACACCTTCTGACCAATCAGATTTGAGAATTCAACAGTATTGGAAGATGTTAATTACTAATAAACAGAATCACACTCAACTGTAATTGTACAACTCCAATTCCAAAAAAGTTGGGACGCTGTGTAAAATGTAAATAAAAACAGAATGCAATGATTTCCAAATCTCATAAACCCATTTTTATTCACAGTAGAACAGAGAAAACATATCAAATGTTTAAACTGAGTAAATGTACCGTTTTAAGAAAAAAAAAAGGTAATTTTGAATTTGATGGTCGCAACACGTCTCAAAAAAGTTGGAACGGGGCACCAAAAGGCTGGAAAAGTAAGTGTTACTAAAAAGAAACAGCTGAAGGTTAATTGGCAACAGGTCAGTGACATGATTGGGTATAAAAAGAGTATCTCAGAGAGGCAGAGTCTCTTAGAAGTAAAGATGGGCAGAGGTTCACCAATCTGTGAAAAACTGCGTCCACAATTTGTGGAACAATTTCAGAATAATGTTCCTGTTGCCAATTAACCTAATTAGTTGCAAAATGTTCCTCCAGCGGTTTCTTTTTAGTAACACTTTTCCAGCATTTTTTGCCCGCCTCCCAACTTTTTTTAGATGTGTTTTGTGGCCATCAGATTCAAAATTACCTTATTTTTTTCCTTAAAATGGACATTTCCTCAGTTTAGAAATGTGATATGTTTTTTATGTTCTATTGTGAATAACATATGGGTTTATGAGCTTTGCAAATCATTGCATTCTGTTTTTATTTACATTTTACACAGCGTCCCAACTTTTTGGCATTGGGGTTGTAATTTAATGCATCAGAGACAATAAAAAGCAAACTGTAATGTTTATCAGCATTATCACCATTAGCTGATCTCATTATTGCATTTAATTATGTTTAATTAAACATGAACCCAATGTGCATTTTTTTTCCCTAAAAAAAAAAAAAAAAGCTTAAATCCAGTGACATCAAACACATTAAAAGCTTTATATGACAAGCAGCTTGCTGTTTTGTGAATCCTGGTGCTTGGCTTGCTCTGCTTTTTATGCTTCCTCCTCCACTTTCATATATTTGCATCAAAGCTGTTCAAAACTGTTTGAGTGTGTGGGTGTGTCTACGCATTTCTACTGGTCTTGTTAAATTGTTTATGGCTTTACTATGGATCTAAATGCGACATATTCTGAGAAGCATTTCTTTGTGCATGACTGCTCAAGCTTAGCAGGAACCGTGTACTGGCAATACCTAATGATAAATTCAAATCTAGCATGCGATGTGAGAGGGCGTTAACAGCTTTAGCACATCTGCATGTCCTAACGCAGGTGAGGCTAAAGTCTCAGCTCATACGGCAGTGATGTCTCTACATTCTAGTGACGTAGAGAGCAGGAGTAGGGATGGAAACTGACATGCTTTATCACAAGCAAACAGAGAGAATACACAGAGCTCCTTTTCCAAAAATGGTCAGCCCAACTACAATCAGATGAATCAGAGAAGAAGAACCAGCATATAACCGCACAAACATATCACCCTAATCCCTATAGCACGGGGAGAGAAAAAATCACAATAAGAGCAAAGTAGAAGCACTTTTTACTTTAAATGCTGGCAACATGCTGAGGGGAAAAGTAGGTGGAGAGGAAGATTGTGAGATAACGATTGGCATCAGAATTTCTAAGCCTAATCAGATTTCCACTTTAGTAATCTAGTGGAGCAGACTACCCAGAGAGCACACTTTGAGCTTCTTATCCATTATCATCAATTTCGGTGCGCATCAGCACACCCACTTCAGTAACCTCGCAGCAGACTGGGTGGTGATAAAGCCAGCAGTAGGTGTAATGAGGGCCATCAGAGAAACATCAAGGTGAAGCAGGGGCAGTCGTGGCCCTGTGGGTGATAACCTGATAACCCTGGGATCGTTCACATTGCACTGAAAAAGGTGGTGCGCTGAATTTACTTCATTCAAACGTTAACATCAAATCAATGGTTAGAAGTAGAATTTGAAGTTAATGGTGTTGACAGGGATGCTGCCACTGCCAACAAGTCTAGTCCTTCTTGTTACTAATGTCTATGCCATAAATATCCTTAAAATATACTTCAAACAGAAAGGAAGCTATTGAAAAAACAAACAAACAACTATTTCAGACATTTAACCTGGCTGTGACCTTTGGCTTGACCTGTTTGAATCAATTCCAAAATGTAATCAGTTCATTTGCTGGTTACAATGATAATTCCGCAGAAATCCTACAAACATTCAACCATTTGTTCTTGAGATATTGAGCTAACGGGAATCTTGGATGGACAGATGGATTGATGGCAAAAATTGTAGATTAGCCAGAAAGTGTTCCTTGAATTCCTGAACACAAATGTGTAAATAAAATCTCTGTTTGACAAACAAGAAGAAAGTTACTGAAGAAAAACTATTTTATATATTTAACCTTGCTGTGACCTTGACTCTGTTCACTCATTCAACCATTCGTTCTTGAAATATCACACTAACGAGCATCTCAGACGGTAGCACACACAGCCCAAAAATATACCTAGTGGTGGAGCTCATGTATGAGGAAGAGGGTAGATAGCTCTTGTCCAGCTGCTCTGTGATGCAGTTTAAAAGATACAGTGGCCTACTTCAAGTGTCTCCAAAGAAGTACATGCTAGACTTCACCAGTTGTTAGCTGACATGTGATAGGGGTCACCTAGTTACTGGGTTGGACCAAATTGGGGTAAAAATGAAAAGACAAAAACAAAAAAAGCAACAAGAGTTGGTTATCAAATTTATTATTAATATGCATAGGTTCCATTATAAAAAAAAGAATTATTCTATCCCATCTATCCCCAGAGAAAGCCATGAAAGAAATATTCTTATTGTGTATATGACCTTTATCATTTGTCTTTATAGTATAAGGTCACCAGGAATATCTGCTAAAACAGCAGAATCAGACATTAACCAAGCAATCTGTAAAACACAGTGGGGTTTCACTCTTTTCAGCCCACATTAAAGCAAACTATTTTATTAAATCTGACACAGAATAGCACAGACACTCAACCCTGATTAATCCATTGATTTGTTGCTATGAGCAACTAATACCTCTAACGTAAACACTTAGGAAGCAAGTAAACACACTAAATGCTGTGTATGTTAGAAGTTAAAATTAGAGACTCACCAGGGGGACTCATCTAGAAAAAAAAAAAAAAAGAAAAAGCTTTTGCACCCTGCTTTAGTTTACAGACAGCAACGCACATCACTGGGTACTCAAAAACTTTTCCTGATTAGGCAGTGAGACGTTACATGGCGTTCTTAATGCTCAGCCAAAAAAAATAATATTATCATGTGGAGAGATTTGAACGAAGCAATAGAAGTGCAGTCACATACACATTGGGGTAGTTTGCACAGTTTGGGGGTGATGGCACTAACGGACCTTCACCTAAAGCACAACCTGCAAGCCTGCTGTGGGCCAACACATAAGCCAGATGTAAGCTCAGAAAGCTCAGAAAGGGAGGAGCAAGACCATGAAGGGCTTTGAAAGTAATAAAAAAGCAGCATATATTGAATGTAGGAAGTAGAGATGGAGGAATGTAGGAATATCTTCTAATGCCTGGGCCATACTAGACAATAATCAGGCAGATTGTGAGGTCAGTTCACTCCTTCCAACAATTGAACACAAATCACTAGCTGTCAGTTTGCTATTCATAGTTGCCCCACAGACAATCATGTTGAACAACCAGAAAATGACAAAAACACTATTCCTTATTGATAACAACTTTCATTTGGGATGGAGGCTATGTTTACACTTAATATGCTTCACCTCCATGCTGTAACTATAGCGCAAGCTACTCGTTCTGAATCCCACCACCTGCTGCACTACATACATCTACATCATCCTCAGACACGATCTGGCTGTTGGTAGAATGATTTTACTAGGTGCATTAATCAGCATACCTAGATGACAGATGATCTTTTTGTCATTTAGCCCAACATGCAGTCACCTCATAGCTTTATAGACATACTGAGGGAAAATAAAGATGCTTGCCTGATGTGGTCTGGTCTGAACACTGCATCTCAAACGTCAAATGTTGGCTAAGGACTTGCTGACTTGTTGTTGAGGGTGTAAACATGTCATTAATTTCCCTTACTCTCTGCTATCCACGATATTATTACATTAGGAGAGCTACCACTATTTAGCCTAATCAATTGGGTTTCCAGGCAACCAGAGCATAACACATGAGCTTCTACTTGCTCAGTGGGCTAGCTAATGAATTTATAATATATAATACTGTATATATTTATAAAACATGCCTAAACAATCATTAACCAGTGATAGTTGATTGTTTTGATCTGAAGTAATGTTTGCTCATAAGAAATTAATGCAAGATCCCAGGTTCTGAGAGTCTTTGATCAATCAGAGAGCCTGTACAGGATTTCGCAGAGGGTTTTTTTGTGATTGTTGCGGCCAAAAATGTTTGATTTTGCTGAGCCTTTTTTCAAAATTTGGGAAGTTTTTTGTGCTTTTTTGTGGAAAACTACTTGCATTGGTGAAATTGCGATTGCACAAAATTGTTTTGCATGGTCTTTTGCAGTGATGTTTGCTGGTCCTAGCAACGAGACCTTTAAAATGTTTGACGCACGTGAATCGAAGAGGGCTTTGGCTGAATGCGTGTTGTGATGATGTCACATGACACCCCTTGGCCAAAATCTGAGGAAAATCTGTAGTAATTTCAAAATATTGCAAGCTTCTCCGAATATTGCGTAGCTTGCTTGATTTTCCCTTAATTTCTGTGATCGCAAAATCCCGGAGGGACTGATTAGATCAATATACAGGGCAAATGTTGTAGCAAACAATCGTTTCAATTGTTTGTATAAACGTAACGATTGTTTAATCCGATTGTGTAAATGCTGTAATGTGGCTCAGGCATAAGACTTTTGTGCACTGATTAAATAGAACTACAATTATAAAACCTTTACAAGGATTTAAATATATAAATTATGAGTAGGCTATTCAACAATAACATGCACAGTAAATAATAGTTGTGGGAAGATACTGCTCTGTATAGAGTACAGCTTCATCAATTATTGCTAAAGCACTGTTGTTAAGCAGAGCTGCAGCCGATATTTTATGAGATTGGATACGAATTCTGCGTTGTGGCAGTACTGTTACTTGCGAATATGTGAATAGTGTGAATAAAAGTATTATCGGGTGCCAATAATTTACTGGTACCACATGTACAATATCTTTATCCTTATTTTATTGTTCCTGCTTCATAGCCATCCCAACACACATTCATAATTTTGTTTAGCGATTTTGTGTCTTCAAATATGATTAAATATGTAACTAAATTTAAATTAATAGTTTACAGCATGCATGATGAAAATGTATTTCATTTCATGCATTTGTTCCATATAGAATGTCCCATCCCATCACTATCTTTGCCAGTTGCATCGCTGTGGGATCTTTTCCTGTTCCTGTTCATGAGTTTGGAGTAAAGTCAACTAATTTTGTGCACAGCCCAGAACATAAAAATCTCCTTCTCTCTCTGTTCAGAAGCAGGATTTTGAACAGATTTGGGTTTACAAGGTGTTTTAACAATGTCACTGTAAGAAAAATGTTCATTCTGTTGACAGATCAAAATTTGCATTTGACTGCAAATTCTAGACTGTTCTAGATTAATCATTTTACTGCCAGGGCTTTAAAATCAAACAATATCTTAAGTTAGCAAAATATAATAATATAAGGTAATATAAGGTTTATTCCTATTTTATGTGTAAAAAAAAAAAAAAAAGAAGTTGGGAGGCATCTGTGACTGAATTGAAGCCAAACCACACTCACTCATTTCTTTCTATTATAGGCTACTATTAATTAGAAATGTGATTAAACGGATTTCCGTTTTGCACTGCATGTGTCTCTTGTTCTTTCCCTCTCCTCCCTCTGTGCCTGTCAGTCTCACTCCTCAGAGTGAACACTTTCTTCAGTTACGATGAAATGTTTCGCACATTAAATCATACAACTGTATTAAATTGATTCACTGACTCATATCTTTCATACATTGGGTTGTTGATCATAGGGATGCATGGATACTGATACTGGTGTCAGTATCAGTCTGATACCGTGCTCATTTACTCACGCTTGATATCTGACATAGCTCTAATATACACTATATGACGTCAGTCTAGCTCTGATACCACATGACACTATGATGTAAGTCTAGCTCTGATACCACATGACACTATGTGACGTAAGTCTAGCTCTGATACCACATGACACTATGATGAAAGTCTAGCTCTGATACCACATGACACTATGTGACGTAAGTCTAGCTCTGATACCAAATGCCACTATGTGACGTAAGTCTAGCTCTGATACCACATGACACTATGTGACGTAGGTCTAGCTCTGATACCACATGCCACTATGTGACATAAGTCTAGCGCTGATACCACATGACACTATGTGATGTAAGTCTAGTGTACGTTGATTAGGAACTAAAGCAAGATGTGGAACTACAGCATCTTACTACAATACAATATAAAGTTACCTGATAAAACATCTCATACATAAAAAACTGAAAAGGAGGAGTGAATTGCTACCAGCACACAGCAGGATCCAAAACTGCAACAAACACTGGTTATGCAAGAAAAAAATTATTGATGATGCTAGGTGAATATGTTGTTCCTGATGATCAGTTGCTGTTGGTCCTTGACTGAAGGATTCCAATCCAATACTTTACTTACAGCTGTAGAGAAACACCTAATATGTAAAATGTTCCATGTCACCATTGATTGGTTAATACTATGTAGGTTACTCATTTTGTTATCATTATCAGTATCGGTATCAATGAGTACCAAAAATATGTACTTGTGCTCGGTCTGAAAAAACAAACAAAGAAAAAACCAGTACTGATGCATCCCTAGTTGATCATGTACTGAGAATCACACTGTATTGTCACCAAAAAATGTCAGAAATGTAAGTAGTGAGAGAAAAATGGGGCCATTGAGAGGTGTTTCTTTTTATCTGTCATCCCTTAGCCTTTTATATGTTTGTCCTGTAAAAAGTTCCAAAGCATCTTCCTTTGAAAAAGTCAGAAACCTCAGAGCAAAAAAATCCCTAAATATTGTAAAAGTATATGAAATCTGAGCGAAACACACACACACACACACACACACACACACACACACACACACACACACACACACACACACACACACACACATACTCATTCACACAAACTCAAGCAAGAGATAGAAGAGGAGAGACATAATCATAAACATAAAATTTAATAAGGAATCCTTAAATCAGACCTCTTTCTTAAGCAGCTTTAAAAATATTTTAGGACCCACTGTACTTTACTCACATTATAAATTTCATATGGTTACATCAGACTGTACCTTTATCCATCAAACCAAGAAGCTGGCCGTTTTGTAGTGAAATTGCCATAAGTGTTATTTAAAAAGAGTCAGATGGAGATAATTAGACAAGAAAAACAGGCAGCAGGCCAGGGTAGCAGCTGAACATAACACACTATATATTCATTATCATATACTGTATATTACTTTATAGTGCATAAGATTCCCACCGGAGTGACTCATTGCAAAATGTGTTAGTTGGACTGTTGGATGAGTATCAGTTTGTATCAGTATTGCTTCCAAACTCTTTAAAAATGAATTCTTGTTTTATTAAAATGTGTCATGTTTTTATTTGAGTTTATTACTTATTATACTACTTATTATATGGTCAATAAAAGCTTGGCACAAAATGCTGTATATAAATGTGGAATGACAGCTATAAAACTACATTCTAACAACGTTGGAAGGATGGATGGAAGGATTGTTGCTTTTATTGTAGATTTTAAAAACAAATAGAATAAGTATGCATGTTTTGTAAGAAATAGTCCAAGGATTTCTATCATAACAACACGACCATAAACTGATGCTTGATCAATATCTTGCCATCTTGAAGTGTTTCATATGCTTATTTAATAAAATACATGAATAATGAAAATAGTCTCAGTTTTTACGTTTACTCTTTGAAACTATTCACAAGAACACCTAGATAAAATCTGCCGTGACAAACTGTGGAAATAATAAACGTGTTGCTCATAGGCTGTGGTGCTCATAAGCTATGGCCCAGTCTAAGAGCGTATGTTATAGGAATGAATTCAGGCTGTACTACTTAGGCTGATTAAAAAAAACAAACAAACAAACAAACAAAAAAAAAACATAAAACACAATTTCATGTGATGAAATGCATTTCTGTATGGGGAAAGGTCACTTATAAGATTCTTGTCATGAAGCAGGGGAGCGTCTATGAGCCACTTTAGTCCATCAATAAGCTGACATTTATGTTCAGAGCTTCAACCCCCACCCTCCCCACCAGCACCACACGCACACACACACACACACACACACATGCACGCACACACGCACACACAGGGACAGATGTACTGAGCATTTTGCACTCAGTTTTAGGCAGAATTTGAATGTTATGTACAGAGGTCATAAGTTTACACACGCCTTGCAGAATCTGCAAAATGTTAATAATTATATATATATATATATATATATATATATATATATATATATATATATATATATATATATATATATATATATAAAGGCATTTGTTTTTTTTTTATTTAGATGTTTACATATAGTCTACAAGACTATATGTAAAAAAAAAAAAAAAAAAAAAATTAAAATTTTTTTTTATATTTTTTGTTACTAATTGTTTCTATCACATAAATCTAGAAATCAATTATTCATGAACCCAAATCTAAAAAAAGACCGTACATTTAAGCGTGAACAGAGTTATAGGCTGATCTCTGATGTAGCCTCTGAAACTATGTTTTTATAATAGATGAAAATGATAAAAATGGGATCAAGATACGCAGAAATTTTGGGTGATTCAAATAAATTCTTATTTGCAGCAAAATCCTGCTGATTTGTTTCAGCTGCCACGTCTCTTGCTATTTTTAAGAAGCACATAGTGATCCATATTATCAGTACATCAGGCACTAACAGCAAGCTATAATCTTCCCTTCTTGCTACTAGCTATCCAGTAATTGCTGATACACACCCGGCTCATTCAAGATTGCTTATTCGTTTTAGCCCCAACATGAATCTGAAATGATGTAAAATAAGCAAGGTAGAAATATGAGAGCTTTTTGTAATGTTTACTATTTAAAGCTAAAAACTTTTTGAAAAATGTACAAAGACTGATGTGCATACTGAATTAAACATTCTGCTTGATTTCCTAAGGTTTGGGCAATTAGTCAAGGTCAGTTTTGTGCAATTCATTTCCTGCCTCGCAAAAACAAGGCTAAATTTGTGTTGTTAGCAGTTTAGCCAATTTTACCAGGAACAAAATATTTTGAACTGTAAGTGCAGGGTTTTTTTTTTGTATTGGTAGATGTCCTGTAGGCATTTTTCATGCATTCAAATAAATTCATTCATATATGAAATCATGCACTAGCAAATATCCAAGGTCTTGTACTTTCTTGTCTCTCTCAATCCCATACGTCACATAAGCTCTGTACATTACTTTATGAATTTGTTTTACTTCAATTACTTCAATGACTTGCAATGACAATATATTTAATAATACAGGACATTTTAAGACCTTGGTGAAAGAAATACCGTCTCCTATATGTTATACGGCTTGTCTGTTGGGCATAGTCATGGCACATACATCACATGAACATACATCAACTGTCTCCTGTCTATTTGCTGTAAAGAGGATTTACAGGCACTGCAGTCCAAAAGAAAAATAGAACATTTTGTTTGCCATGTTATTGTGTTCCTACCATTAGAGTAAAACCAATTGGGAATGTAAACTGAACTTGCATTTTATTTTCTCTTTTTTGACAGCTCTACCGTTGCAATTTGGCACCTCATGCAGAATGCATAGTGGTTGCAAGTTGCAATCCAAGGTGCAGTTTATGTGTTAGCTACAGCCTTAATTCAGTGTTAGTATATATCAGAGTTACGCACACACACACACACACACACACACACACACACACACATTTCAGTGACATAAAGTTGTGTATGGCGCTGTGCCTCCTCATGGCCCACAGTGTTAGAAGGGCGAGGGGCTGAAAGTGTATATGAGGGATGTGTCTGAGATATAACACAATAAGTGGAGGCAATAGATATGGAATGAAAATAGGAGCAATGACATCCCCCAGGATGGAAGAGCTCTGCTGTAACTCAGTGATAAGACACCAGATGAGGAATTTGGCTCCTGTGTTTTTGTTTCTACAGGGAAATAAAACAATCCCATTACCATCTGCACAAACCGAGGAGCATCACGTATAAACAAACCACAACACGATCCAGACATCATCATTAACTCTGACCTCGATGTCAATGAAAACACAAATGTAAACACACACACACACACACACACACACACACACACACACACACACACACACACACACACACCTGCCTTCACTTTCACACATATTATTATTATTATTAATTTTTTTTTTTTTACTTCTGGGTCACAACAAAGAAGTGAGTGAGTTAACAAATGTGACAAAATATTATATAATACAAATCAGCTTCTGTGACCTTTCCATGACCTTTTCATTAAAACAATGAGTCCTTTTTCATTAAAACAATGAGTCCTTTTTCATTAAAACAATGAGTCCTCGTTCACTCACCATTTCTTTCCAAAAAAAAAAAAGAAAAAAAAGAAAAAAAGATGTATAAAATATGTAGTACTTTTGGACATAAAATATGTATAATGATTAATTTTGTATATAAAATATGTATAAAATATGTATAGTAGCTATGAATGTGTCATTTTCTGGTGTTTTATATAATTAGTCAACACATCTAATTTATTCTGAAGAGGTTAAAAAGTTTGAAAGATGTTTTTAATTTTGAAGGAAGTGTCGGTCATATCCGGAGATTAGTCATGTAGAACCATTCATGATGATGACCAGTTTCAAACCCATATTTATGAATGAATTTTTAAAAAAATATATAAAGCTTACATTTTAATTTCCTACCAGCATATAATTAGACTTTCATGGCTGACATATAATTTTATTTTAATTATCTTTACTATACTATCAATCTGATGATAGTACTAATGTTCTGTGAAATAACCTTGATGTAATTATGCAAATGTATGATGATATGCTGGTTGTGACTGTCTCTCTCTCTCTCTCTCTCTCTCTCCCTCTGTGTGTGTGTGTGTGTGTGTGTGTGTGTGTGTGTGTTTGTATGTATGTATGTATGTATGTATGTGTGTGTGTGTCCCCTCTTATTCTCTTGCAGAAGTAACAGCCTAAGGAAAACAGGTACTCTGATCAAACTGCCAAAAAAACAGTGCTTTTAAGCTATTCAAGCATGGCCTACATAAAACACTGACACAGAACAAAACAATTTAAATAAATAAAAGGAAACATGAAAGGATCCAGGATCAGCCATAGGAGGAGGAATGGGAACAAAGACTCTTAGAAAATGTCAGGATATAAAAGACAAGCCTTTATGGAAGGCAGCATTAAGAGTGAGACAGTTTTGGTGCTTTGTCTTTATAACACAGACAGAGCTAGAGAGCCATGCCGAGGTAGAGACAGAAAGACAAAGACAATTTTATGACTATGCGAACAGTATGGGGGGAAAGAGAGGGAAAAATGCTATACCCCACAAGTCTACTCTTCCACATCTTTACATCCTACACCATGCAGTTTATACCCCAGCACTGTACTTGTCCACATCCACTCCTGTTGCATACAGTGCCCTCCTCCCATACCCTCTATAGCCCCATCTCTCCACACGTGTGCATACTCCCATCTTGCACTTTATCCTCCATTCCCAAAAACTTGATTCCTTAACATCATCCAAGTTCCATCCATCTCCGTGCATACCATTCCACACCCCACATCTCCACATCCACCCAATCCCATCCCACGATCTGCCCTCGAAATCCCACATCTCTACATACACCCAATCCCATCCCACGATCTGCCTTCGAAATCCCACATCTCTACATACACCCAATCCCATCCCACGATCTGCCTTCCACACTCCACATCGACCCAATCCCATCCCACGATCTGCCCTTGAAATCCCACATCTCTACATCCACCCAATCCCATCCCATGATCTGCCCTCCACACCCCACATCTCTACATCCACCCAATCCCATTCCACAATCTTCCCTCCACACCCCACATCTCTATATCCACCCAATCCCATCCCACAATCTGTCCTTCACAGCTAACAACATCCTCCCAATCACACCACATACCCTGCCCTTTATACTTTCACATCCTTCCAGTCCCATCACAGAACCCACACTCCAAGCCCCACAATTTCACAGTCCTTTCCAACACCCTGACATTTGTAACCCATAACACCTCCATATCATCCCTGTCTCATTCTACACTTGTGCTCCATACTCCTCCACACTAATCCACAACAATATTCCAAACCCTGCTCTCCATACCCCACCACTCCCTTCCTCCACATCCTCCCATTCCACATCCTGCCCAGTTCCATGTCATGCCATGCTCTCCATATACCACCACTTCACATCCTCCCAGCCATGCCCCATATCCTGCCGTCCACACCTTCCGACTTTCCCACTTCCACCCTTTCACATTCTCCCTTGCCAAGGTCATGGCCATTGATCATTTGCAACAGCAGTATTTCTGAAGCAGTAGATGGATTTAAGAAGAGCTTAGACATTTCTCCATCTTTTGTTGTGATGTGGTACATTTGGTGAAATGCCCTTCAATTTACATTTGGAAGAGCCTTGAGTCAAGAGACAGTTTATGTCCTTTAGATCGCCATCCATATTTTACTATTCTATGTATTTGTGAGTCTACGTGTGCATGTGTATGTGTATGTGTGTTGATAGGCTTTAGAGAAATAGAGGTTCTACATGTTATGACTAGGCAAATAAAAGGAGTGTGAAAAGCAGAGAGTGTTCAGGATTGCACCTGAACAAAGGCATATACACACAAGCAGTGTGGGAGGAAGGGGAGGTAACATGAATGTCAAAAGTACAGAAATCACCTACTCACTAACAGACAGGCAAAAAAATTGATAAGCCACAGAGAGACAGAGAGTGTGTCCTCCGTAAGAATGATAAGCAAATCTGAATAGCTTAATATGTATTCACACATGCAAATATATACACATATGGTATTTAAATGCTACTCGCATGTTTAGTGTACAAATTTCCTAGTCTATGTTATTTAACACAGTCCTCCCCCACACACTAAGATCTACCAGCAGGCTCTGCATTTTGTGGCTAGGCATTCAGTGGGATATATGCTGCTAAGAAAACAGCTTTGAATTAAAAGATCTTGGTGCCACTAATGAAAACAATCCAGCATTACTTTAGGAAATCAGTATCAGAATCAGAATCAGTATCAGTAGACAAAAAAAAAAAAAATTCTCACAGCCTGCCAGATGGCCAGTTTGCACTGTTAAATTAGGTTTGGTAAAGCCTGTGGTAAGTGATTAAACACTAACACTTGTAAAACTTGTAAAACTATATAGCAATGTAAAAAAACAAAAAAAACAAAACAAAAACACACACACACACACACACACACACACACACACACACACACACACACACACACACACACACATTCAGTGGGTCACTGTTAATGGTGCAGCTATTCCTAAATATCAGATTTTTAGGATGGACATATGCTAAGTGAATATAAGTTCATTCACCCACCTCATTCATTGTCTCACATCATTGTGTAAATAAGGAGCAACAAGAGTCACCCTTGCTGAAAATCCTGATTAATCTGACCAGCTACCAGCTGGCAAAACACAAGTCAAGCTGGTAGACCACCTTTGCCAGCTGGTAAGTGCCAGTAGATGGAAACAGATTCTTAACTGTCGTGAGTAATGCTACATCACAGACAGCGTAAGCACAGAAAATCGTAGTCATTTTATTGATCAATTAAGGGGGCTTTCACACTGGCACACTAGTCCGAAACAGAGCACGGTTTGCATGAAAAATTGGTAATGTGAAAGCTGTCAGGTAGACTGGGAAGCACACCACGGTACAGTACCCGAGACTACCTGTAGGAGGTGGTCTGAGTTTGGGTGCACTGGAACTGACCTGCGATTCCCGTGAATAAGAGCGCAACTCGTACTCGTGTCTGCACTTGTTCAGGGAGTAAAGTAACCTGTGCAAGTGTTTTAGCCAATGATAACATCATTATTTTTCACAATACACGTGTACCATGAGTGGCAGGGAATTCTGTGGGACACAGAAGAGGTCCACTGCTGTGCATAATAGCACCAAAATAAAATAAATAAATAAATAAATTTATTATTAATATATATATAAAACAAAGAGACAAAGTTTGACCAGCACTCCCTGTGTTTTAGCAGCTGGTAGCTGGTCAGACCAACCTGTCTGATTGGTTGAGGAGTCTGACAAATTCCATTTCCATTCAGGTAAAATATTGAGAGAAAATACTGAGACTTGAAATTCCAAAAGCACTCAGAGCACAGGGGCTCAGATTAAGAAATATTGGAGAACTACCATTTTGTTTCACTGACAGAGTCTGCAGAAAGGAGAAAATTGAGTGAGGGAAACAACTTAGAACATACAGGGGGAAAAAACAGACAGAGGAGATCATTTGCATTGAGTATTCTTTACTTTGAGAAATGCTGGCTTTGAGACTTCACCAATGCACTGATCTCACTTTCACAGATAATAACACCAAATTAACTGGCTTACTGGACTGTTCTGAAACAACAGGGGGTGAGGAAATATGCTAAATACAATCACTGCATGACTTGTACAAATAAATTGATGTGTGACGAGCTCATGCATTTTGGTGGATGTCAGACAGTAGTACTAGCAGAAGAAATGGAATGATCTACTATCAACCAATATTGCCATACTAATACTGTTAATAGGTACAGGAAATAAATAACTTTATGATAGTTCCACAGAAAATGATCAAAAGAACATGCTAGTGAGAGGGGGAAGTGGACATGGACTTACCTTACAAAACCTCTACCCTTCTTTTCCTCCTCCTGCAGTAAACATCCAGTACTTCATTAACTGTCACCTCAATACTCCTATGCTTAGCTAGCTAGTGTAGCGAGTTAGTTAGTAGCTTTCAAACAGAAACAAGAAATAAGCATGATCCTGATTGGTTAATCCTGACCTCTGGGACAGGTAACGATGACTTTGTTGAACTTTTCTGAACATCATTATAGAGCAAATGCTGTACAAAACTAAGTTAAAGTATATGGTATATAATCACATAAAGCATATAATCAACTGTGCTGCATATGTGCTTTGTTGAAGCCCCAATGCCTCTTTGCCTGATGCAATTTTACAGCTAGAATTTCTATTATACTACCACACACGTTTTTAATCCTGGTGTTTCATGGCATTTAAGTGACACAAACTAGATAACTATGCCTCAATCTTTAAATGAAGTAAAGTAAATGTATCCAAATTCATCCCAAAACATTCTGCTACTTAAGTAGCTAGCTAGCAAAGGCAAATTAAATATTGCACCACTAAGCTTGTGCTTTGTACAGCAGGCAGATTACATGTAAACATCTGTCCATCCATCCATCTATCCGGCTTATCCTACACAAAGTCACAGGGGAGCCTAGAGCTATTCTGGTATTTGTAGCTATTCATGATTCCCTCCACCTTGATAAAAACCTGCAGTTTCAGCTAAAGAAAAGCAGCCCTAAAGCATGATGCTGCCACCACCACCATGGACACCCTGGATGGGGTGCCAACCCATCAGAGGGCACAATCACACACACATTCACACACTACAGACAATTTGGAAATGCCAATCAGCCTACAACACATGTCTTTGGACTGGGGGAGGAAACCAGAGTACCCGGAAGAAACCCACGAAGCACAGGGAGAATATGCAAACTTCTAACCACTAAACCACCATGCGCCCTACATGTTAAATATGTCTTTATTAAATTTTACAAGCACTTTGTGGTTACTTAAACTGAACCCTTGGGTCAGAAACAGATATATTAAAAACTTGTTCTAACCACCTTTCCATGTTGTATTAATGCTGAGAACTCCATGTGATAGCACATATTTTGAATGGTGCTGATTCAAAAGTGTTGACACCCATTAAAGAAAAAGAACCCTCCCCCCCACCCCCACATTATAAATCCTAGTGTACCCACTTAACACCAATGACAGCAAGAATAAGGAATTTATTGTGCTTCTTTTTCTAGACAATTGGATCAGTATTGGCAGGAGGCTGATCCTCCAGCAGCAGATAGTGAATAGCTTTGTGAATTTGTAGCTAGGTTGTCAAACTACTTGTGCGTCCTTATCTCATGTCCTGTGTCACAGGTCAAATCGCTATTGAACCTTTACCTCAAGAACCAAGACTGACTCAATCAATACAATGCGCCCGTGCATGCACGCACACACACACACACACACACACACACACACACACACACACACACACACACACACACACAGAGTTGTCTTACTGTCTTTGTGAGGACCTTCCACTGAATTAATTATTAATGCAGTGTTTTACATAAAACTGCAGTTTTTGTTAAAAATAAATAAATAAATAAATAAACAAATTGATTAATTAATTAATTAATTTAGAAAACCCTGTGGGACCAGACACTAAATAAAAACTGTCAGATATTCCTAGTCATGTGGGAACATTTGGTCCCCACTAAGATATAAAAGCAAACTCACACACATACACACACACCATTTATATTCAGACTGCATTATTCCGGTTGAACACCTTTCTACCAACTGATTTTTTCACCCCCATCCCTGTCTCTCACTTTTATCTCTTGCCCTTTATTCCTTTAGTTTCCTGTGCCTTCACCTCTCTCTCACTCCCACAGTATATTCCTGCTTTTCATGCCACTCGGCGGTCCCTATGGTCACTAACAGAGCTGCATTTACACGCATGCAAACCCGTAATCAGTCAGTCTGTTTCTGAGGAAAATAAATAAATAAATAAAAAGCAACAAAGTGCTCGATGCCATCATATGAAAGAGAGAGTTGGATAAAAGGCTATTATATCTGCTTCTCTCTAGTATTTGTAGGATTGCCCAAGCTCAGAGGAGAGATCTGTGTTTTTCTTAAAGGTCAGTTGGGATGTGCAGCTCTGCCTAAAGGTCAGCTCCATCTCATTACCAATAGAACCCCCCCCCCCCACTCACTTTCTGGTCCACCTACAACATCACAAATCCTCTCTGATTCCACACAGCAGCGCTTAGAACTGAGGCGCTTACAGAATTAAAAGATCAACTTTTTTTTTAATGAATTGAAAAATAGTTGATTGGAGTGGCTAAATGCAGAAAAAGGACCATGACTAGCTTCACATACATACATAAAATTTTCATCAAGCTAAAAGAATCATTCCTCAATATAGCGGTTCCCAAGTGACCAGTCAAATAGGCTAATAACTTTGAGCAAGACAGCTGTATCACTTTGATAACGCTGTATCAAAAAGTTTTGTTTTTTTTAAATGTTCAAATAACCGACTGTGCAATAATGTGTTCTCCATGTTAGATTATACAGTGAAGATATACAATGATACATCTGCAATAATAAATAAATAAATAAATAAATAAACAAACAAACAAACAAATAAATAAATAAATAACGCTCTGTTTACCTCATCAATAAATGCGATCCGTGCAGAAAATGGGGTCGCCTAAACAGAAACACTGGCTGCGTTCATGCCATGTCGGAATTAAGGCCCGTTCACACCAAGAAGGATAGCTATAAAGATGACTATAAAGATAACAATATTAGTGTCCACACCAATGCATGATATCATTCTAAGCTGCAGTTATGTCGTCTGCCACTTTAAATGCTGGAGCTCTTTAAAGCAGGACGGATTCTGATTGGCTGTCAAAGTTTTTATGGTTCATCAGCTGGAAAAATAGTTCTGAAAGTGATTCCAACTATATCGTTTCTCTGTGCCGTTATCTTTATAGTTGTGGTGTGGATTCTGCTAATCTTTTATAATTAGAACGATTTTTAGAACTACGTATATCTTTATCATTATCGTTATAGTTAGCCAGAGCTTTTCACGTCTTCGGAATTATGCGTTTCTAAAAACGGCTAAAAATCCAACTCTGTGCTAGGTACATTAAACTATATGTCTTGTGTCTTTTGTATATTTTCAGATGAATCTTGCATTATTAAGACATTAATAATAGTCAATTATATGAATTATTACACAGAAATATTATAACTACTTAACTACATTTTACTGCTGCTATTTTGAGTGTTTCCGCATGACGTTGCAGCGGTCAGGTGGCACAAGTCGGAGCTCTAAGAAAATTCCTAGTTTCAATTACGAGTTCTACGAGGACGTGAACACTTTTTACAAGCCGGAATCTCGCAATTTTGGTAATTACGACATGGTGTGAACGCAGCTATTCTTCAGAGTGAACTTGAAATAATACGAATAATTTTTCTGTCCATTAACATGTTTTGTTTATGTTTTGTCATTGGAACTGGTGTATAACTTGCTGTTCTAAGAGTTTCGTGTCATAGCTGTAATCCAAAATCATTTCTGACACTGCCTGACCTTTCTCAATGGCTGTCTTTGGTCACAATGGCACTAAATCAGCCTCCAGTGAGCACATCACTGAATTCTTTTTCGATGTACCATTTTTGTCTGTGACAGCAAAACTTAAGCTGAAAGTTGTACACTATAAAGCTGCGTAAAGATCAGAACTGGGCATCCGTGTACATCCTATTAGAGCAGAGTGACAGGAGAAATGGACACTGTTACACTATGAAGCCTAGAGGTTTGAGTTTTGGGGTATATAAGTCTGTTTGAGAACATACACAAAACCCAAATAAAATATTAAGTCTAAGACTGACCCTAAATCGAACTTGCATTTATTTAAAGACAGTAAATTCTTCACTTGCTCTCCACCTCTGATGACTATGACACTTTTTTTTATTCTGAGGCCTCAGTCAGATTATTAACATATTATTAAACTGCATGTACAGGTAGATACTGAGCCTGTATCACTGTACCACTAAAACTGACTAGTATTTGTAGTACATGATTCCCTCCAACTTGATAAAACCCACAGTTTTGGCTAAAGAAAAGCGACCCTAATGTATGATGCTGCAACATGGGTATGTTTGTGCCAATCCATCCATCCATTTTCCATACTGCTTTTCCTACACAGGGTCACAGGGGAGCCTGAAGCCTATCAGACGGAACTCGGGGCACAAGGCGGGGGACACTCTGGACAGGGTGCCAACCCATCACAGGGCACAATCATACACATTTCCACACTATGGACAATTTGGAAACGCTAATCAGCCTACAACGCATGTCTTTGGACTGGAGGAGAAAACCAGAGTACCCAAAGGAAACCCCAGAAGCATGGGGAGAACATGCAAATTCCGCGCACACAGGGCGGAGATGGAATTTGAACCCCACCCCTGAAGGTGCGAGGCAAACGTGCTAACCACTAAGCCACCATCAGACCATAACACATTTTTCCACGTTTTGAGGTGATTTAGTTGGGCTGGGATGTTTTTTGTGAGAAAGGGCTTCCGTCTAGCCACCCTACCACACAGCCCTAAAATGTTCTAATGTGCTTTAATGTTTATATGTTGTAATTTAACACTGTGGGTCGAAAAAGTTCTCACATGATTTATCTTGGTTTAATTTTTTTCATTAGAAAAAACAAGTCATTTTAACAGGGGTGTGTAGACTTTTTATATCCACTGTAAGTGAATATGTAACTATAAATGGTTAAAAAGCATGATGTATCGCTCATTAATAGTTTACAAATTGTAACTGTTGGCAAATTTCTCTGGTTATACAGGAGGAATAAAACATTTCCGTGTTGCATCAGCCTGTATCACACCACCCCGGCATGGATTATTTTCCTGTAACAGCATGCCCTGTCATGTTTTATTCTTTTCCTATTGTAATAAATTGACCTGCTATCTCCACTACAAAGTACAGGTCTCATATGTTCATGCTTACAGGTATATGGGACCATGATTGGAGTATTAATCTCTTGCGCTCTCTCCAGCTGCCTGTATGGATTATTTTACAATGAATAATTAACCAAAATACAACCGAGTAAACAAGAATATCTCACCGACTCTGTACGTCATGCACAACATGAACGTCCTAACTGCTATATTAGGTATATCAGGTCCACGCTCCTGCTCCATCTATCTCTCTGTTTTTCTCTCTTTTGTATCGTTTACACCAGCGCATGTTTAATTTAGTGCTCACTTGTTAGAAGACATGGCTCTGTGTTTTGTCCTGACATGAGGGCTCACTCTGTGTTTAAAACAAAGGAAGAAGATGAGAGAAAGCACAGAATCCTAAGAAGAGGAAAGTGATATACACTTCACACTGTGGGGAAAAAAAAAGAATGACAACACACACACATGCACGCACACACACACACACACACACACACACACACACACACACACACACACACACATACATATATATATATATATATATATATATATATATATATATGCATAGTATTTTAAAACTTTTTCAAATTTGCAATGAAAAAGCAAAAAAAGGTGAAAAACTAGATAAACTAGATGAGAGAGTATAGTTTGACAGATAGTGACCTGCTATAATCAAATTCTAACTTTCTAAAGATACTTAGAAAGATATATATATATATATATATATATATATATATATATATATATATATATATATATATATATATATATATATATATATATATATTTTAAATGAGCACATATTCATTTAGTATCTTATTTAGAATGAAGGAGAAGTAAAGAAAAGTGTTTGTATTCTCGTTAACACTTGCCATGTTTATATAAAACCTATAACGACCAGGTGATTTTTTTCTTTCTTCTAATCTTCAACTGTCCTGTTTGGGTGAGTCTGTGCCCATGATAGCCTCAGATTCCAGTTCTTGGCTGACAGAAGTGGAACCTGATGTGGTCTTCTGCTGCTGTAGACCATCCACCACAAGGTTTGATGTTTTGTGCATGCAGAGATCCTTTTCTATTCACCATGGTTGTAAAGAGTGATTATATGAGTTACTATACCCATCCTGGCAGCTCGAACCAATCTGGCCATTTTCCTCTGACCTCTTTTATCAACAAAGCGTTTCCATCCATAGAACTGTTGCTCCCTGAATGTTTTTTGTTTTTCGCACCATTCTGTGTAAACTCTAGAGACTGTTGTGTGTGAAAATCCCAGGAGATCTTTCTGAAATACTCAAACCAGCCCATCTGTAACATCCATGCCAGAATTAAAGCTCTTGCTCTATATCTGCATGATTTTATGCATTGCGCTGCTGTCACATGATTGGCTGATTAGATAACTGCAAGTGTACAGGTGTTCCTAATAAAGTGGACGGTGAGTATATATATATATATATATATATATATATATATATATATATATATATATATATATATATATATATATATATATAGGATAGTTCTATGGTCAACCAGATTGTGGCTGGGTGTGTAGCATAGAACGAGTTGGAATCAGAACGAGTCACACTATAGTTACAGCAAGGTGAGTCACATCACCACAGAATGCGTTAAGTTTAAAGATGAATATGTATGAAATTTCATTTTTTTCTGCTACAGGTGGTGGAGGCGATGTGATTTCAGATTGTCTGTCCATCCATCTGTCCATCTGAGATCTCTTTAGCGCAGATTCTAAAGAACGAGTGGTTGAATGTTCGCAGGATTTTATATGGAATTATCATTAGTACCAGCAGATGAACTGATTAAAGTTTGGAATTGATCTAAAAAGGGTCAAGGTCACAGCAAGGTCAAACATCTGAAATGACTAGACTTGTTGGCAGCGGAGGCATCACTGGTGACGAGTTCTACTTTTCTTTTTCTGGTTGTTGAAACTTCTTGTCCACCAGGCAATGAATAATTTTTTTTTTTTTTTTTTTAACTATTACTCTGCTTGTCCCTGGTGCCCAGGTTACTGATTTGTCCACCCCTGTTGTTATGGTAACTTTGATCATCCAAAATGCATACATTCTGTTCAGATTACATGCAACATGCATGTGAACTTAGATTCGGTTCACTGAATTTAGAGTAAATATAAATTCTGAATGACAAAAATTCTTACATGTAAACAAAACAACTCAAAAAAAAAAAAAAAAAAAAAAAGACACTCAAATGTGATCTCCTAAACTGAGACACTGACCAGTAATTCGGCTTCCCTTCTGTAACAAACTACAGACATGCAATATAAATATCACTGCAATCTGCAATATCACTGAATATGCTTCTTGGTCTACTTTTCAAAGCAGCATCTGTGAACTGTGAGAAGTGAACTTCTGCTACTACTACAATAAATAAATCACAGAGTCTCGCTCTCTTGACGTTCATTAACTACTCGTACTTGATGAGCATTGATCAACTGTGGAAAAATACAGTGTGTGACCTGAATGTAAATGACTTGTACAGATAATGGAAGAAATTGGTTTCAATTGCAACAAGAAAAAGCCAGGCATCACTGCGACGTTGAAAAACGGCTTGCTCTGTTTTTACCCACTATAATGTGCACACTCATGCCTTAAAAAAGAACTCATAAGAGAATCTTCCAGGCAACTGATATCAAGCATCAGGCCAGTGTATAGGCAGCACTGTGGTCTGTTTTATTACTTGGCCATGATTTCTGTTCTTCAGGCCTACGCCTTTCTGAGAGCGGACACTGATGGTGAAGGCTGCAGATACACTGATGAGTCGCCGCAAAATTTATGTTATGTGCGTCCTCATGTTTGCCTTAATGGCTGAAATTCAAGAATTCCTAAGCAGATTTGCTCCAGTCTTTCACCATTTGGCAATGTGTGACCTCCTAAATCAGTAAATACAATCTGTTTTTGTCCGAACAGACATTTTCAGATATCTTTTTTTCCCTCTCTATTATAGTCTCTCAAACAGCTTGGAAATGTCCTAGTGGCTTACATTTGTCAGCAGACGCTGTGGAGCATGTTGTTAGTCACAACAACACAGCCCTAAAGTATGCTTTATTGATGAGGAGAGCGCCGTCTTCCCAAACACACACACACACACACACACACACACACACACACACACACACACACACACACACACACACACTCACACAAATACAGAGAGAGAGAGAGAGAGAGAGAGAGAGAGAGAGAGAGAGAGAAACTCGCATATACGAGAGTCAGCAAAAAAATGTTTTTTGCTATTACAATAACACTATTAAAGGAAAAATCCACCCTGAAGGTCTTGCATGCTAATCTTTATGATTAACATATGATCTTCAATGGCATCGAATATTTACTTTGTAATGAAATTCTGTTGACTTTCTGCATTACCCACAATGCCTGATAATAGCAGTGCCAGTGGGATTTAACCTGTGTTCACGCCGTGTCATAATTACCGTAATTACAAGATTCTGACTTGTTAAAAGCATTCACATCCTCGTAGAACACGTAATTACAACTTGCAAACTAGGAATTTTTTGAGCGCTCCGACTTGTACCACCTGACCACTGCAACATCATGCGGAAACACTCAAAATAGCAGCGGCTTCGGCAGTAAAAATGTAGTTAAGTAGTTATCTCTTAATATTTATGTGTAATAATTTGTATAATTAACTATTATTAATGTCCTAATAATGCAAGATTAACCTGAAAATAAACAAAAGACAAACAATACAGTTTAATGTAGCTAGCACAGAGTTGGATAACCGTATAACGTCTAACGTCGCATAATTCCGAGCCCAAGGACGTGAACAGCACCAAGTAGAGCGTTCAGGTTGTCATCTAGTAATTACGGTAATTCTGACATGGTGCGAACGCAGCCTTAGCCCTTGCTTCATCTCCACCTAAAGAGACCAGTGCAGCAGCACTTTAGTCCTTCAGTCTACCCAGCTCTCTCACCTCCTCGTCCGTACACTCTTCTCAAACAGATCTAATTCCAAAGCTTCAACTTTCATGCTAATGTGTTACTTGTACAAACACTTTTGCATTATAACCACAACAACTCCTCTACTTCCGGTTGATCCACTATATTGGCTATGGTGCTATTTTACACCCGGTGTCTCCAAATGCCGTTCATCATATATGTACGAACATTTGCAAAGCTCCTTTTAGTAAGCCGGAGAAAGGCTTCAGACTGTATGCTTCGTCATACATACACAACTATGAAGGTAAGAAAATATCATTTAATAGAAACAAACACCCAGGCTAATGTTAGCCCACACAGTTCACAGCAAAGAATATTGTGCTGTTGCTAATGAAGGGCATGTTGCTGTCTCGCTGTAATGCCGAATGTAAACAATGCTCCCAGGGATGCGAGAACCGCGCTATTTCAAAATAGAAATATGTCATAGTAGCCCAGACTGCTGTAACACACTGTATACAGTACTATGCAAAAGTTTTAGGCACCCAATTTTTAAAATTTATTTCATGACTACATTATCAAGTCAGTATAAAAAAAAATGTTAGATTCCCAAACATTAGTTTTCTAGCACAAAATTAAATGTTACAGAAAAATGTTTGTATGTCATTAAACAAAGCAGCATATTACATAAGAGACACTTTTCAGACAAAAAGCACAATGAAGGCTGCTGGGTTTTGCTGCAAAACTAAGAAGCAAGAGCGAAAGTCAAAGTCTCCAGAAGAACTGTGGCTGGTTCTGCAAGATGCTCAATAAAACTTACCTAAACCTTTTGCACAACACTATAGCTGCAGAGCATTCTGGAATTTGGAGTCCACATTTTGCTGTGTCCACTACTTCTACATTGGATTTCTCATTACCGTTTTTTCAAATTGCTTAGACACTAAAAGTGGAACTTGAGGCCCACTCAGTGAAACCATTCACTCATGTATCTAATCTTCAGACCAAGTCTGCGAAACTGCAAGCACATTATACGCTTTACACTCAGTTTACAAATGAAAAACAAACTTTTTGCAAAACTCTAAACACAGTTCTCTACATCTCATTTAGAAAATACTGCCATTCAAAATGGTACACTCATTTACTGATTACCTTCACCAAGTGCTTACGTGTGAAAACACTTATAGCTAATTTGTTCACTTAGAAATCAGAGCTTGAGCACTATATATAGGCTGTAGGATGACTCTCTTGGTTTGGACAAAAATGGAGGCCAATATTAGAGAGAGAGTTAGAGGAAGAGGAGTGAGAGAAAGAGAGGGATGAGGTAGAGGACAAAGAGGAGGAGGAGGAGGATGACGACAAGGAAGAGGACAGAGGAGAACAATTACGAATGAGATCTGGGCCACTTTGGTTGACCACTAAGGGTTGATCCCTTAGTCAAATACAATGAAAATACAATGTTTTGAGAATAAAATAATTACCCACCCCTTGCATTTCTGTTTATAGTGAACATATTGAATATGCATATATACTGTATATACAGTGTATTCGTGTACATACGTGTGAGTGCTATGATAAACTCCTGTGCATTCCACTGCACACTGAACAAGCAATAGACACAAGAGAGTAGTGTTTTACATTTTTCACATCTGTGTGTAGTTTGGTGTGTATGTGGCTAATCATTTGATATTTGTAGAGTTACTATACAAAAACACCATTTTTATAAGAGTTAAAATAGTTTTGAATGAAGTGTTTGCTTTTGCAAGCTATGTGTGACGTTTTGTATCTTGTGTGCATGTTTTGTGGTTTTATGTTCTGAGTTTCGAGAAATGGAGCCGTAGTTTCAGAAATTGTGTGTAAGCAATTTGAAAAAACTGTAATAGGACAGTAAGCATCGCTGGAAAATGGTGAATGAGAAACTAATGCTCTTTTGTTTTTAGGAGATAACAGCAAACTCTGACATTTATCCTTTACGTTTGAGATCAGCTACATTTTTCATCCCTATTAAACACCATTGTGTCTGTGCTAGTAATGTCCCCCTGTGACATCTGTGTGGTATGCAACCACTGACATGTCACATGAATAACAAAAATACAGCACCAACCAACAAATTAGCATCAGGAACTCAACGCACATCGCAAGAATGTCTAGATAAACATTTTCTGTGTTTCAGGGTGGACTTTTCCTTTAAGCACATTTCATCTGTTGGCTGTGACATGGCAAACTGTACCTTTGCATATATAACACCCACAAACACACGCCCACACACAAACTCATGTACACACAGCTGATGACCCAGTTACGTGTTTTACAGCTTCAACATTTTAGAGGCAGCAATAATCTGTCATGACTCATATCCTCACTCATAAAACCTAACACCTCAATTATTCACTCATAAACCAATAATCTTAATTAATCCAGCACTCTCTCATAAAACCTATCATCCTACTGAGTGGATCTGGGAGTGTCTCTCTCTCTCTCTCTCTCTCTCTCTCTCTCTCTCTCTCTCCTTCTTTCTTTTCTGTGCTGAGCCACTTAAGAGGCACAGACCATAAAGCAGTAGATGCTGTGCCATAAAGAATTATTGAGTTGTGCTTAATGCTTGTTTTAATGTAAGAGATGCATAAACATGGCCTTCAGCTTGTTTCACTCCACTAATAATATTAATTGGAAGATGACTGACAGTAAATAAAGTCAGCCCAAAGGCAACAAGTTAACTACAAACTCGACATCTGTGCACCACTGCTACATTTCGGAGTTATGTAAGAACATTACAGTCGAATACAGGTGCTAGTTGGTGAAGGCCGACTTCAATGTTTATATAAGGAGAGTTTATATCATGTTTATACAAGAGGACCAATGACATCAACAGCCTGAAAGACAGCTGAATATGAAGGTCATCCATCAAAACAGATTCTTAAATACCCATCCCTCGTACAGACCCATTCCCTATAAACAACCTTTATACTGTAGATCGGCTCTTCATTTATTCACAGACCTGACCTCCAGGGCCAGTTTTCCTAGACCTCATGTTAAATGTTTGGTTTTTGGTTCCTCTGGTCTAGGGGAACAAGGCTCTTGCAAACAGAACGGTGATATCCCATACCCCAACTATTAAAAAGAGCACAACTCACCCTAGCGTGGTCATGGTGACAATGGTGTACCAGAAGGAGGCCGGGATGCTGGTGAACTTGCTAGAGGCGGAGCCTTTCTCAGCATAGAACATGACGGTGGCGAAGATGATGATGGCCATGGTGAGGGAGAAGAGGAGGAAGCCAAGCTCAGAGGCGCAACTCTTCAGTGTGTAGCCCAGGATGCGCAGGCCCTGGGAGTGGCGTGAGAACTTGAAGATGCGGAAGACGCGGAAAACTCGCAGTGTGACAAAGGCGCCACTCACATCCTCATTGTTGGTCATAACCAGGCCAATGTAGTAGGGTAGGATTGCCACAACATCGATGATGCTCATCACAGAGCGCATGAAACGGTAGCGACTTGGTGCAGCAAACAACCGCATCAAATATTCCACGGTGAAGATCATGACACATGCTGTGTCCATGCAGAAAAAGGCTACTGTGTAGCGCTCTCCGCAAGGTATGTCCCGCTGGTTGGGCATGGAGCCACATGGTACAGTCTCCACCACATTGGTAATGACAGACACAGCGATGAAGAAGCCAGTGACATAGTAGAAAACCAGGGCCATGGTGCTGGTATGCGGGTTCTCAAAGGCACGCCACATGGTCTCACGGAAAGTCATGTTTGGCAATTTGCTGTCCTTGTTGTCCTCAAGGTCATCCATTAGGCGCTCAACGTTCTCACGTTTGCGGTCCTTGTACTCTTCGTAACAGCAGTCACTGATGATCTCAGGGATGATCCCAAAGAAAGCCAGCTCTTCATCGTAAGCTGATATGCACTCGTAGCGTGGGTAATGCAACTTGCCAGTACGATAAAAGTTCAGGATGCTGCGGAACACATCCGGGTCACGGTCAAAGAAGTACTCGCGAGTCTCTTCGTTGAAAAAGAACTCTTTCTCGGAGCTGCCGAGCAGGGTATCTGGATAACGGTCCAGGGTGTTGCGCCACGTTTGGAAACGCCGCCCACTGACGTTTAGGATAATGAGCTCGTCCTGGCGTTTGTTCATGTCAGGTGGAGCCACCGGCATGGGCAAATTGGCCACGGGCATCCAGCCAATGGCCGCTGCCCGGGCAAAGGGGAGCCAGGCTGCTACGCCCGCAGCCATGGTTACTCCGTCTGGGGGCGAGGGGAATAGGTCAAACACCTTCACAACCAGCTTGACTTCAGATCAGACACCATCTTCAGAGAGAGTGAAAGCAGAAAGAGTCAGTGCGAGTAAGTGGATCTGAACAGATCGGACTTAAGGAAAAGAGCAGGCAGAGAAGAAATGCAACACAGAACTAGGGGGAGATTTCGCAGAAGTGGGAGTAGGATGCGAGAGAGGAGGCAGGACGAGAGAGGGAAACAGAGAGAACAGAAGATGAGAGTGAGGGATAGAGAAGGAGTACGGTGAGAGTTGAAGGTGAAGGAGAGTGAGAGAGGGCATGATAAGACAAAAAAAGAGCAGAATGGAAAGGCAGAGCAGCAGACAATGAATGCGAGAGAGCGAGAGAGGGGAAAAAGACAAAGTCAGGGATGAGGAAAGTCAATGGAAAAAGGGTGTGAAAGGATAAAAAAAAAACTGTAAAAGAAACAGCACGAGAAAAGCACAGACGAAGAGACTTTTTAAAGAAAAAATTATTTAACGCTGGCAAACACATGTAGCTATTTGGAGGATCAAAACTACAAGCAATTAAGGCAATATTCTTCCAGTGTCTGACCAAATGTAAATGTCTAAGCAGGATGAAACTTTCCTAACAGACCATCTATTAGGTACACTCCGGTAACGGCTTAACACTTTCCATTAAACGTATCGAACAATGTGCAAAATCTAGTTAAAGAGAAATGGACTAAACTATAGGATGAGGTAAATTAGCACATAGGCTAACCTACTGCTCTGAGTAACCTAAGAGGCTACAGCTCCCTTATTTCCTCAAGACAGTCAGTGAAAATAAAATGTCAAGGGTTTTAAAAGGCGTCGCGCCGTGATGGGCGTTTTACTGCTGATTAAAATTTGATTAAAAAATGTGAGAGTGTTATACTTAAAGTGAATCATCAGAGTAACATTTCGCTATCATGTGCTCAGTAAGCCCTTGTTCAGTGCTGTGTGGAGCAGACTGGCTAGGCTAGGCAGCACCCAGACCTGTTGATTACGAGTACTGGGCAGAGAAAACAAATCTATGTAGCCTCATAATAAACCCAACAACAGAAAGTTGTTGCATTTGGATTCACATATGTCTGTCAAACATCTCGCTTTAACTCTGAAAGATAAAAGTGTTAAAGTAAATAGAGGTAATCATTGGGGGGGAAGAAGAAGACTTTAATATTTAAAACTATAGCGTGGACGGTTTAAAAACAAACAAACAAACACTGTCCTCGGGTCAATACAGGCTAATTTATTCCAAATTACTAGGATAAAATAGCTTACAATAATGTCTGTTTTAATAGTGTCTGATTAAAATAGTATTTTTCTTTACTTACCCGCGAAAATGAATAAACTACACAAACATCTCCGCACCCTTAACACGTCGTTAAAGTGGTCGTTCCGCCTTTAGAAAGTAGACAATAATAATAATAAAATAAAGAAATAGCCAAAATGGTAAAACTGAGAAAGAGCTCAATTAAATAGTGTCCAGGTAGCGCTGAGAAAGAAAAGGCGTCGAGGCGTCGAGAGAAATGAATGTTTCACTCCTGCATTCGGCGTCTTTGTTGACATTCTGCGCGTTTAAAGGTCCGAGTAGCCGAGCGCGTGCGTTTGCTTCAGAGGAGAGCGGCAGCGCGGCGCACGAGCTCTTTCTGCGACTTCCGCAGGATGCTCAGATAGACAGAGGTGGTACTCTCTCTCTCTCTCTCTCTCTCTCTCTCTCATTCGACGCGGTGCTGGAAAAGCGCGAGACGCACCGAGGCAGCATCTGCTTACTTTCGCTGCGCGCGGATAAAGCGCATGCAATTTCACCGCCGCTTCCTTTCGACTTCACGAGCTTCTCAAAATATTGGAATATTCATCCACATTAAAGAGCGCGCTCCAGATTCAAAACGCAACCGTAAATGTTCTACACGTTTCACACGTCCAAAAGTAGCCTATCAAGAGTCCAAAAATCCCATTATAAGCATTATAAGCATTGTAATGAATGAGCTGAAACTGAGACTACGCCTTACAATGTGGCATTACAGGACTATAACCTCCTCTCTAACCTGTCAGTCTTCCTAACATTTGAACTCTATAGCTCGTTTCATAAATAATCACATGTATGAATTTACAGGTGTGGTTTTTAGACACTTCATATTCCAGATATTTTCACGTCATGCATGTGTTTTTATTTCCACGTGTCATTTCTCACGATTCAGTTATTTGCATGTTCATTTTTCACATGTACTGCTTATGTGATTTGTACACGATTCATTATATTTTCACATTACATCACATTCATGAGTACATATCGTGATCATGTATCGTTCCCATGATGTCATATGTTTATTTGAGTTCTCATGTGCCATTTCAGAGCAGGCTGGCATGGTGGCACAGTGTTTAACGTTGCTGTCTCACAGTTTCAGGTCGCTAGTTCCAGATCAGGTTATTTTCTGTGTCCAGGTGGGTTTTCCCAGGGTTCTCCAGTTTCCTCCCATTTCCCACAAACATGGCAGTAGGTGGACTTGCTACCACAATTTGCCCATAGGTGTAAACGAGTGTGTGTCCATGGTGCCCTCTGATGGATAGACGTCATATCCTGGGTGCGTTCCTGTGTTCCTTCTGGTTCCTGGAATAGGCTCTGGATCCACTGTGACCCTGACCAAGATAAAGTAGACACTAACAATTAGTAAGTGAATACATAATTTTTTTGAGGCCTGACATGTTGAATTGCACTTTCACATGTTTTAATCACATATTAGTTACATAATCACATGTGGAAAAACATACACACACACACACACACACACACACACACACACACACACACACACACACACACACACACACACACACACAATTTTAAATCCGCAGATTCTGTGGTTATACTCCATGGACCCCTGGGATTTCTAGAGCCCACTTTAAGAAATACTGCGCTATAGGCTTTCTGGAACAATAAATCAGTGTCATCATGCTCCTTAAATGAATCAAAGTTTGAACAGTGTGCAAAGAAAAATAAACCACCAACAAAACAATATATTTTCCCTCCCCAGTTCATGTACAGTTACATTATTGAGGCTCCTAGCTGTGCACATACAGTGAGGTCAGTTATCTAGTAAAATACAAGGATGATGAGAAGTATGCAAGTCTACTCAGAACTATACAAACATTATGAGCAGCCTTTTGTTTCTTACTGTGAACAGTGCCGACAGATTCACTGCTACACCAAGCATTGCAAACTTTAATTAATTCAGCAGGGAATGCAAGTGCTCTTCCTTTTCTGAAGGTCCTGAGGAATACTAATGACCCCAGGCAAGTTGTCACAGCATGCACATAGAAGATCCTGAACCTTCTCTAACATCCCCCCCCACATCTCCCAGCCCTGACATGACATCTGTCTAGATATACAAGTCTAAAGTGGCATATGCTCTTCATATTTTATTCTAATAAACACAAATGTCCGACTGGATCTTGAACCATAAGACATTGGAGCAGATGCTGGACCATAGGCTGTCACTAATTTTGCTATTGGGAAATGGTCCTTGCTGTAATCCATTATATTTCACTATTTTAGAACACAATGACCAGAACCTACTTTGTGCATATCAAAGTATCAAAGGGAAGCCAGAGGCAAGTGGCTGTAAATGCTTTTATTATTTCAAGTGCCATGATCACAGTGCATTGCAGGGGTCAGAGTACGGGCAGAAGTTGCTAACACAGGCAGATCCATTAACAGGATCAAAGCGCAGAAAAGAAGATGACTAAATCAGACTAGAGAAAGTAGAAAAATGAAAAACAAGGATCTGGAAAACATAAACTGTGTCTAATGCTGCAGTCTGGCATTATGCAGCTGTAACCTAACTGTAATTGTAGTTGACCTGACTCACGTTTTTTTGTTCACTTTATGCATACTCTTAATTTCACCTTGTAATTGACATTTTTGTACTAAACACTAATGTATGTTAAGTAAGCTAAAATGTTTTTAAAAATGAACGTTTTTGAGTTGAATATATTTATATTTATACGTAATAGTTGTTGAGCCAACGAATAGTTTTTTTCAGTGCAACTTAACTACGGGTTTGCATGTATTATTTACTGTTCATTATCGGTAACTGCTTAGAGACAGAGAAAGAAGCAGCACCACAGCTGAACTCTGTCCCACCATGATTATTGGCTTTGTTAACGTTTCTCAGAGTGAACCCACTAGAGAGTTATCATGCTCAAAAATGGTCTAGAGTAGTATAGAAGTCAGCAATTTGAGACAGTCACAAACACAAGAAGATTACAAGGCTATAAGAGAATAAGGACAGAGCCAGACTGAGGCAAATGGTAAGTTTACATGACACTGTGGCATTGAGATTGAGGTGATGAGTTGTGTTTTGAAGCCAGTGTTAAAGTAGAATGTCACAATAAAGACATGATCACATCCATTCCCAAAATGTCAAGATCTTCAAACATCTATAGAAAACTTACAGCATATTCTTTTATAGAATTAAAGTGTGGGATGGCAGTAAAAGTGTGGATAGGGGTTGATGTAGGGGATGATAGACATTGACCTCATTGACACCTTGAAATGTCCCAAACCTACGCTTATAAAGACTTGATAAACAAAATGAAATTAATGGCGTGAGCACTACAGATTTGTGCACTGATTGACCTCAGTATTATCTTGTCTTGTATGTATCTATGTCTTGTATATTGGTCAAAAATGAGTTAACCAATCTGATAAACTTGGTATTATAAGGTTCTATGAGCTAGCCAATCATCATCCAGGATGCATGAGCAGCATAAGTGGCCATGACCAATCGATTTCAACATTCTTAACAGCATTCTAGATGTCTTATGTATGCTTGGATTGGGTTCGGTCAACCATATTTGTACTCATATGATGTGCAAACATTCTGGCCCATTAGAGAGTGGAACAGTTTGCATTTTAATGTCATATCAGTGCCTGTACCCATACAACATGTAGACAAGCAAACTATTACTACCCATGATTCCCAGTCAGCCTCCATGTCACCATGAAGGCCACACTGGGTCACGAGACTCACAAGCAACCAGCAACCTTTCTTGATCACAGAATTCTGACTATACAAACCTGTTCCCAATATGCATACCCAGACTCTCAGTCAAACATTACCCATGCTTGATCCAGCTATCTAGTCTATGAGCTGTTGTATTTGCCTGTTTAAATCTCTGGTTTGATCTTTGCTTTGTTTTGACATTTGCCTGTTTTAATCTTGCCCACTCCATGTTCATTTGCAGATCGTCTGATTTCTTGCTTGTTTCTGGTTACTGAGTATTGCCTAACCCTCTGGGCTTGTTTATATCAGTTTGTTTTAATAAACCTAAAACTTGTATCTCTCGGCCAGCTGTTGATCATTTAGATCTTTTTTCTTTCTTTCTTCCATTTTAGAGAATACATCCAGAAAAAGAAAACATATTAAAATACATATGATTGTGATGTGACTTTAATGAGCTTAAAATGTCTTTCTCTGCTGAGTTATACAATTAATTGTTTATTTACAGAGATTAATGAATGTCTTAATTAGAAACAGCCACATAGAACCTTAATTAAATCAAACCGTAATTGATTTTCCAGAATAATACAGCTCTATTTTCAAAAATTCACTTAATAATTGTCTCTATATCATTGTGATGATGTAAGTATGAAGTAAGCATAAACTATATACCTTGTTATTTGTTTCTTTCTCCATTTTTCTCCTCCAATTTGGTCACCTGCCAATTCCCACATGCCAGCCATCTCTCCCCTATTATACAACAGCAATTTGCCAGCAAGAATTAAGGCTAGACTGTGCTTCCTCCAACCACATCTTTATTAATTTTTTTCAACTGTTGCTCATACTGCATCACTGGGCAGTGTAAAACACTGAAGAAAGTGCTATCTGCCCTATACACAAGCTCACAGATGCCCATGATTGGCCAGTGCCGCAGTGAAGAGAGAGTATGCCATCATGCCCACTGAGAGCCAATTTGCTCACTTGGCTCCCAACCACAGATGACTGTGGCATTGTTGGGATTTGAATTCATGATCTCACGCTGATAGGGCAAACACTTTTCTAGTTGCTCCACTCAGGATCCTAAACTATAGACCAGTGGTCACCAACCCTCTTCCTTGAGATCTACCTTCCTGTAGGTTTAACTTCAAGCAAAATTTAACACACCTGTTTTAGTTGATCAAGAACTTCTTAAGGCTTCTTGATGATTAGATGGTGAGGTGGGCACGATTATGGTTGTGCTAAAATCTTCAGGAAGGTAGAGGTCCAGGAACAGGGTTGGTGATAGACCACTGCTATAGACTGTGCTCAGCTAGCTGGAATATCAGATTTGATGCCCCATATCTTAAAACAGCTCTTCACCCAGATAGAATCTCATAGTACTACTCATAGTCACACGTTACCAGTATTTGGCTAAAAAGTGGTATTCTGGCTAAAACCAGTAGAAAATGTGGTACAAGATTATAGCACAAAAGCAAAAATGCCACAAATCCTGATTTTGAACCCAGAAAATCATAATTTAACTTAATTTAAATGATATAAGCATGCTACAATGAATCATGCAATTCTCTCAATTCTTACACAGACATTCAATATACTGTATTATACTGTAGTAAGACAATTAAACTGCAATCTACAATTAAATCTAGCACTAAATCAACATACTTTTCCTCCAATGGCTGATTAATTTTCCCTAAGGACCTGAATACGACATGACATCTAAATTCTTGACCCCAATCTTCTGCTCTGTCCAAAAAAACTTCCCCTACCATAGACAGGCACATTATATGTCTGCTCTGGCCTCCTATAAACCAGTAATGTGTGTGTGTGTGTGTGTGTGTGTGTGTGTGTGTGTGTGTGTGTGTGTGTGTGTCTGAGACACTGCAGCTGATATCCATCACGAATGAAAATTTGTCTTGTGCATTTAGAACAGTTCAAAATGTTCCACTTGTATTCGCTCACGTCACAGAGTGCATAGAGACTATCTAAGAGAATCGATTTATGCACAGGTGTGTGTTTGGGCATCAGTGTGTGTACATGCATACCCTTAAAAAGTTTCTCAGTTATTCACAGAATGAAATATTACAGTTTGAATTTTAGTGACTGACCTTCAAATAAATTACATTCTAATCAGGACGCATTGTTTTCACTCTCAAGTATTAAGCAGGACCAGAGAGAGTCTTAGCACGTGTGATTTACAGTGCTTAAAATGGAACAATTATTTGCGTCTTTTAAGTGAACTGTCTTTGTTACATGAGCTTAGAAATGGAAATGGAATGAAATGGTTGGCTTGTATTAGGACATTCTCTGTATTTCACACATATAAGCATTTCCTCTCTCATCTCCATACAACTTTGTGGATGACTCACTAGATTCTCAGGTACAGCTTAACACAGTTGTAATAAATAACCTGATCCTTGGGTGCCTAATTTGTTTGAGTCATGTGTGTGTTTTATATAATTGCACATTCTCTTTTCCCTCAAAAAGTAAACTGAAAAATGAATCAAGCCTTTGTTGACACATTTACAAGGACAATGTCCTTCAAATAACCTTTATGCAGACGATTACATGCAATGGTTTAAATCTTTGATCACTTGCGGTCATGGCAATATCCTCTGAGATGGCATATGGTTGATTGACGCATGAGCTGTGTGCGTAATGCATCTCTGAGGAGTGTGTGTGTGTGTGTGTGTGTGTGTGTGTAAAATACACCCCTCCCCAGTCATGATGAATAAATGAGGCTGAATGACACAGCTGTGATGTGTGTTTCAAAGGTTACTGCATTCAGTGCCTTTTGTGTGTGTGTGTGTGTGTGTGTGTGTGTGTGTGTGTGTGTGTGTGTGTGTGTGTGTGTGTGTGTGTGTGTGTCCGTGCATACAGTATATGCAGCTGAAAATATGACTACACAATGCTGTAGCATTAAGATTTCCCTTAACTGGAATTAATTGGCTCAAAACTGTTCCAGCATGACAATGCCCCTTTGTACAAAGTAAGGTCCATAAGGACATGGTTTGCGAAGGTTGGTGTGGAAGAACTTGAGTGGCCTTCACAGAACCCTGACCTCAACCCCACTGAACACCTTCGGGATGAATTGGAACACCATCTTCGCACCAGACCTCCTCACCCAACATCACTGCTTAACCTCATGTGCTCTTGTTCCTGAATGATCACAAATCTCTAAGCCACACTCCAAAATCTAGTGGAAAGCCTTCCTAGAAGAATGGAGGCTGTTACAGCAGTAAAGAGGGGACCGACTCCATATTAATAGCCATGGTTTTGAAATGGAATTTTCAAAGGTCAGGTGTCCACATACTTTTGGCTATATAGTGTAGCACTTTAATGGACATTCATATAGAGATTAACTTATGCAAGAAACAAACAAACAAACAAAACAAAACAAAAAACCCTATCAGGTTTCTATAATAGTACTAGTAAAAAAAATAGTAATTACCATTACTATTTGTTTTCCAGTCCCATTCATATTGCATTCCTTAAGAAGTTATTAGCATATGTACCTGTTAGTATCTGGCAGTGTCTCATTATGTTCTTCATATGGTATTGTAAAGATAAGCAAATAGTTACCTTTTAATTACCATATGCAAAACACACTTTATTTTACAGCCCTATTTCCAATGTATAACAAAGGAGTTACTTGTATAAGTTCCAAATGATATTGTTTATGTCTGGCTAGGGTCCGAATACCACAAGTACCATGTACAAAATGCACATTATTTTACAGTCCTATTAGCACATTATTACAGCGGACATGCTAGTTATTCTGGGTAATTGTTGCCTTATGGTACCAAGTACTACTATAGAAATTATACTATCCAATAAAGTGCTATAAATGAAGTGCTATAAAGTGCTAAATTTGCTATAATTAATTTATATAAAATATATTTATCTGGAAAATTTGTTACCACATATTTACCTTTTACATACTAGTTATTTACCACATTCTTGCCTATTAATTACTAGCTATTTACCATACTATAAAATAAATGTAATAAAATAAAATAAATAAATAGAAAATACAAAATAGCAGAAGAGACTTGTCAACTAAAGTGCTGCTCATGTCTGCTACCAGGAACTTACTGCAACCCATTGAAATTCTGATTCTGAAACATTCAAATTTAGTTGCTTTATTTAATAATCAGGCTTTTTCTACTGTCACTCACAAGGAGACTGTTTACTACAAAACACCGACCCAGTGTTAATGTGTAAATATTTGTGCAATTAAGCCTACCGGTCATTAAAATTATATATATATATATAGATAGTCTGGTACCCGATTTTGAAATAAAGAAACACTTTATTTTATTTGAACATTCTAGACCTAATCTAATAAGAAAAGGCCAACATCTTTATGACTCTAATTAGACACTTTAGGCACACCACATATTTCTGTTTAACAGATAATATTAGCACTGTTTATGAGTCTTTTATCTGCAAGCATAACAGGTTTACACTCCAAGTGTGTCTGTCTTTAATAAAGTTCCCATTAGGATCTGAGAGGGACCAATTAATAAATTCCACAAAAATGTAGATTCGGGTTCCCCCATGAGTTTTGAAATTACCATTATGTCATCCAGCATTGCTTTGTAAAAGATTCAAACAACACTTAGGAATATGTTATAGAGGGAAATTATGTCCACAAACCTTTGGCCATATAGGCCATGACCAGTACTTCCATCTTTGGCAATATCACATGCCACAAAAACAACACAATCAGATACAAAGCCATCCAATACACTAATGGGATATGATTCAATAATATGTCATAATTGCAATGTGCAGGCAATTATGTGCAATTGTCTGCTTACATAGAGAGTATCATTAATACGGAGGGCTAGAAACCAGCTGTCTGAACCAGGTGGCTTGTATACTGCTATGATTCAATCATACTGAAGGCTTGTTAATGGAGGATGGCCTGTGTTTCATATTTTCTTACACTGATATCACATTTTGGAAATGCACTAAGAAGATGTCTGGTGTATTCCAGTCATTTTATGTGCCTGTTGAAAGGATGGCCCAAATGGCCTTGTCAGCACAGCATGTGGTGATGTGTTGCCCTACCAAACAGTGATGAACCCAGTAAGTAGGTAATTAGCATTAAAGCTGTTGAAAAAACCCCGTTTCAAAATACTTTTCTCAGTCAGATAATGCACTTCCCTATCCTCGAAACCTTTCAGTGTTTTGACCAGTGGTAACACATTTAGGACAACCTAGGTGCAAACCACACATAATCTTATACACAATCACACAGAGTAAACCTCTTCAGCAATAGTGCACTTAGGACACACAGGTGCATATCTTACTCTATAAGGCAACACAGCCACCAGTGCTGCTTCCACATGAGTTGTCTGTAAACAGAAGAGTAGCTCTCTCCAGACCTGCGCTCCTGTGCTAAGGAATGGAAAATCCTGCCCCAACAGATCAGTTAGCGCCAGATCTAAAATGCAACTGCCATATGAGGCTAACTACGTCACAAACTACCAGCTGTGTAGCTCAGATGCTGTCTGGCTAAACTTTCAGTAGATACTACTGTGGATCAATTCCAGGCTTTTAAAAACAAGTCCAAATATTTTTTTTAAATTGAAGATATGCCTGGATTAAGGGCCATAAACTACTTGAATCGTATATAGTCATTAAATTCTTTGTTTTATGCAGACAAGCTGCTTTGTAATAAATAAATAAATAAATAAATAATAAAAACATAAAAAATAAAAGGTATATTAATATCTGAGCATGTTGATGATGGTGCCAAAAATACACAGTCTAGCCAGATTGCAATTAAACTAAACTCTTAGAGACTATGAGCACTTTCTGAACAGGATTTAATTTTTTTTAAACATTACCACAAAGAATCTCCAGTTCACATAATATATCAACCTCATATATTACAAATGCAATACAAAAATATGTCTTTAATGGCCTATGCGTATACATAGATTAGATAATGGTTTTAGAGCCATTTATTTTTCAACCACTCCAATGGAATGCTCTGTGTAAACATATTTAGCTCCTCAAGCCCAAAAACTTGGACTCAGCTGAGGACATCATTTTATTTATGATGAATGAATTGTTGCTTCTATATTAATGAAACTGTGTATAGAATTAGATATGTCTGGACAGTAATTATTTATCCAAGGGCTCTATTGGAGGTGACATCACACACCAAGACAGGAAAGTGTGTTTAATTCATCTACTGCTTGAAAATGAAAGGAAGCTGAATTAACTGCCTTGCTTTGTTCAGTTATGGCATTTAAACAACAACAACAACAACAACAACAACAACAACAACAACACAAAGTGGTTGAGTTACTTTTTAATACTGCAAGAACAAGTAAAAACTTTTGAAACTGTTTTCTAGCTACCTGAACAGAACGTTCAGTAAGCACTCTACAGGTTTTAAGACGTTTGTATTTATATTTAGGTGCTATTGGTGTATTTATATTTTTAAGTGCTTTGAAGCCTCTGTCAAAACATGTATCCAGTGTATTAGTGCAAATAGTTATACCATCAAGTATAGGAATACCATAATTTTAAAATCCTCTTAGAGGTGAGATAATACAGGTTAGTACATACAGCAAGAAAAAGAAAGATTTTTTTTTTTGACTGCAACATTCCACAAATGTCCCACAATGTTAAAAAGTAAAGTTACATATGCAACTATGGTTCTATGAATGAGTGGAGTTTACCTGTTTGCTTGATTACTTGCCTAGTAGTAATAGAAAAGTCATCCCCCATCGTTTGGCCATAGCATGTGTCTTATGACATTTAATGGAAGGCAGCATTTCTTGATCTAAATTCAAGTACAGAATGTTTGCACAATTAGTTAATTTATCCAATTTGGTAAACAGTTTTTACACAGGCAGCTTTAACACCAGTTTGCAGCATATTCAGTGCCGTTTTTTGTGCAGGACTCCTGATTAATACTCTGATCTTCAGGCTGCTCTGATGATGAGCTCCTTGCCAGAGTGGGTTACAAGTTCAATTTCAAAGAATGAGTCTTTTCAAGTTCATAGAACTAGACACAGTCACTGATATGTATCTGTATGTGAGTGGGATATACTAGCCTTGTTTAATTTCTGTTTCATTGTGATGTTGCGTTCCTGCTAGCGGTTCTTGCCCATGCCCACTCCTCTAATCTGTGTTACATTGTGGTAAAAGCACTTGCTCCTCCTTTTCCATATGTCTGCCCATTTCTGTTCCTGCAGCAAGGGCACTAACCTTCATATCCCTTATTCAACTCCATTGAGGCTTTGCAGAACAAACACCTCACCAACCTGCACTGAAACACATAAGGTTAAGAAAACTACCTTTTTATATCAATTTCTCACAGATTATGTTACCTGTTCCAGTTTAGACTTTAAGAGTTCTTCTTAAGAAATAGGAGTATATCCACCTTCTCTGGTAAAATGCTAGCTCTCTCCTGACTGATTCTATCACCTTCTGTGAAAAACATTAGCGACAATTCCTTATTTCCCCAACACCAAACTAAGGAATCTCTTGAGGTCAGTAGTACTGGCATGTCTCTGTAGATCTGCACCTCCTTGCTTGCCCATTCTCTCGGGGACAGGATTTCATCGATTTGGTTTGCAAAGGTGCTGTCTTTCTCTTCAAACAGCTCACTTAAAGCAGAGAGCTTGGGTCTCTTTGGGTCAGCAAACACCTGGAAAAATTATATCAAAAGAGTACAGCATAATGGTTTTTCACAGGAATCAATATAGGGATAGACTGAGATTAAATATTGCAGATGATAAAAACAAAGGATATTTATAGCATTATTTTCTTTATCGCATTCCCCTGATTTGTCAGCTTCTCCTCTTCTTGGCCCTCACATAAATCACTTCTCCAGGATGCTACAGTTTTCTCAACCTGGGGTTCACTGAGGCAGCCTGGATGGCTGGATACTGCACTATCATAAGGTGGAGTGTGTTCCACTCTGTCATTACATCAAGAATGCCTGCATGGTCAGGTAGACATTACAGTTACTTTAAAAAAGTAAGTATCATCAAAGCTGTCATCAGGAAAACAAGTAAATAGACCTACTCACTAAGAAGCTCTTGTGTCTCCTGCAGCACAGGTTTGCTAAGTTGATGCTCTTCAGCCTTACCACAACAGCCCTGAATTTATCAGCTCAATGAGATTCTTCCTGCTAACTACTACATCCATATTTGCTGCATTGTTGAGAGATATTGCCAATATTTTCTCTTTAATGGCAAACTCCTCAAGTACATCACCTACAGTATATCCTCTGCTACACAGGATCCTGTCTGAGCTCCATACATGTTTTTGGTTTGTAGAACTTTGTCCCTCATCATATTTTTTTTTCAGTGCAGTATGCTGTGACTGACAGATTGAGTGGTCTTGAGCTACACTTGTCCACCCATCAAATTCCAGTGCTACATCTTTCACTCTTTCAAGTATTGTCTTTCGATTTTCTCTATCAACTGCATACTAGGCAGGTACCACTGTATTTGATAGCACATACCTGAATGGGGGCAGGGATTGAATACTTTTGTCATCTCTATGAATAAACAACATTTAATCAAAAAGCATTATTCCTTATTGTAATCTGTGACTCTGCACACTGTAGCTCAGATTCCTGTTCATGGCTGACAGGAATGGAACTGATGTGGTCTTTTGCTGTTGTTGCCCATCTTGTTGTACATCGAGTTCGCATACTTTGTGTACTGATATGCTTTTCTACTCTCCATTGTTGTAAAGAATGCTTATTTGAGTTACTGTAACCTTTCTGTCAGCTCGAACAAGACTGGCCTCTCTGTTCCCATCTTCTCCTTTCCTATCAACAAGATGATTCTTGTTGGATGTATCAAGATGGATGTTTTTTTTAGGAAACATGGAGAACAAATTAGGATGTATGCATATGGTTTGATACTGTGGCTGACAGCAGTCTAATGCTCAACACTGGACTGAACTTTCAGTGTGGTTCTATGCTAATGCTATTGTAAAAAGCTTCTGGATGCCACTGTTAACATTAATTACACAGGTAGATGCTGTCCTGCTATGGCCTTACTCCTAGCTTCTCCCCACCCAAGACCTGTCATTCCTGTCTGGACTCTTTGTGCTGCAGCCTGCTAATTGCCAGATCGACTTCAGTATGGGCTTTCCACTTGCGGCCCGTGTGGACCTGGACATTTGTACTCTGCACTGCCTGGTCAGTGGACACCCTCAGCTCTAACACTAGCCTGGACGTCTCCTGCTTGTAGCCCATGCTGAAGGATTGCAGCAGCAACTGTAAGATGTTCTTTCCAAAGAGACTGGTTTCAAGCCCAGCCACTTTTGGATGAAAGAGTTGGCTTTCTCATCCATGTTGCTTACTGTAGATAAGGGGATTTCAGACAATTTCAATGGCCACATTATCCTCTGATACAGTGTGTTTTGGTAGCACCACAACTTGAACTTTCCGGGAAGCTGGCTTTGGTCAATCCTCGCCAGACCATCAGAAAGCTGGCATCAGTTGAACTTTCAGTGTAGTTCTAGAATGTTATTGTCAAAAGCTACTGGATGTCATTGTTAAATCATCAGTGTAGCTTTTCTAGAATGTTATTGTGAAACAGTACTGAAGGCCATAGTTTAATCACCAATGGAACTTTCAGTGCAGTTGTAGAATGTTATTGTTGAAAGCAACTAGACACCATTGTTAAATCACCAAAGGAACTTTCAGTGTGGTTCTAGAAGGTTACTGTTAAAAGGTACTGGATGCCATTGTTAAATCATCAATGGAACTTTTGGTGTGGTTCTAGAATATTATTGTTATTTTTATCTGTGATCGATTGTGTTGTGTTTAGCTTTGGTTCTCCAGTCTCCACAGTGCTGTTCTTCATGCAGTCAGAAACACTGCAGTTTTCTTGACAGAGATTAAGCCCATGCTTGGAATGTCTCATCAGGTTTGACGTATTACCTGACTTCACAACTATTATGTTATGGCATTTATTCCACAGGGAACTCTTCTTATCAGCTTTTATGGAAAACAGCCAGACTCTAGACCTCTAGATAATACATTTATAACTCTCTTTTTGCGCTCTGTGCATCAAGGAGCCAATCAGACTTGGAAGTCATTTGATTTGTATCCTATTCCTTGCCTTTTTAAAGTTTTATAGTTCAAATAATCCTTTACAATGTAGTTTTTGTGTTAACTATTGAAAATTGACACCATAAGTTTGTACTTTTTGATTACCAATTTTGGTACACAGTTAAAATATTAGAATTGTTATCACCTATAAACCATATCAAGAATACCTATACTCAACTTCTTGAATCTATTTCCTCAATTCCTCATTAACATGAAAATGGGAATGAGGACAAGTTTGACATAGTGGCAACATTTCATAGGTTACCAACATGAGTTCACAATTATTTGCTATTAGTTGCTATTATTTTTGCTATTTCACCTGACTTTGCTATTAGTACTTGGCAAGGAATTGGCCACACTCCAATGGTTCCAAAGGCCAAGGCAGTCCAGAAAAAAAATTAAATATAACCTCTGCTGTAATAATGTTTTGCTTCACAATGTTATTAGAACATTGGTAGTGTTAATATTCATACAACTACAAATATTGTAGGAATGCTTATAAACATTAGAATTGTTCTTAGAAACACTTTGAAAAAAAAGGACTAAAACTTGACCAAAAGTTCCTTGTAGCATAATGTGCAGAAAACTTTCTAACCTAAATTTAGCTGATCATTATTTAATTCAAGGGTACACAAGTCCAGCCAGTACAGTTTGGTGATTTCTCAAATACATATAATACTGATATAAATACTGAGTCATCTCACCAATTACTGGGTTTATTAGTTGTCATACAGCAATAAAATCACCAAACCACATCCCTGAGTTAGCTTTAGATTCCTGTCATGCAAAGAAGAGCTGCATAATATAGTCTTGCAAGCCGATCATCCTTGGCCTGAAGGCTGTTCAGTCTCTCAGTGTCATAATGCGGTCTTTGTTTGTCCTTCACTTTGCAAGGCTGGAGACAAACACATAGAAATGCATGACAGAGTGCCCTGGCCACGCGTCTGCCTAATTAAACAAAACCTTCTGGAAAATGAGTCGCTTTCTTCCAACTGCTTTTACTAATCAGTACAGGGGGCTGCTCAGGGATGATTGCTGAATTTGCCTATGCACTTAGAACTCCATTTCAGACACTAATGAAGAGAAATTCTAATTAGAGTCAATGTAAGATGCTGAGAATCTCCTGACTCATGCTTCAATACTTCAGCATTCAGACATACGCTTTTACAGCCAGGCACACACTCTAGTACTTTAATATCCTAAAATCAAAATACAAAAATGCTAATATTCTCCATACAGACACATACAGACAGTTTGAAAACTCGGGATATGAGGTGTGGGTGTTGTATAATGCTGTCTATTTTTCTGAAGGTCCCTTGATGGACTTTCTAAAGTATAAAAAAAAAAATCTAAATGACACACTGTTGGTTGTTCTTTTTGTCTGTATTCTTCAGGTTAAATAATGATTGTATTCTGGCATTTTTTCCTATGCACTTTTCCCATTTGAACCATTTATTTTTGCAATGAACATTTGTTACACCCCCCATTGCTGCAATTGTGACTGCATGGTTCCACTCCGTCTCTCCAGAATTCTGATCACCTGTTCATCATCTTTTCACGCCAAACACTATAGCCTATAAATAAACCAGAACACTCCGTCTGTTTCTGTGTAATAGCAATTTTGGTGCCAGTAGCAATTCTGAGCTGTCCATGTTTATTCCCAGTATTCCTTATTCACGTCACATTGTTTGGTCTTCACGGACTGTTCATTATTTTTTGTCTTAAAACACCAATTACTTGTATCCCAAACTCATATACGTCTCAATTATGTCCTCAATTTATAGGTTTTGTACATGGTGATGTACGGATGTTAAATTTGCTAATGAGAGGTTATTTTCTGTGGATTTTGACATATGAATGACAAACAGTTATGAGCATGAAGAAGTGTCAAGATCTTGATTAAGCTTGCCAGTAAGAAAAAAAAAAACTTAATCAAGGAGACAAATTGAGCATGTGAAAGTGGAACAAATGGGAATGGGGAGTGTACCAGAGCATAAAAAGCTCAATGTAAGTGCAGCAATGTGTCTGTCAAAATGTGAAGATGGCAAAGAAATGCAATCACCCAGGACACAATAGACTTTTGATACTTGACAGTACCAGTATACTGATCACATTGTTGACACAGCAGTACCACACATATAGACTCACCATCCACTTATTTAAGAACACCTGTATACCTGCACATTCATGCAGTTCATGCAGTTCATGGACAGTTAAAGTTTAGAAAAAAAAAAAAAAACCTGGTCTTTTTCCAGTCTTCAACTGTCCAGTTTGGGTGAGTCCGTGTTCCCATGATAGCCTCAGATTCTTGTTCTTGGCTGACAGGAATGAAACCCAATGTGGTCTTTGGCTGTTGTAGCCCATCCACCACAAGGATCAATGTTTTGTGCATGCTGAGATGATTTTCTATTCACCATGGTTGTAAAGAGTTACTATATGAGTTAAACTGATGCAAATACAGATACGAATATGAGGTGCACTATTTTTTATTATTATTAATTTTTGAGAAAATTTACCAGAAAGGTTCACAGGGCGGGGCATTTTGGCTTGTTTGCCTCACACCTCCATGGTTGGGGGTTCGACTCCCACCTCTGCCCTGTGTGTGTAGAGTTTGCAGGTTCTCCCCGTGCTTCAGGGGTTTCCTCCAGGTAGTAGGCTGTAGGCTGATTGGCATCTCTAAATTGTCCATGGTGTGTGATTGGGTGCATGATTGTGCCGTCTGATTGGTTGGTATCCTGCCCAGGGTGTCCCCCGCCTTGCGGGATGGATGGATGGGTTCACAGGGCATTTGGGTGAGGGCATTTGGTTGAGACTAGAAGTATGCATCAGGATTGGGATGTGTGATCCCACACCACATTCATTAACATGCATTTACAGTGTTCATTCAGTCAGTCATTCATCCATCCTGGTTTGGGTCACAATGGTTTAAATTAAGCTACTAGTGTTACGACCCGTGGGGTAAAGGTGAGAAGCAGGATGCATTTGCAGGGGAAAGTGGTCAGTTTATTAGGAACAGTTCAGACAATAACAAACATAAAAGACTCCATCCAACATAAAAGCATGAACTGAAATGTCACCGTTATCCAAAAAAGGTAGAAGTAATCCAAATGAGAAACACAGTAATCCACAACTGGTAGAAAATCCGGAAAACACAGGGAAATATACGCGAGGCTAGAAAGATGGTCTGGAAACCACGAATGACGAGCTACGGAAATTAACGCGCTCGGCTAGAAGGTGGTCTGGAAACCACGGGAAAAAGCTAAGGGAAAAAGAACGCGAGGCTAGAAAGGTGGTCTGGAAACCACGAATGACGAGCTAAGGAAATAAACGCGCACGGCTAGAAGGTGGTCTGGAAACCACGGGAAAACACTAAACTAAACTAAAGCTAATCTAAAGCTAATACTCCGCCCTGAAGCAGAAACGGAGCGGCGTATTTAAACACAAGAAATCACATGTCCAAATCAATTACACCTGACATCAATACATGAACAAATGAGGAGGCGGAGACATGACACGAATGAAAACAAACGCACATGGGGAAACACAGGAGGCGGAGACATGACGTGAACGAACACATGAGAAAACATGGCAGAGGTAAACAAAACTTGAGTTCATGAATAAAACGTCCATCGGAGAGTTTTTGAATAGCGCTGGAATGCGTGCAATGGAATGCGGAAGTATGCCACTCGCTACTCCTCACCGGGTAGCGAGAGCTAGAGAAGGGGAAACCTAACAACTAGCTTGTCTATATTTTGGGAAATAGAACCAACTAAATTTGGCAAGCACAAACAAAAATAATAACTGAAACAGCAGGATTAAAAAATAGTCCTGCACATGTGGTATCTCTAGTTGTGACCAATTGTGAACTTGAGTGATACAGTATAGTTGAGGTTGAGGAACTGTCAAAGCCAGAATTCAAAGAACATGGTGGAATTTTCTACTTCAGGTTTTTAAAAAAAAAAATATATATATATTTTGAGTGTCTTCCAGTGTTTCCATGGGCATAAGTTTAGGGTTCATTTTTAATGTAAATAAATAAATAAATATATAAATAAATAAAAATCCCTATTCCAGTTTAAACCTCACCCACCTTGAATTTAAATCTGAATACAAAACAGATGTTGAGATCACTAAACAGATGATGTGATGTGATGATGTGATGTGTACTTAGATTCAAATACAATTTAGAAAACTCATCACTCATGGGAGACTCTCAGAATAATTCCTGGCTTAACTGACTGCCATTTTACAAGGACATCACCTACTTGTGGCAAAAATTATATAAATGTCATGACAGAGTGCATATTTACCCCTGAAGAGGAGATGATCTCAGCTAAAGAGACAAAGACACATGCCCATGCAGTAGTCATGGCAACCTGCCTAAAACACACACTGACTTTCAAAGGGGCTGATGTTGTAGAAGCGTATTTGCAGAGCACAAAAACATTTTTTCTCATTTCCTGTTTTCATGCAAAGCTTTAGAGAAGCTCTTGTATTTGCACCTGCTGAGCATTTTTTTTTTTTTTAAAACATCACATCCATGTTCACTCCATTACTCCTCCACTGGCTTGTTAATAAGTTACACTGAACTGAGTGACATGCTTTATTCCCCAGTGAGCAAAGTGGGACGACTGACTAATTACGATGTAGCCTCAGTTATTCACACTGAGCTGAATGTGAAATATTCAAATGACGTTCACGTACACGTCGGTCACTGGTCATTAGACTACATTTATTCTCGCCCCCAAGGCCTCTTTATTAGAACCAAACAACAGGAGCATAAATTTTGCGGGAACATGAACAGTAAACACTAATGGAGATTTGTCACAGCAATGATTTATCTAGCTTTTCATTTCCATGATTATTTTGATGAACACATCAAGTATTGTTAATGATTATGCAGAAAGCTGTAAAATGTTCTGTGTAAAAGGGGGAAAAAAGTGGTGCAGAATAATGTACCACTGGGAATTTATTGTATTTCAGTGTTTCAGCTTTGACATTGTGTCCCTACCTGAGAGAGAGAGAGCACAACCTGACCACAAGTCCTGTGGGTGCCAGTGACACAGATACAGAATGTCAGAATGTCACAGCTATGTGTGTGTGTGTGTGTGTGTGTGTGTGTGTGTGTGTGTGTGTGTGTGTTTGTGTGTGTGTTTGTGTGTGTGTGAGAGAGAGAGAGAGAGAGAGAGAGAGAGAGAGAGAGAGAGAGAGAGAGAGAGAGAGAGAGAGAACACCAGAATAAAGGGACAGCCACAAAGGCTGTAACATTACTGTTCATAGAATGTTGAAGGTCAAACGTCTTTTCATGGAATTCTGCATCATCGTAATGATGATTAAGACAATTTGTTCTTTTCACTCACTCATTCATTCATTCATTCATTCATCTTTTTGGATAGAACACCATGCATACACGCATTCACACACTCCATCACACATAGGGGCAGTTTAACATAGTGCCCTGTTTTGGGGAGGTGGGAGGAAACCAGAGAGCCCTGAGGAAACCTATGTGGACATGGAGCGAACATGCAAAACTCACATAGCTCAAGACAAACCAGGGACCCTGGAGCTGTGAAATGGCAAAGCTACCCCTTACACATCTGCACATTTTCTATTGCAATAAAAATGTAAAAGTTTAAAACCAAAGCTTGATAACAAATCCTGAAAAGAGAAAAAGAGCCTGACTGTCCAGTTCATTCTTGGCTGGCTCCTGTATTTAATGTTCCTCATGTTAAGTTTCTAGCAATTAACTCAGTCCTGACTGGCCACGGGCAGCCGAGTGGAGAATTTAGGAACGCTAATTATCTCCACCCAGTGCACCAACCCTGGAGCTAACCAGCTAAAAAGAGATACACATTCACTTTCACATATCTCACACTATTTCACACACTCTGAACAGGGTAAATGTAAAATGAATTTGCGCAGCTTAGAAGAAAGGTGATTAGTACAATGTTACAAGTGTAGTTTTTGTTTTGTATTGTGGTCTTCACACACTAAAAGAAGGAAATTGACATGAAAATGAAATACAAAATAACATGAAAGAGGTGAGCGAAACATGGTCAGGAATTATGTAACTCGAACGACAGTGATCATTACTATTATTTGACAAGAAATATACATTTTTAAAAATACCGAAATTGAGATATTTCCCTCTCTCTCATTTTTATCTCGTATGGTAGCACTTGACAGAGCAATCAGTGGATAGAATCAATAGTGAGTCATAAATAATTTTGCTGCCACAATTCAGAAGCGCTGGGGTCAAACATCAATTACGTTTATTCAAGCAAATGCCCTCTTTGCTGCTATGCACTTTTTAAGGTCAGTGCTGTCACTTGACTGTGTTTTTACTAGAATAGAATAACACCTTTTAGCTACAGTAGATAAATATTTTGTCTAGTCTAATATTCAGCTGGAAAAATCAAAATGAAGGATTGACATTCAAGGTCCCTAAGGCCCCTCAAGTGAGATGGACTGTATGATAAGGACTTATTGATTTTGGAGTTGTTCATGAAAGGTGTCTGCTCCTTCTGAAGTGATTCATATACTTCCGGGAACATTGATCATCCTGCAGATGTAGATAAGTCACACACCATAATCACGTTTTGTCAGGGAAACTTCATTTCTGAATATATGTACAAAGCCTAACAAATATAAAAAGGTAGCACTTTACTTAAAGGTAATGTTTATAGGGCTATATGACATTCAAAAATAATTACAATTGGTGTCCAATTATGTGACTTGACATAAGTTCACTGAGCTACAAAGGTGATTATTATGCCATTATCACATGAAGGCACAGCATTGTAATGACAAAAATGGTGGCACGGTGACTTAGTGGTTAGCACATTTGCCTCGTACTCTTCAGGGTTGGGGGTTCGATTCCTGCCTCTGCCCTGTGTGTGTGGAGTTCACATGTACTCCCTGTGCTTCCGGGGTTTCCTCTGGGTACTCTGGTTTCCTCCTTCAGTTCAAAGACATGCATTGTAGGCTGATTGGCATCTCTAAATTGGCTGTAGTGTGTGTGTGACTGTGCCCTGAGATGGGTTGCCACCCTGTCCAGGTTGATCCCGCCTTGTGCCCCTGGAAGGGATAGGCTCCAGGCTTTCCACAACCCTGTGTAGAATAAGTGGTACAGAAAAAGTATGGATTAGAATTAATCTGATTTTCTTCAATTACCAATGAATAAGGCCCGGCACTTTAGTACTAAATCTTAACCTTAACAGTTAACTTTCTTTGAAGCTGTGAAATCCAAATAAAAATGGAAAGGTTACTTTTATGTCAGTAGTACGAGGTAATGAATAAGTCTGTCAGTGTCTGAACGTGGAGTCCAACCCCCAGCCACCCAAGGGACAACCCAGGATTTCACAAGAAGGAATTCATTAAGTTTCCTTATTCTACCCAATTCTCTCTGCACCGAAGATCAATAGAGGACTTGTAGACTAATCATCAGGCCTTGCTAGCTCTGCGATTGATTTCTACACATTAGTGTGCATTAGAGCCTGGGGCCACAGTTTGCTTTTTTTTTGGTAGCAGAGTGTTAACTACTATGTTCTAGCATATATACATGTACAAATGTCCTTTAGAGTTATGAGACTTACAGACGTACAGGTCAGCCATGATCACTGCACACCCATGTCCCCTACACATCCCCTACATCCAGCCCAGTCCTAGCACTTGCTAGTAACCAAGCAACCTTTCATTACCCCTCCGATGCCTGTGCAGTGGGTCTTTTCTTTGTAGGCAAAAGATGTGATCACAGCATGCCTGAGAGGCAGTAATTACCCAAAACATGCTCCCACACCAGCCGTTAAAAGCAGAAGTTAAAAATCTGTTAACGCAGTGATCAGCTAGAGGCACTTAAACATAGTGTTGTTTCTCTTGTTTGTGACAGTGAAGGTCAGTTAGGTATGAGTAAATGGGGTGCTGCCTGCAGCTGCATCTCTTGCTTACAGTTTAAAGGACATGTGAAGCCACTATTCATTATTTTAGTAGCTGTGGGGAGTTCTTTTTTTCTTTCTAATGAACAGGGTTATTCATTAAACAATATATTTATTATACAGTATACCTTTCCATCATCCACCGGTTACTCTGTGTTACATATACTAGCTAGTTGTGATTGTTTCGCATTAGAGCTCTTGTCATAAAGTAGTCACTTGGCACAACAACTAAAGCAACAATCCAATCGAATCGAAGTGGAAGATTTAGACATTAGGGGCATGGGGACACAAGGGTGAATGAAAGAACAATTGTCTGGCCATTTGCATGAGAATCACGGCTCCAATATGTCTTGGCACTGAGGCACTTAAAGATCAGACTGCATCATCTTCGTGAACAGATACCTCATAACTCCAGCCTCAGTATGTCACCTCAGGAGCAGCAAAGACAGAGCTGAATGATGAGGCAGATTTACACATAGTGAACACCTCTAGAAAAACAATCCCTTTTGGAAAAGAAAAGAAATTAAAGTGAGAGAAGAAGTTTTCATGTGCTCCGTTCGAAATGGAGAAAAACCTCAGGCTACTCAGATATACAGAAATGCCAGCATATCACAATATTACAAATTTATAAGAATTTATGAGACAACTTATATGAAAATTTCGGAATGGAAAAATTGCTTATTAGAATTCCAAAAATTGTGAGATTGCGTTGGACATACAGGTACTTTTTTTTTTTTTTTTTCATTTAAACAGAGGGGATTGCCAACAGCATGTCAAGCAGCAATAATAATATTACATTATATAATTCAATAAGAGGATTTACACAGTAATAGTGGTGCAAACAATGATCACAAAATGTGCTCCCATCTCTGAAGGACAAGTGAGGACATTTATAAGCCTTCAACCAAATATTATTCTAAATCTACTAAAGCTAATCAGAGATAAAAACATGTAGCAAAGCAAAGTGAAAGACTGTTTTACAGCCATAACCACATGGCTGAAAGTTCAAATCCATTTACAGTACTCCACAAAAGTCTGACTACATCACTAAATCCTTAAAAGCAGTAGCACCCTCTTATTGTGATGACAAGATGTCCGCATTTTAATTAAAGGGGCAGAGAGCCCATTAGTGCTAAAAAGAAATCACTCCTTGATGGTTTGATGGTTAACCGTAATGAATGGCTTCTGGAACAACAGACGAACCCCCAAAAGAGCTTTGCATGGTTTTACCTTTAAACAAATCATAAAAAGATGAAGGGAGAAGAAGAGGAATATGGAGTAATAACAATGAGGGGTTTGGTTATTATCCTGCTCTGTTGGTGTTAAAATAAAGAAAATGAAAGCGACATTTTCAGGAACGACTCATCAGCCCCCAAAGAGCTCCATTCTGCAGTAGATTCAGCAATCTATGCCTGCAGCTTACATAGACTCATTAGCACTGCGTTATACACCCTATAAACCTATAAACACACACACACACACACACACACACACACACACACACACACACACACACACACACACACACACACACACACACGACAGTTCACTAACAAGGAGGCATTTGGCTTCTTTGTGTCTGTTTACCAAAAGTTCTCTGACATAAGACTATGAGTACGATTCTTTCATCATAAGAGCGAGTACCTCTTTGAACACTTTGTCTGCTTGTTAAGCTGATCGTAACGCTGTGGTGCTTTCAGAATGTCAGACCCTAACAAGCTAGGGTTCATTTCTTCGCAGGTTTTTTTCTTTTTCTTTTTGACACTGCAGGGCCTTCACCTGCTACTGCACTCAAAATGCCTTGAGCCAAACCGATCATTAATTTAGTCCTTTTTGCTGATGTTTCACTCTGCACTGACTGAGCTTCATTGGGGACCTGATTCAATAATACAGATTTATTTAATAATGCAGAAGCTACGAGGAGATTAGAGGAATCCTAGCCAACATGATTAGACCAAATATTGAGACAAATCGTATCTTAAGGTGTTTTCTTTAGGTATTTCTTTCTCAGGAAACCAAATTCAGGCCTAAGGCAATGTATGGTTCTTCAGCTACAGATTTAAAATCGCTACATTGATTGATTGAGATACAGAAATCCATCGGAGCAGGCATGTTATAAATGTCTAATTGTTTTGCTTTAAGGGCATAATGTATTTGTCCACTAATAAAATAGGCTTCATTATTATTTTACATTGTCACTGTTGCTCAAGCTCAGAGCCGCCGCATCGTCATTTCTGAAAGGAGTTTTTGTTTGCTTTTTGCAATCAGATTCAAATGCTAAACGATAATCCAACACGAATAACCCACAAAACCCTGCAGAAAATATGTTTATACATAATAGAAATAGAAATTAAGATGGAAATACCAACCAAATACACTCACTGTCCACTTTATAATGAACTCCTGTACACATGCTCCTTCATTTTTTTATCCAATCAGCTAGTCATGTGGCATGGAACACAATGCATACCATCATACAGATACAGGTCAAGAGCTTCAGTTTATAATCACATCAAACATCAGAAGGGGGCGGGGGGAGGAATGTGATCTCAGTGACTTTGTCCATGGCATTTTTGTTGGAGCCAGATAGGCTGGTTTGAGTATTTCATAAACTGCTGATCTCCTGCGGATTTTCATATACAGCATCTATAGAGTTTACGTAGAATGGTGCGAATTTTTTATTTATTTTTATTTATTTTTGCTGATGAGAGAGCTGAGAGTAGAATGGCCAGACAGGTTCTAACTGACAGGAAGACTACAGTAACCTACATGGCCACTTTTTACCACCAAGGTGAGCAGAAAAGCATTTCAGAACACACAACACTCCAAGGTGTGTTGAGTTTGATGGGCTACAACAGCAGAAGACCACATCACGCTTCATTCCTGTCAGCCAAGAACAGGAATCTGAGGCTACAGTGAGCACAGGCTCACTGAAATTGGACAGTTGGAGATTGGAAAAATATTGCCTGGCAATTCTCTTCTGACCTCTCTCATCGACATTGTTTCCACGTGCAGAACTGCTGCTCACTGGATTTTTTTTCCGTTTGTTTGCTTTTCGCACCATTCTTTATAAACTATAGAGTCCCAGGAGATCATCAGTTTCTAAATACTCAAACCAGGCCATCTGGCACCAACAACCATGCTACTTTCAGTGTCACTATTTTCCCCCTTTCTGATGTTTGATGTGAACATTAGCTGAAGCTTTTGATCTGTATCTGCATGATTTTATGCATTGCGCTGCTACAACAGCATTGGCTGATTGGCTGAATGTGTAAGTGTACATCTGTTGGTGGATGGTCATCTACATTGTCAAAAGTCTGTTTGGAAACAATCTAGGTTAACACAAATTATACGCTACAATGAAAGTTTGAGAGCCTTTTGAATATTTGTTTTCCAGCACACCCAATTCTGTATTTTATATTCTATCAATGTGGTCAAAAAGTATGAGACCACATTGAAAATCAGTTTTCGTTTTCATTTAAATTAAAAGAATTTTGAAATATTTAAAACAAAGAAAGTAAATGTTCCATATCTCACATATTTGATATTCAGGATTTTGCACCTATTTAAATGTAAGCAGTGACCATCATCTCTCTCTCATCTCATGTTAACTGTTTTTTCAGATTTTCTTCATGCCTATTCTCTTTTACTGAAGCATGTGTTCAGGCGACTCTCTGATGGATTTGATGTAAAATGGATCATAAGGTTTTGCACAAACTTCTGGCGTCCATGTCCAGAAATTCTGAAATTCATGTAAATATTTCAAAGATACTACTTTTCACCCAAGTTGCTGTCAGTGATATAATTTGTAATGAAATTTGTTGCATTAAATTAGAAAAGAATGTGAAAAGGAAGCATTTTCACTAGTGGTCTCAGACTTTTGGAACCCACTTTATAGATTTATATATGCCATAGTCTGCCAGAGTCTAAATCATCATCTCCACTTTTATAACATCACATAGATAAAGTGGTTTGATTACAAATTGTCCCAAGTTACTTAAATAGCCTAAAATTTTAACCTACATTGTGCACAAAAAACAATGTAAATGATTGTTATTATTACTGTGATGATATTAATTAACAGAATGAGTTAACAGCATATTAAGTTAATTCTTAACTAGTACCATTATTAATGGCTACTCACATTGGATTCAGTTGGCTGTTAATGTATATGCTTTGTGGGCCTTATAGTAAAGTGCTACTTTTACTATACTTTACTAAAGTGCTACTAATCTTTAAAATCAATCGATCAATCAATCAACCAATCAATCAACCGATCAATCAACCAGTCAATCAATCAATCAATCAATAATAAATCCAATATAAAATGTCTTAGTAAGGTGTTGGGTCACCACAAGCCACCAGAACAGCTTCAATGTACTGGAGAGATAAACACCATTCATCTAAAATATATTCACTCAGATGATGTTTTGATGATGGTGGTTGAGAGTGCTGTCTAACCCATCACTCCAAAATCTCCCACTCAGAATAACTTTGCATAAATGATTTGCATGCAAATGGGGACAAGTGGACACAAACTGCATATATGGCTCTTCCTGTAAAAGAAGACCCCATAATGATAAAATATCCTAACATTAAAATATATATTAAAAAAAATATACAAAAATTAACTTGTAACAGTGATTTTTTTCTCACTAAGAAACCATCTAAGAGTATTCCAGCTCTTGACAGTGCTAATGATCTTGTCCCTTAAGAAACAGTCTAGTGCTCACATTTCTCCCTGAACAAGTTTTTTCAGAACGAAGTGACTCAGACAAGATGTTTAACCCTCACTGCTGCTCTGGGTGCCTAGTGAGTTACAGTAAAACTCAAAAAACTTGGTGCCTCTGTGTCTTCTTCTCAAAACTAAAAGCCAAGTGTTCAGTCAGTGCAGGCAGCTCTGCAGAGCTAATATTCTCTCCTCTAGCAGTAGAGATCATTCTGCAGTATAAGCTTAGTGAGCAGCAATTTGAGTTTTTTCTCTATGTTATCAGTTAGTTAAAGTTGAATTTGGTAAGAGGAGGCTGTTTCCTTCATTACAATTCTTCTCCATGCTCACATGTAGACGCTGTTCTGTACTGAATCAGTAACGGACAACAATAAGATGCAGTGCAGGCCTTCAGTATCCTGTGGCTGTTTTCATTAAAGACTAGATGGCAGCCATACATCTACTGCACTGACTAGTACAAAAAAAGTAATGAAAAAAGCAGTATGTGAATGTTACATATAATAAAGTAGTATACATGCATACTACTGCTAATCAATCAATAATTAATGAAGCAATGCAAGTTATGAATAATAAATTAATCAAGTTATAATTAATGAAATAAAGCAAGCAAGGCTATAATACTATTAGAAAAACATAATGGAAAACATAGCATTATACTGTGAATCATGGACCGATTTAGATGTACCATTTTGCCATGACATGCAGCATGAGTCAGTTGTTTTCTGATTGATATACAGCATTCCATCTTTTTGACATCACTATGGTCAGTGTTTTGATGCTTTTTTGATCCGCATGTGCCATTAAAGCTATAGAAGGAATGCAACATTTTTTAAAGCTATTAATTAAATGTATCTATTTATCAGGGGTGGACAAATCACTAACCTGGGCCCTGAACAAGCAGATTTTGTGTCCAAGCTGTTAGAATCTCCCTCTCGCTACGCTGCTAGCGGAGGCTAGCGGAGTAGCGCACTTCCGCATTCCACGCTTCGTGCTACGAGGAAGGTAGCGCGAGCGTGATTCATAAAAACCCTCCGGACTCATTCATGAACTCTGGTTTTGTTTACTTTGCCATGTGCTCTTTTGTTTTTGGTTTACGTCATGTCTCTGCCCCCGCTTCCTTAGTGGTCCGTTTGTTTTGGTTCACGTCATGTTTCCTCCCATGTTCTTTCATTGGTTCTCCGTTTGTTGTGTGATTATTGTTTCCAGGTGTTGTGTGTTTCATCTTGTTTCCTTTTGATTACCGGTTGTATTTAATCCCCGTTTTGTGTCTGCTTCGTCGCGGAGTATTAATGATGATAATGAAAAGTAGCCACGAAGTAAAGATAAGGAATTGTAGATTTATCGATGTTTTTGTTTACCAGGCGTTCCCTGGATCTTGAATTATTGCCTCCTGACTTCTTGGAAGATTCCTCCATGTCTTTGTTTTCCTCGAGTTTCCTAGCCTTTGGATTATTGTCTCGTGACTTCCTGGATTTTTACCTTGTGAGTGTTTGGATTATTGCCTAGCCTTTTTGGAATTACTGCCCTGTCATTTTTTGGAATATTGCCTTGTTTATTTGTGGATTTTTGTTAGATGGTTCCATTACTTTTGAATGTTCTATTATTTTTGACTGTTCCTAATAAACTGCCTATTTCCCCTGCAAGTGCATTCTACTTCCCTCCTTCCGGTCACGTAACACAAGCTTTTTTTTTTTTTTTTTTAATTCATAGATGCCCACAGAACAAGTGTTTTTAACAACTTGTAAAAAGCCCTACTCCTTACTGACTTTTGCAAAACAATTTTCATTTGGTATGCAAGTTTAAACTTTTGATGCATGCTGTAACTACAGCACAAGCTACTCCTAATGAATTCAGCCATCTGCTGCACTACATACATCGGCTGAGACGTGATCTGGCTTTCGGTAGAACGATTCCTACAATGTGGAATTAATGTCATCCATGAATTTAGGGTTCATGGATGACAGATGATCTTTTCAGATTCAGGAACATGCAGCCATGTGGAAACACTGACAAAACAGAACAACATAAAGTTTGGCACAAAGCTGTAGCTGTAAATCTTCTGCTTACTTCACACAGTCACCTCACAGTTAAACATGAGAGAGGGAATAAAAACACTAGCCTGACTTGAATAATACATTTTATGTGTGATGTGAAGACAGAACATCACAGGTCATAGGTGAAATGTTTTCCAACTTGCTGACTTTTTGTGAGGTTGCAAAAAGGTCTGATATTTTAAAAATCTGTCGGAAGAGGATAATGATCTTATACTCATTTGTTTCTCTTAGTCTGTATTAATGCTCTGTATTAATGCACTTAGCTAGCTAACTAGTTTGCCATACATTAGGACTTTATATTAGCCTTTTCCAGGAAACCAAAACATTATACTGGGCAGCACTTTGGGACTTTTACTTGCCTGGCTGGTTAGTATATTAATAATTTGTCCATCTCTGGCTCATGCAAAAATAATCATGCACATGCCTTCAATACCTTAATGCTGAAGCAATATTTCTTTAAATATAATTTTTTTGGTACTGTTCTTTAAATGGATCACCCACATCCATATACACTACATATTTGTCAAAAGACATCTTTAGCCTTGCCACAGGAAAAAAAAGTACAAGATTGGGTAAATACTCACACTGATTCTTGATCATACTGAAATATCAAGAACTGTCTCCTGGATCTTTATACATCTAATATAAATGTACAGTACATGTGAGTCTATATGAGATACAGCAAATAAGATATCAGAGCTCACAGGCTTAACCATAGAATCAAGAAGCAGTAATTGAACCCCTTTATGCTCCACTTTCTCCATGGTGTGTTAATAAGGTTAAATATAGATTTCTCTGCATGTATCAACCTAAATAGGTTTGAGCTTACATTAGTTTCTGGATCAGTACATATTATGCATAAGTGTAAACTCTGCCCTCATTCATATTCATAACACAGAGGCAGCTATAAAGTATCAGTAACATATGCACACCAAAATGAATCTTCACACAGCCTTTACAAACCACAAGCCTCCATAGATAAACAAAAAAGCCACAGTTGTCAGACTTTCAGTTGTAAAAAAAAAAAAAACACACACACACACACACACATATATATATATATATATATATATATATATATATATATATATATATATATATATATATATATATATATATATATATATATATATATATATATATATATATATGTATGTTTTAAGTCAAAGATTGGGACGTATTACGTCTTTTGGACGTATTACGTCTTTTGGACGTAATATTAAGCAAGTTTTAGCTATTTGCTTCTCGAGTCTGTGTGTGTTGTGTGTGGCCTGTTGAATTATTGAATCTGATTGGTCAGAAGGTTTAATTTTCTATAACAGCAGCTCTGACAGTAGTTCTCACAGTAATTCAAATCACACATTTATATTTATGAGTCTGTTCTGGTGCATTATCATTTCTATAGTAACAGCTCAATCATGGAGATTTGTATAGCGGACGCTCTACATATTCTAAACCTAATAGAAAACAAATTAAAAATATATTATTATTTAACAAAGAAGAATGTATAATCATTGATATGGTGAATCTTTTTATTTAACAATTTTTGGAAGGAGTCTCCAATGTCAGCACACTGCAACAGTTAGAGGTTAAATCTGTTTCTTTAAGTATTCCACTACAGGAAAGTCTTCAGGACAGAGGATTTAGCATTTTCCAGATTCTCAGTAAAACGACAAGCTGCATAACTTCAGGAGAGAGAAATGTACAACATGTCACTCATTAATGGATTTAAAAATTTTAATTGATGTGGTATAAGAGGAATAAAAACACTTGCTGTTATTAGAAAATAATTAACTCTAGGGGTGGTAACAGTAACCCAGTGTTGCATCAGGCAGCATCACACCACCACATTGTTGATTATTTTCTTATGACAGCATGCCCCGTTGTGTTTTATTCTTTACATACAGTATCCTAAGCTGCTAACAAATTCCTGAGATCAGAAGGGTTTGCATTGTCCCACACTGCAACAGCAGTATTTAACGTAAAAACAAAAACAAAAAAAAAAACAAACAAAAAATAAAAACAGCAACAAAAAAACGTGTATATACTTTTTTAATGACTCAAAGATATAAAAAGAATGCCTACTGATTAATAAACATGAATTTTAATGGTGTGTTAAGTAAGTTTCACATCCTTATCATATCATATCATATCGTAGATAAATGGTGTATAATTCTTATGCTATGTTTACTTATAACAAACTGGATATTCCATGTGTTTCGGTTCACAAGATCAATTTTTTTTGTCTTTCTGTAAAAGTAATGATTTCTTTTTAGAAAATGTGTATATTAAACACCATTTAGCCTAAGTCCAGAGAGCTACATTGAATACATTCAAATAGTTTGGTAAGGTATTGATATGACACATATGATAATATAATACAATAAGTAATATATTAATATTTAACTAATGCTTCATTAATGATAAATTAATACATGAACTAATGACTTGATTTTTTTTTTGTTAACAAAAGGATTCTAGAAAAGTCATCTTCCATGAGCTACTTTGTATTATTTCTCATGGGTTGGCTTGACTAGACATACGTATGCTAACATTATTTAACAAAGTTAACTAGCTAGTGAACCAATGGTAATGGTACTTGAGAACCTCCTTTGAAGAATGTGTTGATTTGAGATGATTTGAGACTAGCTGTTGTTCTGTTCTTTAAAATATAATATGCTCTGTCTTAGTTTAAGCTAAAAGTGTCTTTATATGCCTTAGATTCATTCATCAGTCATCTTCAGTAACCTCTCAGGAGCACTGGATGTGAGTTGGAAATATTTATTTTGAAAATTATACTATATATTATTTATACTAAATGCTTTTCACTAAGCTGATGTTCTGTTAATTCTTTTTTTTTGTATGTATTTTTGAAATTTAAAAACAGTAGAATAGTTTAGGGAATAAAACATGTCTGGTTTAAAGTAATGACATAATTTTCTATTGCATTTAGATGTTGTTCTCTAACTCTATCTCTCTTTGACCAATAAATGCTCATGTGTCAGTGTTTGTGTATGTGTTTGGGAGAGTTCAGTAATTATTATTGTCCTAGCACAGCCCAATATTTTGACCTTTACAGTCTTACTGCAGAGTTATGCCTGTGGGCCACACAGACACGCACTCTTTCTTTCTCTCTCTCTCTCTCTCTCTCTCTCTCTCTCTCTCTCTCTCTCTCTCTCTCACACACACACACACACACACACACACACACACACACTGCGGATGTATATGCCTGCATTGTCACTGATTGCGTTATCGTGCTTAAATACTGCATGTCTTATGCAAACTGCACTAACTGAAGCATGGATTTTGCTTAGGCACTGAGGAAATAAGTTGGAAACGAGAACTCAGAGCCTGTACAGAAGCCAATGCTGGAGGTAAATTAGTAACTTTGTAGTCAATGAGTGTCACTTTGAGAGAGGCTGCTGTTATTGTTAGAATCTTTTGAAAGCAGAGCTTATGTAACACCCTTTAATTTTGCACACCTATTAATTCATGTAGTTACAAATTTGATAGCTCTCTCTTGTTCCCCTTCCCAATTTCTTTCTTTTTTTTTTTTTTTTCTTTTTTTTCTGCACTTGTTTAATAAATCCAGCAATAGCCACAACAGTGAAGGTAAATTAGAGCCTCTAGTTCAACAAGATGCTTCACTGTACTTTGGCTGTGCTTCTGGCCTCTCATTAGAAATAAATGGCAGACTGAAGACATTAACAATTCAGTCATTCATACACTGTATGGCCTTGGCAAACTTCTGTATCTCTCTCTTACTTATTATCAAACATACAAACATTTTAGCAAAATGTCTCACCCTCAGGCCTTTTGTGCGTTCTCTGTCTTTTAGTAGTCTAAGTGCTTTTTTGCATATAAAGAAGTGCACAGTGCAGTAATATGCCATTGCATGTGTCACACCACATGAAATGACGCATTCAAATATCCAATATGTGGTATTTGCAAGATAAGGTCATCCTAATCTACTCTGGGCACAGGGTGGGGGACACCCTGGACAGGGTGCCAACCCAATGCAGGACACACTTGCATACCCATTCACACACTATGGACATTTTAGAAATGGCAATCAGCCTACGACACATATCTTTGGACTGGGGGAGGAAACCAGAGTGCCTTGAGGAAGCCCCCGAGGCACAGGGAGAACATGCAAGCTCTGCACCCATGGGACAGAGGCGGGATTTGAGCCCCAACCCCGGAGGTTCGAGGCAAATGTGCTAACCACTAAGACACGGTGCCCCCATTTAACAACAACAACAACAACAACAACAACAACAACAACAACAACAACAAAACAAGAGCACTAATAATAATAATAATAATAATAATAATAATAATAATAATAATAATAATAATAATAAAGGGCAGTACAGCAGTAAAACCCTTATCAGAGGATTACAGGTAAACAGAGGGCTTGAATCACTCACTCTCACCTGATATAACCTAGGTTGAAATTAAAAACTACAAACTTCACCAACACTTCCCAAATGCATTCATTAACTCAACAACTTTTCAACTGGGCAGCAATACAAACTCCACAATGACAATAAATTCACTGATTATCATCCATTATTCAGTAGTTTCCAAACAAATTAGAGAACAAATAAATGCATTATCTGTTCAGCAAGAAAGATGTTAAGACTCTGACTCTATCAGTCAGAGTCCTTTTTCTTCTTTATCACATCATTATGTGCCCTCAATCTCTCTCTCTCTCTCTCTCTCTCTCTCTCTCTCTCCTGATTTGCTGCAGTTCCTGCCTATCATCTCATAGCAGTGCTTCTTTTGTGCCTAAAGTTGGGGTGTGATGAAGTTTGACATATCAGAGCTGCCATATGATGTATGCAAACAAATTTCACAAATGCAGCACTTTGTGAAGCGAATTATTAATCCTGTGCATTATGATTACAGAATTTTTTGTGATAGATCTATCTATCTATCACACAATATATATCTATCTATCTCACTCTCAAAATGTTCACCTTGCACCCTTTGCACCCTCATGATTTGTCCAGCATCATAGACAAAATGCTGGTAGTGCCACCATTTCTTTTTCCCTTTTTCTTTTACCTTTGCTTCCTCTGCCTCTTACTCTCTATTTCTGTTTATCTGTCCCTAATGTCCCTGTCTCCAATGCATCCCTCTTCTACACAGTGTAGACAAAATGAAATGGATGTCTGGACTGCACTCACTGAGATGTATGGAGAACTGAATGAGTTAATGCAGCCGAGATATGTCCCTATCCGCATTGACACTGGCGCCTAATGCCCATTTTATTTTGGGCAGTGTCCTGTGAGACTAAAGAATTAATGTGACCCCAGGACAGAGTATGGCAAATGTCAAAACACAATCATTTACAGAGAGAGAGAGAGAGAGAGAGAGAGAGAGAGAGAGAGAGAGAGAGAGAGAGAGAGAGAGAGAGAGAGAACATTTACCTCTGCAGAAATTAGTTATGTGAAGTCCCAAAGGAAAAAGTAACCTTGTACAGTACTGTGCAAAAGTTTTAGGCACATGCAAAGAAATGCTGTAGAGTAAAGATGCCTTCAAAATAATGAAATGTAATGTTTCTACATGTAAAAAACAAACAAACAAAAAAAACCATAAAGAGCAGTAAACAACAGTAAATGAAACAAAGTCAATATTTGGCGAGAAAAAAAAAAAAAAAATAGTAGTCTCCAGTACAATTTGTGCAGTTTTATAAGGAAATGAGCTGGTAAGTTTTATTGACCATCTTGCAGAACCAGCCACAGTTCTTCTGGAGACTTTGACTTTCGCACTCGCTTCTTATTTTTTCAGCAGCCTTCGTTGTGTTTTTTTCCTGAAAAGTGTCTCTTATGTAATATGCTGCTTTCTTTAATGACACAAACATTTTTCTGTATTTCTGTAAATTTAATTTTGTGCTAGAAAACTAATGTTTGGGAAACTAAAATGTTTTTTGTACTGACTTGATAAAATAAAAAATCTATAACAAAGTTTGTACTAAAAAAAATAGGGTGCCTAAAACTTTTGCACAGTACTGTACCTTAGTAAATTCTTTGTGAAAAGAAACTCAGTCGCATGTATGTAGAGGATTGGCACATATATCATGACTATTATATACAATAGTTTATAATATTTAAGAGATTATACTGTATACTACTGTACACTTATTCTGCTTATGCACAATGCACTGTCATCTATTAACCCAACCCCCCCCCCCCCAAAAAAAAAAAAATATATATATATATATAAAATAAAATAAAATAAAATAAATAAACAAATAAATAAATAACAAAAATGCACATTCATAATGAGCAATGACTCACCCGTGAACTTGAAACAGATAATCCCAGTACATTAACCTAGCCTCAAAGTTATCAGGACGGCACCAAGAACAGTGCTCTGATCTTTGCTCTGACTTTGAGAAAATCATTAAGACAATTTGTTGCTTTGCAAAAAGCCCATTACATTAACGAGCAATGGGAAAAGAGGGGAAAATAGAGGGGAATGGCTGATTAGGAAAGAACACACTGGGAGCAGGATGGTCCTACTCGCTGATTAGATTAGGGCACTAACAGGCTAGGCGTTCACAGTCACCATTAGGACACATTGTGGCTGACAGGGTGTTTACGCACACAAATATGTAATTGTCAATAAGGCCTCCTGAGAATCCAACTTATAAAGCTGAGTCTATGTGTATGTCCATTGTTAACTCAGTAGTGCAGTGTAAAATAGTAAAAAAAAATGTTTTACTTTTATTCATTCATTCATCTTCAGGAACCACTTAATTCTGGTCAGGGCTGCAGTAAATCTGCATGCAAGTCAGGAATACTCCCTGGATGGGACACCAGTCCATTAATAGGCACCAAAAAAACCCCATACCTCCGACATGGAAACAAGGCCAGGTGACTCAACTATGCACGAAAACACAGGAGTTGGGGTGCAGAAAAATGGCAGCAGGTGCTCTGGGCTGATGAGTCAAAATTTGATATTTTGTTGGTGAGCTGTATTGGATGGTGAGCTGTATTGGATTTCCGCCAGACATATCGTTTGGTGTTGAGGCCAAATAATTAAATTTTAGTCTCATCTGACCATAATACCTTTTTCCATGTGGCCTCAGAATCTTCAAGGTGCGTTTTGGCAAAGCTCAGTCATGGGTGGCTTTTTTCTTGCAGCCCTCCCATACAAGCCACACTTGTGGAGAAATTGTGATATTGTTGTCACATGCACACAATGACCACTCTTTGTCATAAATTCCTGCAACTGCTTCAGAGTTGCTGTAGGCCTCTTGGTAGCCTCTCTGACCAGTTTCCTCCTGGCTGTTTCATCCAGTTTGGAGCGACGTCCTGATCCAGGGAGGGTCTGTGTTGTACCAAATACCTTCCACTTCTTAATAATAGACTTCACTGTGCTTCTAGGCATTGATAAAGCCTTTGAAATTTTTTTTGTATCCATCTCCTGACTTGTGCCTGTCCACAACTTTATCCTGGAGATCTTTTGACAGTGCGTGGCCACCCATAGTTGATTGTTTGCTTCAGTTGCACTACAAAATGCTCCAGGAAATCTCTTTTCATGCTGAGCTAATCAAAATGACCACAGCTGATCACAGTTGAAAGTCAAATGGCTTTTTCTGCCATTGAGAAGGTGATTAGCTACACCTTATTGAGTTTGCAAGTCATTTTTAGGAGGGGGGTGATCCTTTTTGCAACTCGGTGATTCTGGTTTTTTATTTTTTAAAAAGTTTTTCTGACATGTTGGTGTTATATCTTTCACTTGGATAAGTTGCACAGAGTAAATACAGCTGGATAAAACAAAAACTGTGTCCGTCTTCATTTCAGGCTGAAAAGCAACAAAATGTGATTATTTTAAAGGGGGGGGGGTGGGGGTGATTCTTTTTCTATACCCACTGTATATACAGTATATGTTTCTCATGTACATGAAAATAAATGGTCGCCTGTTGCTTGCTAGCATGTAAGTTACCAACATGCTAGCTTGCTAGCAGAACAAAGTAAGGGAATTCTGTCTGCTACCACATAGAGATTGTATAGCTGGCCACATAGTAACAAATATGCATATAGCAAATCAGATTTTTAACATTTCATCTGAATTTTTTACTAGTCTTAAAAAGAAGGTGCATCAGCTCACAATACCTTCTGGGTGAAATCAGTTCACGAAGTCTGCAGTCGGTTGACTCAATCCCTGTGGTCTCCTGTGGCCAAGGGGTCATCTAAGAAACTTTACTTGAGCTGAAACAGCCCTTAAGACGTTGAAAGGGATTTCCCCAGGGCTAAGTGGCAAAGGGAAGTGCATAAGGATGTGTTAAGAACATTACTGGAACACAGCCTCGCTCTCCATATGGAGTCAGGCAATCCAGAGTAAACTGCTACGACTTCTGCCATGTACTTTTTCGTCCTGCTGTTCAAAGATGAAGGAAAATAAGCCTGCAACTCTCTCTGCACACTCCAGAGGACTTTGAGTTTACTGCGAATTGAATGCCAATCTATTTCACAGCATTTTTAGAGGGGTGCTTTTTCTGAATTCAGGACTCCTGCTGAAAACATTTCAGTGAGGATGTGATATCTTGATGTTCCTTCACCTTGCTATTCACTTGAATGATAAATGAGTTTAAAAAGAAGAAAGCCACCAGAAGTCAGGTCTCCTAAATGTGTGTGTGCATGTGTGTGTGTGTGTGTGTGTGTGTGTGTGTGTGTGTGTGTGTGTGTGTGTGTGTGTGTGTGTGTGCATGTGCATGTCCACAAGAGCAAGTATACTGCAGCGTTTATAATACTAAAAAGGTTAAGTTTATGTTTCGGTGTAGGCAAAGCATTCATTAGCTACATTACTAATTATGTCAGGTCCTCACATGGATAGTAAGAAAATTATTGTCCTCTGACCTTTTAGCCACACCCACTCAGTGAATCATGGTGCCTTATCCAATATGGCGGACTGAACAGAGAAAGTACTACAGCCTGGGAATACAATTTATGCTGTAAAAAATGTCGAGTGAGAACTCTTACGACACACACACATACACATACACACACACTGACTCATACATCTGTTCATACCACCGAGCTACCAATGCCAACAAGCACGATTCTAAAACACATTGCAAATTACATTTTGATTTATTTCATTGATAATGGAGTGTAAAAAGAGTTATGTTGTGTAAATGTACCAAAAGGCCAGTTAATGTCCTTTCAATCATAGTTAGCCACAGATACTGACTCATTCTATTACACAGCTATGAGCCTCAGTAGACACAACTAATACTACACAACATCTGATGGCCTCTGCAGACTTCGCAGTCTTTTACTGTGGCTCTGTTCTAATGCATCACTGAGACTGTGGAGTTTGCAGTATGGAAAATTATTAAACTCTACACAAGGGTATCACTCTCTAACGTGATATGTAACCTTTTGATACATTTCTTTTCTGATTTGTCATCCAAAATAATCCTGGAGTCCCACAAGACAGACATTTCTTGAACAAATCTTTAAAGTAGATTATGCATTGCTGTCAGTATACTGTATAAGGTTCTACAGTAGTACAAACTCACCTTCTATTAGACCTGTGTGTCTAACATGGTGCATATTTCATCATTTAGCCTTAAATGAATTACATTTTAAAACAGATAAATTACAAGAGAAAAAAGATAATTCGCTAATTTGAAGGGTGTTTAATATGGCATAAAAAAAACAGGTTGCATACTACGACCCTTATTCATCAAAACTGCATATGACCAAATCGGATCGTAGAACGAGCATACATGCACTTTATGGCCAAAGGTTTGTGGACACCTGACCATCACACCCATATGTGCTTTCTTACATCCCACTAAATGGTGGAAAGCCTTCCCAGAAGAGTACAGGTTATTATAACAGCAAAGGGGTACTGGGATATTCAACAAGCATATATGGGTATGATGGTCAGGTGTCCACAAACCTTTGGCAATAGTGTAAGTAAGTTTGTAAAGGTAATACCAATAAGAATAGTAATAAGTTTAGAATAGCTTAACAACTGTTTAACAAATTATATATTTTAATTACATGTAGGAACCTCATACGAAAATATAAGTAATTGAGTTTAATGTCAACATGTAAACTGTAAATGTGGCTTCAGTCAAGTGTCCATGCAGATAAGGTTCAGTTTTCTACCGGATTATGGCCTTAAACAGTACAATACTTCTCTTTTTATTTACGGTAAACTGTAACAGCACCTCTAACTTACCTCCTCTACTATATTTACTCCTTTCCTCAGATCTGAGATGTTTATCTCGTTCCTCAGATCTTCCAGGGATTTTGCATAGCTTGTTGAAGACGTGTTTCACACAACTGAGATGTATATATGGTAAAATTACATATGACGTGCTCATTTTGATGTTGTATGATAATTTTATGAAACAGACATAGATTAGTTTATATGCTATTTAATAAGTTTAAATCTTTGCTCATTTCGACACAAATTTGAAAAGGGCCATCCTGTGTATATATCATGTCCATAATTAATAAAATTCAATTCAATTAAATTCAAATACAAAAACAGATATGAACAGGAGGTGCACTATTCTTTTTTGAATTAATTATTATTATATTGCTTTAAAATGCTTGAAAGCTTAGCAGAAAGGTAATTGCTTTTTCACATTTTATGAAATAACATCTAGTTTGAAAGCTGGGCAAAAATCATGAAAGTGAAAATAATTTGTCATTGATGTCAGTGCTAATGTCTGTACAAATGAGATTTGCAATCTGATTTTGCAAATAAAATAATTACAAATAGGCTTTCATTGATAAAGTATTGTGTGTTTGAATCTACCAGATAATCTACCAGGTTTTAAGAACTTCCCGGAAAATGGTCCGCTAGGTTTGCCTATAGCTATTGTACTATTGTTAACTCTTCTCTCCATATTCACCAAATGATGCTGCTCATTTAGGCTCAAACTTGAGTAAAACCTACTGTAATTATTTACATCCAAGTGGCAATCAGTGTGACTGATAGAACAGGATTTCTCCACTGGCTTGTCTGATCTTGTCTGATATTACAGAAAAAAAAATAGTAGTTGAATACAATCAGTGTGTACAAGTGGGCACTGAAATCTGAGAGTAGGGAATTATGTATTGCTGAGTACACTGAATGGTTTTTCTGCAATATTATTATGAGAGATAACCAGCTCTATATATACCATTTACACTCTCTAAGTCCCTTTAGGATATTTGGGATGCAAAGATGCTGAGTTAGACAAGAATCTGCTGATTCTTCTGATTGCTCCCGCTGATTAATTTAGTTGGGATAATGGTCTGACCTAGCACATGCATGCACACACCCAATAGCAATGCGTCCCTTTATGCAATTACTGTAGAAGGAAATGGGGTCATTCTATGGGCCTTGATTTGTGTTCAGATTTATTGTCTCCGTTTTGAGATATGGACTCATTTTAGATATACTGTATATTACTCATACAGTAATGGAAAGATTACTAACAAACTGTGGTAAATATTGTAAGGGATTAAGAAGCAGATGGAAATAAATGCTTCTGTGTAGACACATGAATAAATCACTGTTATACGCTGGTACACCAATTGTATTACTAATTTGATTGGGGATAAGCCCATTTTTTCCATATGTGCCTAATTGCTATTGGCCAGAAAATAACAGCTTGAGAGTTACAGCAGGGACTTTCAAACATTTTGACTTTCAAAATGTGCCATTGTTATTTTCAACCCCACTTTGACCCAAAATTGTGATTACATTACCAGCTGCCAAGAACCCTTCTAACCACAAAAGGTTATATCAAAATGCTGACTTCAAGAGAGGGCCCATATTTATGCTAACCTAATTGAACTGACTAAATTAGTTTATGCATAACAAATAAGAACAGAAAATTCAATTGTGGCTACTGAATGTAAATTGTATAGTCCTTACATGTGGTAACTAATACAACCCTCCAAAAGTTGGGACACTGAGTAAAATGTAAATAAAAACTGAATACAATGATTTGCAAATCTCATAAACCCATATTTTATTCACAATAGAACATAGAAAACATATCAAATGTTTAAACTGAGGAAATGTACCATTTTAAGGAAAAAAATAGGTAATTTTGAATTTGATGGCAGCAACATGTCTCAAAAAAGTTGGGACAGGGCCATGTTTACCAATGTGTAACATCCCCTCTTCTTTTAACAACAGTCCGCATACATCTGGGAACTGAGGAGACCAGTTGCTGGAGTTTTGGAAGAGGAATGTTGTCCCATTAGTGTCTGATACAGGATTCTAGCTGCTCAACAGTCCTGGGTCTTTTTTGTCGCATTTTTTGTTTCATGATGTGCCAAATATTTTCAATTGGTGAAAGGTCTGGACTGCAGGCAGGCCAATTCAGCACCCAGACTCTTCTACTACAAAGCCATGCTGTTGTAATAGATGCAGTATGTGGTTTAGCATTGTCTTGCTGAAATATGCAAGGCCTTCCCTGAAAAGACATCATCTGGATGGAAGCATATGTTGCTATAAAACCTGTATATACCTTTCAGCATTGATGGTGCCTTTCCAGATGTGCAAGCTGCCCATTCCATAGGCACTACTGCACCCCCATACCATCAGAGATCCAGGCTTTTGAGCTGAGCACTGATAACAAGCAGGATGGTCCCTCTCCTCTTTAGTCCAGAGGACACGGCGTCCATGGTTTCCAAAAAGAATTTCAAATTTCAATTCGTCTGACCACAGAACAGTTTTCCACTTTGCCTCAGTCCATTTTAAATGAGCTTTGGCCCAGAGAAGACGGCAGTGTTTCTGGATCATGTTCACATATGGCTTCTTCTTTGCATGATAGAGCTTTAACCAGGATTTGTGGATGGTACGGTGAACTGTGTTCACAGACAATGAGTTCTGGAGGTGTTTCTGAGCCCATGCCGTGATTTCCATTACAGAATCATGCCTGTTTTTAATGCAGTTCCGCCTGAGAGCCCGAAGATCACGGGCATGAAATATTGATTTTCGAAATTATGTACTGTAGATGATGAGATATTCAAAGTCTTCGCAATTTTACGTTGAAGAACATTCTGAAATTGTTCCACAATTTGTAGACACAGTTTTTCACAGATTGGTGAACCTCTGCCCATCTTTACTTCTGAGAGACTCTGCCTCTCTAACAAACTCTTTTTATACCCAATCATGTTACTGACCTGTTGCCAATTAACTTAATTAGTTGCAAAATGTTCCTCCAGCTGTTTCTTTTTACTAACACTTACTTTTCCAGCCTTTTGTTGCCCCCATCCCAACTTTTTTGAGATGTATTGTAGCCATCAAATTCAAAATTACCTTATTTTTTTTCTTAAAATTGTACATTTCCTCAGTTTAAACATTTGATATGTTTTCTATGTTCTGTTGTGAATAACATATGGGTCTATGAGATTTGCAAATCTCATTCTGTTTTATTTACATTTTACACAGCGTCCCAACTTTTTTTTGGAATTGTGGTTGTACATTGTATAATTAATAGAATCAGTAGAATGTTTAGAAAAAACAAGGCACTCCAACCGTAAATCCCTCTAGGAATAATTCAGTATAAAGGCTAGATCCCCGAGGCTCAAACTTAATTAAAACAAATAAACACTGAAGGAGCCAGAGCACATAAGAAGACAGAAAACAAATTTGTTTTGAAATCTAGTCATATTTTATTACCAATAAAAATGTTTGGATATTGCACAAGCATACTTAACCACACATGTTGATAATGTATTGTTTCTTCACTCCTTTTTTTAAAATTTATAATTATACTGCTCTACAGTGGTGCTCACCACAAATTTCCAACATATATAATGTATGATTTTGCACTTAGCCCAGGGTTGTTTTTTTTTTAAGCCTTCTCCAAAAGTTAAGGTCAAAGTCCATGGCAGGTATTAGAAGATGGTCAGTCATGGTTCATGCAGCCAAATACCTCATTAAGGTAAAAAAAGATGTAGATCAAGGAGGTCAATACCAAACAATTCCAAACAACAGACTAAAGGTCACACGGCCATCATTACAGTAACAGAATATGCAAGACAAAGAGAGGAGTATGCATGTGATATTAGTGATGTTGACTGTGGCATGGTTGTTGGTGCCAGATAGTTTTAGTATTTCAGAAACTGCTGATATACTGGGATTTTCATGAACAGTAGTCTCTAGAGTTCATACAGAATGATGCAAATACCAAACACCATCCAGTGAGAAATGCCTTGATAATGATAGAGGTCAGAGGAGAATGGCTAGACTGGGTCAAGCTGACAGGAAGTCCACAGTAACTCAAATAACCAGCCTTTACAACCGTGGTGACCAGAAAAGCTTCTCAGAATGTACAATATATGTGATCTTTGTAAATTGTTATTATTTTGTCTTCTGGGAAACATGTAAATATCTTATGTAACTTCTGAAGGGCAGTTCTAAATGAAAAAAAAAGAGCTTTAAACAAAATAACAACAATTTACACCAACCATCCTGTTCAAAAGTTGACATCCCCCTGGCTCTTAGTGTATCGTGTTGCCTTCTTGAGCATAAGTGTATGTTTGCACCTTTTGTAATACAGTAGTTGTGTATGTCCCTCAAGTGTCCTAAGTGTGAAAAGATGGATCTCAACATCATATAGCCACTGGTGGAAAAATATTTGTCACTCTGAGAACTGACTGTTCACTTATATATATAATTCACCTAATATATCCTACCCCTTGACAGGTGCCATTGTAACGAGATAATCAATGTTATTCACTTCATAACATGACAAACACAGTATATATATTTATATTTATATACTTAGCATATTTATTTATATAGATATACACATATATATCTGTGGAATCCGTGGATAGGAATACAAATAGCCATCAAGAAAGGAGGAGGAGCTGGCACTGCACGCTTAAATTTTTGTTACCTCAGAGAGACTATATTGTATATAAATGAGATAATCTTTCTGAACTATTTCTGGAAGCTATTGCAAATAAAGCCAATATGAAATGATCAGTTATTGCACTGTGGTTAAACACAGTGGGAGCCCTAAAAAGCCATTCCAGCTGCAAATAAAGTAGAAAATAACAGTGAAGGAAAATAGACTAGCTAATTAAGGTTTTACTCAAGCAACAATACACTGCAATATATTAATTCCACTCAATTTTCCCCAAATATAAATAGTTGTCATGCTATTGATGATGGCAAACAACCAAATGAGGATTCCAGAGATTTTTAAAAAATGTTTTTAGGAGATTGTTTCCTTTTTTTGCTCATTTCATTATTTTAGCCTGTTTGTCTGTTTATCCCTAACTTGGTAAATTGTCTCTTTATCACTAGACCCAACAGCTTCTAGCACTATTTATGTTTCATATCATAGCTCTAGCTTGCATCATTCACCCCCCTCCCTCCTTCTTTTCAGCTGTTGTTGATGGTTGACTATTCCAGCAATATTAATTGCTATTGCATTACTGAAGACATTTTCTCTGTTACTGATTCTAGTTTAAGATCCTCTGGCTATAGCCCTGAAATAAGAAACTAATGCACTAATTTATACACTGTGCCAATCAAGAGATCAAAGAGCGATGCTCATTTATAAGGATGTTAATGTCCCTGCCCTCTCAGCAACAGCAGCTCTGACTCATGAAGCTGATTAGCAATTTACTGCAACTAATGACCAGAAGGCATTCTATAAAAATCAGTGCCAAGATATTAACAGCCATTTATGTGAATAACAACACAGAAAGTCAAAGCAAATCAGAAGCTAAAGGTTTGTGGCCAGTATGTTCTTCCACTTACATGTCAGCAACAAATTGTCAGTTGCCATAATTTTAACAAGGAATCTGGAGTAAGCTTTAAATCCAAGGAAATATTTAATTAGTAGCACTTCATACCTATATTCTTTATAGCTTTATACCTTTATGCCTACTTTATTCCTTTATTTCTGCTCCTCTGGTACTTTAAAAACATATTTATTTTAATAATTACTAATATTTATTTAAAAAATACAGGTATTTGGATTTCAAAAGTACTAAGGTAAGGGTTAGGCCACAAAGTCTATACTCTATGTTAGGTGTGCGGGAGAGGGGCGAGATGGAAAATACCAAAAAATTTATATTTCAAAGACTGTATCAGACCTGATAACCTTTATGAATGTTGCCTAGGAGCTTTGCATTTTGATATTGGAGTATACTACATATTCCAAAATACTCCAAATGAACTGTCTCTTTTCATAATAAAATGGCAGATGAGCCAATCGACATTTGCATAGGTGTTTTGAACTCTCCAATATTAACTGACACTTCTGGACACCCCACCCCTTTCCCCCTATCTCACACTAGTAATGGTTTGATTAAGAAGTGTGCAAAGGGGGAAAAAATTTGAATGTCTGTTCAAGGTGCTTGCAAACAAAGCCCCTGTTATCCCCTTATTGAAATTGGCTTTCCATTGGTTATCAATTGGATTGCATGGATCACCATTGGAACTCAATATAAGCCCATGGGCCTCTAATGAGATGGTGTGGTGTACTCAATGGAAATCATGAGGCATAGACACAGTATATGGAACCCTATGAAAATGTAAGGCACTTCCAATTAGCTTTCCACAGAAGAAACCTAAAGTCCAGAAGGTCTTAGGGATCTGTATAACCTAAATGGGTCTGTATAACCCATATAATTCAAATGGGTAACTTATAAAATCCAATTGGGAGTGAAAAAAAAAAACATTAACTTGGTGCCAACTCACCATGGAATTATAATCACATAAAAATCAAAACTTGAGCCCTACACACTACTTCATTTAATGTCCTTAATACACATATAGAAATTAATTTAGCTGTAATTTGTCATTAGGAAATGAACATGGAGCATATCCTGATAAATGTGCCTATGAAAAATATTAACTGGCAAGACAGAACACAACAATAGAAAGGAGTTGGAGAAAGAATGGGTAGAAAAACATGTCATTTGGGGAAAAGGTGTAAAAACAAGGGCAGAAAGGAATCAAGGAAATAAAGAGAACAAGATAATTGAAATGGGTTTAAAGGAGGAATGAAGGTTAAGCAGATGAAGGGATGTGATAGTGCTGAGAGAGCTGAAGGGGAAAATGGGGTGAAAGAAGAAAAGGGAGAAAGAGGAGTAAAAGGGTGAAGTGTGTTTTAGAAACTGAACATGAGTGTGTGGGCTGCAAACTGTCACACTGGGTTAGATTCTGACACGTGAAAGGTGAAGTCATCTATGCGCAGGTGTGTGTGTGTGTGTGTGTGTGTGTGTGTGTGTGTGTGTGTGTGTGTGTGTGTGTATGTGTGTGTGTGTGTGCGTGTGTGTGTGCTTACTCTCACTGTCTCTAAAACACATACTGCACCCTGAGGATCACAGGTTTGAATTTGTCACTGTATTGTGTCTACTTGTGTATTTATGTATGTATTGGGGTGGGGAGAGGATGTGTGTGCGTGTGTGTGTGTGTGTGTGTGTGTGTGTGTGTGTGTGTGTGTGTGGGTGTGTGTGTGTGTGTGTGTGTGTTTGTGTGTGGGTGTGTGGGTGTGGGTGTGTGTGTGTGTGCGCACTCTCATCAAAATGACGTTCTATACTTTCTATATACATTGTAAACAAACCACATCTATACCATGCTGAAGTTCCATGCAGTGTTTTAGATGGATTTGGACAACTGAACTGTTTTTAAGCAAAATTGCTCATTTCACACATTACCATAAGAACTTGTTGACACCGCAAGAGAATGAATGGGGTGTGAGGAAGCACAAACCGGATGACGTATAATATTTTTGTTAGCTGAGGATTTTAAAAAATATATTTAGCTGGATGAATCTGGATCTGGGGATGAAAATTCCGGGTCTGGAAAAAAAATAAAATAAAATGATATTAATGAGATCTCATTTATGTAAAAGAGTTGCATAGTCAGTTTCTCTACAGTTGTGCTCATAACTTTACATATCCCTTGCATAATCTGCAAAATGTTAATAATTTAAAAAAAATAAATAAGAGGGATCATAAAAATTGCATTTTGTTTTTTTTATTCAGTACTGCCCTGAAAAAGCTAGTTCACATAACAGATGTTTACATATAGTCCACAAGACACAATAATAACTGAATTTACATAAATGAACCAGTTCAAAAGTTTACATACTGTATGCTTGATACTTAATACTGTGTGTTGGTACCTGGATGATCAATGACTGTTTTTATGTTTTGTGATAGTTGTTCATGAGTCCCTTGTTTGTCCTGAGCAGTTAAACAGCCCACTGTTCTTCAGAAAAATCCTCCAGGTCCTGCACATTTTTTGGTTTTCCAGAATATTTGACCCCTTTCCAACAGTAGCTATATGATGTTGAGATCCATCTTTTCACATTTATGACAATTGAGGGACTCATACACAAGTACTGTATTACAAAAGGTGCAAACATTCACTGATACTCAAGAAGGCAACATGATACATTAAGAGCCGGGGCGATGTAAACTTTTGAACAGGATGATCTTTGGGAAAAAATGTAAATATCTTATATAGCTTCTGAAGGGCAGTATTAAATGGAAAAAAAGAGCTTTAAACAAAATAATAACAATGAGTGGGTTCATTTGCATGAATTCAGTTATTATTGTGTCTTGTGGACTATATGTAAACTTCTGTTATGTGAAATAGCATATTCAGGGCAGTATTAAATAAAAAAATGCAATTTTTATGATTCCTCTTTTTAAAAAAAAATTATTAACATTTTGCAGATTCAGCAAGGTGTATGTAAATGTATGAGCAGAACTGTAAGTTATTATTTTTTTGAGAATATACAATTATTACAAATCCAGAAACACACCCTCAAAAGAGATGTGCTATTTTTAACTCACCTAGGTGCGCACAAAATGGCATCTAATTTGGTTACCTTTGACAAAGGTGGAGTGGTTAGATTTGTAACAAAAACATTTCAGATCTCTCAAAGTACAACATACTTTGACACATCAATTTTAAGAAAACATAAATATATCACAATATATCACAAAAATGACATTGCATTTTTTTTTTAAAATTAACTGACTTATTTACCTTACTTTATTTATTTACTCTTTAATCTTCCTGCAAAGATCATGTTGTGTAAGGAGCCAGCTTACCAAACACAGTGGTAAAACAGTCAGTCTGTTTAAAGGTGTCTAAAACCTTGCTAGCAGGGTGCTTTGCTGTCACCCTTTGATCTAGTTGTATAGCATAATTAATTCAGTTTGTAATCAGATACTGGCTGATATCAGTGACACTCCTGCACCACAGTTGTAATTCATCCATCCATTTTCTGTACTGCTTAACCTACACAGGGTCACAGGGAGCCTGAAGCCTATCCCTGGGGGCTCAAGGCACAAGGCAGGGGACACCATGGATGGGGTACACAATCACACACTGTAGACAATTTAAAGATGCCAATCAGTCTACAACACATGTCTTTAGTCTGGGGGAGGAAACTGGAGGACCCAGAGGAAACCACCAAAGCACAGGGAGAACATGCAAACTCCATGCACACAGGGCGGTGACAGGAATCGAACCCCAAACCCTGGAGGTGCGAGGCAAACATGCTAACCACTAACCACTAACCCACTGTGCCCTCACAGTTGTAATGGAAACTTTGAATTCAATTTTTTTAAGTTTATCTTTGTCTTTGAAGTCTTTGAAGGGTCAGTCAAGGGTAAATGTTTGTCATTTAAAAAAACCCAGCATGCACTGTATATTAAAATATGAAAATACTAGCAAACTGTAAACTGTATTGTAGCTCAATTTTTAATTCTGTTCACTAGCTACATGGTGAACCTACTCTAATCTAAAACTAACTGTCCCAAAGTATCTAATTCTCTTCACTTTCCAGCAAACCTTGTCAATTTTCATTTCCCTTACCAAGCCTTAATTTGATCTTTCTTTCCATCCCACCTGCCCTTCCTGTTTTTATCTATACCTGCTTAACCACAGGTGTCAAGGACCTGTCCTTCTACAATGCATGCCTAGCAAATTAAATAAAGCAGCAGCAATGTTGAATTCTACAGGGATCCTCTCCGCAGGACAGCAAGAGAAGCAGAGACAAACGACCATCATTAGATCATAATGACCAAACAAACAGGCTCCTCTAGCCTTCTGAGCACAGAGTGGTTCCCCCTGTCTCGTCCGGACAATTACCCGGTAATTTACACAGGCATTGTTATTTGCCTGCAACGCACGATCACTCACTTCTATTATGGTTATAGATTAGTGATGAGAGAGCAGGCCTGCAGAGAGAAGTGTGCCCTTGAGGACAGGTTTCATGTGGGTGATGTGGGCTCAGCTGGGTGCCGGCTGCAAGGGAAAAATAATAATAACTACAACAGAGGACATTCTCAAATTGTGAAAATAACAAACCACGGCAAGACTCAAAACAGAGCATCCCATTTGTTTTGCTGTCGAGTGACATGGATTGGACATTTTTATAATCTTCACTATCACCATTACTATCATTTAGCAAAGCTTTATAATGTTTTAAAGGGTTTGCATCACCCTATCTAACAGCCAGTAGGTACAAAAGGGCTATCTGAAGAGGACCTTTGAACTGCATCTTTTTCAGGCAAGTACTATCTACTGTGAACATCTGGTGGTGTGAAAGCAATTTGCGTTGCTTTCTTGCAGTAAGCTAGAACAAGAGAATAGATGACAGTTTTGCATATGCACTTCTCATAAAAGTGTGTAGATACAGCTTCATCCTCATCTTCATCCAGGTTCATATGTCATTATGTTTGAATTAATGCATTATTTGTAAAGGGTGGGAGAGCTGAATGTGAATGTTTACTCGTGACAGATGACATGAGCTAAAGTTTTCAGCATTAGCACCATGAGCATCAGAAGACAAACATCAAGCTGCAGCTGTCATTGCTCTTTAAATTTAAAATGATGCAAGTAGCAAATGAATAAACTCAACATGATCCTGCATGTAAATCGACATTTGGATTTATGTGAGGCTGCTTTCTGACTATGGCTATTGTGAAAAGCACTATATAAATAAAATGTAACTGAACTGCATTGAATTAAATCTTTTCTTTATATAATAATTAACAAACGTCACATCATATGGATGCACTAAACAATAGATATCTTTTAAAAGCCTGCTTGTCCTAGCAATGTTAAAAACAAGCTATAAAGATATGTGCAAGAGCTGGTATTTGCCACAGGCAAGTATTAATATAATATTAAAATGACACATGCTGTCATCAGCTGAGAAGAATAGACTCGTTTGACAGGGTCGTAGAAATTTGCCAGTGGCGCTGTTCCACTGACATGTCTGGCACATGCGTGTGAATTGCCTTATGGTGGAATATGGATTAAAGGAAAACCCAAGAGGTTTTAAACCTTATCTCTGTCCAGCACATCTGTAGCAGGTGGATGATTGCAGTGGAACTGTATTGTGTTTTCATGTACTGAGAAAAGAATGGAAAATGTATTTACTCAAAACTTACTTAAAATGGTTTTCTAAGTGCAGTTGTAAAGACATTAAAAAAAATAAAAGTTTAAATATGCAACTACAGAGTGTGAGAAAATGTCTTGGCAAAGCTGTTCTTACAGGGTTTTACCCAAGTTTTGGATACATACTTTACTAAGTGCAGGGAAACATGACTATTTTATTGTTGCTGGAAGTTGCCAATATTTGACAATTGCGTCCCATAGAGATTAGGTTGGAAAAATGCTGAATCAGTGGAAGAAGGTGGCTTGGTCTGATAAATCACGTTTTGTTTTACATCATGTGGATGGCCAGGTGCGTATGCGTCGCTTACCTGCTGAAGAGATGGCACTAGGATGCACTATGGGAAGAAGGCAAGCCAGCAAAGGCAGTGTGATGCTCTGCTCAATGTTCTGCAGGGAAACCTTGGGTCCTGATATTCATTTGGATGTTACTTTGACATGTACCACCTACCTAAACATTGTTCCAGACCAATGTACACCCCTTCATGGCAACGGTATTCCCTAATGGCAATGGCCTTTTTCAGCAGGATAACGCGCCCTGCCACACTGCCCTCCAAATTCCCCAGATCTCAATCCAACCAAACATCTGTGGGATGTGCTAGACAAACAAGTCTGAGGCCCCAACTTACAGGACTCAGTGGATCTGCTGTTAAAGTCTGGGTGCCAGATACCACAGCACACCTTCAGAGGTCTTGTGGAGTCCATGCCTCAACGGAGCTGTTTTGGCCACACAAGGGGGACCTGCACAATATTAGGCAGGCGGTTTTAATGTTATGGTGTATATACCGTAGCATAGAAGCTGGAGCGGAAATTCTGAGCATTCTATACGTCTTATAAGTAGCACTGTATACAGTATGTCATTTCTATTCAACTTCTGTGCTAAAGGAACACACCATCTCTATGCTAAGCTATTGTGTATTCACTTTCAGTTATCTGCTGTAGAATGTCACTGGGCTTTCATCCGAGTGGCTCAGGTCTGAATAAGACACGGAGGAAAACCCTGCAGTTTTCCTTTCTACTCAGGGTCAGTTTTCTCAGAGATTTGTATGAACAGCAATGCTAGGCACAACAACATTGTGAGCTTTTGCTGTGGTGATTACAGGCTACAAGGTAAAATCATCAGTATAAGCTTTATGTCTTTCTCTTTCTTATTTTATCTTTCCCTTTCATTCTTCTCCAACATGGACTATTCTCTTTGTTGCTCTCAGATATTTGAAGCAGTTTTAAATTATTTGCCTCAGAGACAAAAAGAAAACCAAAGGTCTATAGCTCACAGTTTCTGAAGTTCATGATTAAGGATTCTTTTTTTTTCTTTTCTCTTAGAATCATGAATCCTTTCTCTTAGAATCATGAATCCTTTAAACTGAGAATACTATATGTATGTATAAAATATGTATGTTTTATGGAGAAAAATTAATCACTTGCGTTCTTATTCAGAGTTGAGCCTGTAGTGCATGTAGTGATGATTTAACGCTGAAATTGCACACATCAGTATTCAGAATGCAGACCTAACTCTGAAATAACTGCTATTCAGAAGTTACAGACCAGAGTTACGAGTTAAATCTAAGAGTTACAGACTTGGAGTGAAGAGATTTTGGCTCCTTCAGTCCTCGTTATCTATCGCTGCTTTATTTTCTGGCTTAAAGCCAAGTGCTTGTGTTTAAAAGCAATGGCCTATACTCTGTCTCTGGTGCTTCTACTCAAGAAATCTGGCAACCACAGAGGCATGAAATACACACAGGTAAAATGCATAATATGAATGGGGAGAATGGAAAATTGAAGTAAGGAGGTGCATAATCCACCTCTGAATACGCCTAACTTTCTCCAGTTTGGACTTAAGTCACCAAATCGGAATACAGCCCATAATATGGTTATTTGTAAGAGGCCAAGGATGTTTTTTATTAAGTAAAAAAAAACAAAACAGGACAAATGGTTTAGATTTAATTCATTTTAAGCAGATTTCTTGTCTCATTCATTTCCCAAATCCTTCTCTGTGTTATGAGCCTTACTAAATTGGACAAAAAAGCAACTCAACTGGCTGAGCTGTCATATCTGTGATGGCTTTGGACTTGTTCCCCTCTTAGAGCTACACCTCGCTGACATTCACAATTAAGGCATTTAATTGCAGTTATGTCATTTCTGGTGGCTTGCCACAGATTGGAGAGGCAATATAATTCTCGTTATCTTGAAGGTTGTGTCTGCATCAATTAACTTCACATTTTTCCTTTCATTCCTAGGACATGGCTCAGCTCATGGCATTTCTGCTCAGTGCCTGTCATTAGATATATCATGGCCATTACAAAACAGCAAGGAAACAGTCATAAATTATTGCAGACAAAGATTGATCATAGTAGATCCTGTGGCCTGTTAATGTGAATGCCCAGCATCACTGCATAGCTAATTTTATTCTGTATGGGGCAAGACACTATGATTTATATATTAAATGCTAGCCATGGTTACTGAGGACCATATAGAGAAAAATATCTACAGCATTAAAGAAGAATCATATGTTACTCATGGAGACATGGGAATTGTGCATGGGTTCACAGGGCTCTCTGAGAGCAAATCAATATGATAATAGCGATGTTCCTCCTGCAACACACTCCTCCTGAAATGCACAATTTAAGTACACTACGACTGACAGAATTACTCATCTCCCCTGGAGAGACATGATAACACTGTGATGATGACAGCATCCAAAGAACTGAAAATGGAAGCTGTCTTGTGTAAGTGTTAGAAGTGTGAGATAAGACCATTGCCTGGAGATGCAGATTTTGTTTTCTGTGTAACAAATTGTGTAACAATACTTTTGAGGAGTCCCAGAGACTGTTGTTAAGCATTGTTTCTTTCCTACTCTAGCACCACCCTGGTATCACACTCTCATCATTACCTACACCTGTGTTTTTACATTGACGTCATTGCTGTCTATGTATATTTATCTACTGTCATCCCCACCAGATAGCAAATACATGAAGCCCCAGTGATGGCTCTCACTTACCACTTTCATCTGGCCCACATACGACTGTGAAATGGCAGTGATGAATTCATCCAAACTTGGCTGCCAGAACAGTCCCAAACTCAACCTTGATGAGACTTCAGTGGGAAAAATGTCTACACATCCTTATTGAAATTGCAGTTTTTTGTGATACAAGGCCAGAAATCAAGATTAATCATGTCAGATATTTTTTCCAGCTATAATGTGACCTTTAAGCCAAACAAAATTTGAGAGAATATCAAATAAATAATTTTAGGGAAAAAAGAACATATAAAATCTTGTTTGCATAAGTGTCCACTCCATTCCTACTTAATACTTTGCGGAAGCACCCTTTGCATTTATTATAGCAATAATGTTCTCTCTCTTTCAACTTTTCACAGCTGGACTTTGCAATTTGATTCCACGCTTTCTTGCAAAAAGTTCAAGCTCTTTCAGATCTCTTGTGCATAGCCTCGGGTTTCTGTGGGATTGTGGTCTGGGCTCTGGGCCTTTCCAAGACTTTGATTCTCCTTTTATGAAGTCATTCCTTGGTTGACTTGGATTTGTGCTTTGGGTTGTTATCATGTTGGAAGATGAAATTCCTCTTCATCTTCTGATTTCTGACACTGGCCTGCAGGTTTTGTGCCAAAATATATTTGGAGCTAGTCATTATCACATTTATCTTGAATAGAGCCCCTGTTGCAGCTGAAGAGAAGTAGCCCCAAAGCATGATGCTGCCATCACCATGCTTCACAGTAGGCAGGGTATTATTTGAATGATTATTTGAACATTCAACCTCTGTCTGATCATACCATAGTCTCATCAGACCATCAGAAATATTCTCCCATGGATTGTGGTGATTGAATTTAATTGTTTGTTTTTTTATGTTTGTTTGTTTTTCCAAAATTTACAGCTTCGTGTTCTTTTTTTGTCCGAAATGGCTTCAGTCTTGCCACCCTTCCCCAAAACCCAGACATTGCTATCCCAGTAGGATGCAGCCACAAAAGATTCAAGGAAATCCTACAGGAAGCGCTGATTTTTATTCTTGGTTATTCAAAATGAATTTGATTGTTAGAAGCTGTATACTGTATACTGTACTGTTGCTGTATACAATGTGATTTTGTCACATTGTCACAAATTAAAAAAAATATATATATGGCTTTAAAAATGTCTGACATGATTTATCTTTATATTTCTGGCTTTAGGTGACAAAAACCTGCAATTTCAATATAAGACTTTTTATATCCACTGTATATCTCAGACATGATATGGACCAGCACAAAGTTGAAATGGCACAAAAATGTAGATGTAATTGGCCATTTTTGGCTCTGATTCCATGATGCTGTGAATCTTTAATATAGATATGTACAGTTGGGCTACTTTGGCACTACACTACATGTTACCATAATCAACCCTTACGTGCCAGCCATCTACTGTCAAGGCTTTGTGTGTAACAAGCAATAAGGTTACAACAGGCCATTGTATGCAACAGTATCTGTATGACTTTTCAGGGATTAGCAAAGAAATAGATGACACCCTTAGCAGCAGTATATGTCCTTTGTCTCACCCTTAGTTCATTCTTAGCATATACATCAAACTACCTCCATCTCCCATTAGAGAAGATTATTCTTCTTATGGAAATCAATGAACAGAGCTCCACATGTAGGAATGACTCATTTACATTTAAAAGTGGTTTTAGAAAGCTATACATTTTGGCATGTGCTAAATAACATGGCTTTATAAACTACATTGGAAACCCTTGAAGAGGAGCTGAAAGCAAATTAAATTAAAATTATTGCTAATTCTCCTGAGGAATCCAAGATGACCATAACATTCAGAAGCAGATAGGACTGCATCAAAAAACACAAATGAAAAGGCTGTGGTACAAATAGGGATAGTAAGAAGAAAAAAAGTTTTTTTTTTTTTTTTTCAGTTGGCAGTTGTTCCTTATCACAGACAAAAATGAATAAATTAAACAAGTACTGGAAAAATAATTAAAGATAAATATACAAAAAGGTAAGTATGTGGAGATGACAATATATTAAACCCTACAATGGGTGCAAGCTTAATTATGCATATGTACACATTAAACAGAATTGTGGACATTGTGTCATGTCTATATTTAACATATGCAGAATTACCATTAACACTGTGCTATATACTGGCTGATAGAATACAGCTGTGGCCAAAAGTTTTGAGAATGACACAAATATTAATTTTTACAAAGTCTGCTGCCTCAGTTTTTATGATGGCAATTTGCATATACTCCAGAATGTTATGAAGCGTGATCAGATGAATTGCAATTAATTTCAAAGTCCCTCTTTGCCATGAAAAAATGAACTTAATCCCCAAAAAACATGTCCACTGCATTTCAGCCCTTCCACAAAAGGACCAGCTGACATCATGTCAGTGATTGTTTCGTTAACACAGGTGAGAGTGTTAATGAGGACAAGGCTGGAGATCACTCTGTCATGCTGACTGAGTTAGAATAACAGACTGGAAGCTTTAAAAGGAGGGTGGTGCTTGAAATTATTGTTCTTCCTCTGTTAACTATGGTTACCTGCAAGGAAACACAGGCAGCCATCATTGCTTTGCACAAAAAGGGATTCACAGGCAAGGATATTGCTGCTAGTAAGATTGCACCTAAATCAACCATTTATCGGATCATCAAGATCTTCAAGGAGAGAGGTTCAACTGTTATGAAGAAGGCTTCAGGGTGCCCAAGAAAGTCCAGCAAGCGCCAGGACCGTCTCCTAAAGTTGATTCAGCTGCGAGATCGGGGCACCACCAGTGCAGAGCTTGTTCAGGAATGGCAGCAGGCAGGTGTGAGTGCGTCTGCACGCACAGTAAGGCAAAGACGTTTGGAGGATGGCCTGGTGTCAAGAAGGGCAGCAAAGAAGCCACTTCTCTCCAGGAAAAACATCAGGGACAGACTGCTATTCTGCAAAAAGTACAGGGATTGGACTGCTGAGGACTGGGGTAATGTCATTTTCTCTGATGAATCCCCTTTCCGATTGTTTGGGGCATCTGGAAAAAAGCTTTTCCGATGTTTTTGTTTACCAGGCGTTCCCTGGTTCTTGGATTTATGCCTCGTGACTTCTTGGAATATTCCTCCATGTCTTTGTTTTTCCTCGCTTTTCCTCGACGTTGGATTATTGTCTCATGACTTCCTGGATTTTTGCCCTGTAAGTGTTTGGATTATTGACAAGCCTGTTTGGAATACCTGCCCTGTTGCTTTCTGGAACATTGCCTAGCTTATGTTTGGATTTTTGTTAGACTGTCCCATTTCTTTTGAAGGCTCTATTTATTTTGTATGTTCCTAATAAACTGACAACTTTCCCCTGCGAGTGCATCCTGCTTCCCTCCTTCCAGTTTTGTAACAGGAGGGTTGATATGCTTAGAGTTTCGAAAGCTGGATGTTTCTTTATGGTCAGTTTGTGAATGTTATTCCATCACCATGTTTTGTTACTAGAGGTAACCAGTTAAATTACTCTCACCATGAATACTATGTTAAATGTTTAACTCTTTGAATGTCTCTGTTGCTGCTTAATAAAATGCTTACCTTTCAGTCTCTCCCCTGGTTAGGTCTCCCATGAGGTTCTGAGTTTTTCCATCTAGTTTCAATCTAGTTACATATTCCATCTAGTGGTGAATACGTGCTGCTAGCATGGTTTAGTGCTATACTTAGTGTGCTAATACAGATACATTGGCTGGATTTGGGTTCCTCTTCACCAAGTCCCACAGCCCCTGCTATGTTAGCTGTTTCCTAACAACAACACTGTGACTGGAATCGGTTTTTCTCTCTCCAGGCTTGATTCTCCTCATTGGTTGGCTCAGAGATTTTCCACTCTCCCCACTGTCTACTGACTAGCAGGCCTGTGACTAGCACAGCTAGCATAGTAGAGGCACTGGTTCCAGGGGAATATGGCTGTATAAGATCAGTATTTATTCCAAATGATGGTTACATAAGTAGCATTTAACTGTAGTTACTGATTAATTCAGAGTATTTACTGAATAATATGCTTTAAAATGTAATAACTGATTAATAAGCTGGGGTAATTAAGCTGGGATAGATTGGGGATGCCAGTTATTAACTGCATTTCTGATCAGTTAGAAGGTTATTTTTGTATAACAGTACAGCTGTAACATGAGCAATAGGTTAATATTAATGTGTATGTTCTAATACATTATTGTTTCTATACTAACAGCTCATACACAGGGACTTGTGAGGTGGACATTCCACAAAATCTAAGACTAATAATAGACGGATAAACAACAACAACAAAAAAAGAAACGTTTGCCATGCACCTCTGGGGTTGGTTCGAACCCGAATACAGGGGTTTACACCAGGTGCTCCGGTTTCCTCCCCCAGTCCAAACACATGTGTTGTAAGCTGATTGGCATTTCCAGATTGCCTGTAGTGTATGAATGTGTGTGCGATTGTGCCCTGTGATGGGTTGGCACCCTGTCCAGGGTGTCCTCCGCCTTGTGCCCTGAGTTCCCTGGGATAGGCTCCAGGCTCCACATAACCCTGTGTAGGATAAGCATTACAGAAAATAGATGGATAGATATACACAATATTAAATCTAACTATAAACCATTAAAATGTGATGTGTGTTGTTCATTAATAAATTAAACATTGTAATCTTTGGCAAATCACTATGGTATAAGCAGAATAACACAATCCAGACCATGCGATCATACTTAAATACTTTGGGATGGTAACGGCACTCTGATTTGTGTCATGCTGCATCACACGACCCTGGCATGGATTATTTTGGTATAACAGTATAGGAACACTGTAGTGCAGTTTGTTTTTAAGGAAATTGGCTGGTACAGTAAGCTTTTCCAGGCTTCTTGGAAAACTTGCTACAATTCTTCTATTTCTGCAGGTAGCATGGTCCTGTAATGTAGGATTGTTTACATTTATTTATTTGTTTTTAATGCAACACCTTCATTCATTCATCTTCAGCAAGTGCTATATCCTGGTCAGGGTTCTGATGGATATGGAACCCTGGGTGCGAGATAGAGACACACCCAGAAAGGGACACCATTCATTTACATGCCATCTAATAGGCATGTAAATCAAAATGTATTAAAAAAAAAAAAAAAAAAAAAAGATTTCTGCATAGTTCTGCATGTATGCACCTATAATCCTAGCTAAGAAATGGCCACATCAATCACTGTACATGTTTGTGTGTGTGTGTGTGTGTGTGTGTGTGTGTGTGTTTGTGTGTGTGTGTGTGTGTGTGTGTGCTGATATTAGCTTGGTGCTGGTTCATTTCCCTTCAATTTAGTGTCAGCACAGAATCACATATATAGAAGTTGGTAATATCCATCCAAGTTGTGTGTGTGTGAAGGTCACTAGTACTACTCAACAACCAGCAAAAGCAAAATACAACTACTTAAGAAAGCAAAAGTTTTCATTTGGTAAGTACTGTAGCGCGTTTGCCTGGCACCTCCAGATTTGAGGATTCGAGTCCCGCCTCCACCCTGTGTGCACAGAGCTTGCATGCTCTCCCCATTCTTCAGGGGTTTCCACCAGGTACTCCGGTTTCCTCCATCAGTCCAAAGACATGCGCTGTAGGTTGACTGACATTTCCAAATTGTCAGTAGTTTGTGAATGTGTGTGCGATTGTACCCTGCGATGGGCTGGCTCCCTGTCCAGGGTGTCCCCCGGCTTGTGCCCCAAGTTCCCTGGGATAACCCTGTGTAGGATAAACGGTACAGATAATGGATGGATGGATGGATGTACTATAGCTATGTTTAAGCTTAATGCATGTCACAGTGGTGTGACAAATCTGGCTGATTAATTAGTATGTATGAATGACAGACAATAGTTTCAGAATCAGGAACACATAGGGAAATTATGATGAAGCCAGGTAAAATAAAGTGTCACATAATTCTTCTGACAGCACAACATGCAGTCACCTGATGAGTAGACAAATTAAAGACGCTAGACCAGGGGTGTCCAGTCATATCCGGAAAGGGCCGGTGTGGGTGCAGGTTTTCATTCCAACCAAGCAGAAGCCACACCTGAGTCTACTGAAAGCCAAGCTCAACTGATTAAACAGGTGGAATCAGGTGTGGCTCCTGCTTGATTGGAATGAAAACCTGCACCCACACCGGCCCTTTGCAGATAAGATTGGACACCCCTGTGCTAGCCAGACTCTAATAATATCTTTTACATGTGATGCAAGGACAGAACACAACAGCTTATAGCCAAAAAATTGTCCAACTTGATGACTTTTTGTCGAGGGCACACTTAGCTAGCTAACTAGTTAATAATTATACATTATTACATAACTACAGCTGCTACAACATGTTTTTTTGGTTTCCAAAACATAGACAGCACACTGGAGTTTTGCTTGGCCAGTGGACTAGCTAATAAATGTATGATTTATGATCCACCACTACTAAATGCCTAAATACAACTATCACCTCATATTTACTCATCAATGTACTCTAACACTTAGGTTTCTTTCGGGATGAGCTGCTGTGTTGAGGGGGAAGTGTTGGTGGGAAGTTAAATCCGTCTCTATGTTGATGCTGCACACAGAGACACGTAGGTGGCTACTGCAGATTGACTGGAATCGTGAGAGATGGAGAAAGAGAAGGAGAAAATGAGGAGACGTATCAGCAACAAATCCAGGAGAAGGCAGAATGCCAATCTCGGGTTGTTTTTACCTGTCAGATTGTCTTGTTCGTTTAAGTCCTGCTTATCTGAAGTGCTCACACTCCAAGCTGGTCTCATGTAAAGTAATTACAATAGGTATTGATTTTTTTTTTTTTTTTTTGGCCAGCTTTTCCATCTTGTCCAGCTTTTCCATCTTGTCCCTGGAAGGCTTTGGACATGTGTGGTGAAATACTGGAGAGGTTATGCTTACCTTTAAGACTAGTTGCATAAAAAATGAATAATCATAATAATAAGCTCTTCACCCAGTTTTCAAATGCAAATTTCTGCATATGTGTGATCTGACAAAGCAAAAGCATGTACTAAAGTGAATGTAGAATCAGAAATGCATGCCTCATAGTATTATTAATAAAGCTTTAAAAAACGCTGGTGGAAAAAAGGATTCTGTTCTGAATGTAAACAAAAAAGCAACAGGGCACCTTAGTAACTGCAGTATGCGCAGGCATGTGTATATAGCCTCCCTTAATGTCCCTGTAACTGAAAATGGCCAACATGCAAACATGAACGTCTTTCATTGCATAAAAAATTATGCTTCTATTCCGGGCCTGGCAGATGCAGACGCTTCAGGAGACAGACTAAATCAGAACACTTTCTATATTTAGACACTGACATAACATTAGTATTGCTGCCTGTAGTGGAGCATCGGGGGTCGGTGAAGTGGTAACTTAGCAACTGCTGCTAGGCAACCTTGTTAGTAAGCATTGATTTACTGTAGAGGGGGCACGTGAGGCTTCTGGAAAGGACTTTCACTTTAAAAAGACGTGAAAACCATTTGAACATGTTACAAACCTGTTGCGTGCTTGTAATACACAGGAGGCACTCTATATATTTATACTGCATGATAGAAAACTGAGAGAGAGAGAGAGAAAGAGCAGATGATTTCTAGAGCTAGAAGGCTAAGGCTTATTTGATTATCTTCTATTCAGCCCGACTGACTGAGCATCCATCAAAGAGTCGGCTGTTGATAATGCTATCAATTAACAATTCATTACATTAGCCTGCATGTTAATGACTTAAAAAAAAAAAAAATCACTGGGAAGCAGAGCACAATTTATCCTCTCCGCTAACATATGCCACTTGTTCATTAGCCAGCGGCCATGTTTGCGTTATTGCACAGCATATTTGCTCATCTAATGAATGCTAAACAGTCTGCTTGCTTTGCTCTACAGGCAAAATAAAACGACATCAAGGCAGAAGAGATAACATAACCTCTACAAAAGCTCTAGCCCTGCAAAAAGCATCAGTGAATCTTTCAGAGCACATGGCCACATTCTTTCAAACAGGAGTAACATAATGACCCTCAACAGAGGTAAAAAAGTGCAAGCTCCATGGGTTTAATCACTCGGTACTAAGTAAATTCGGTTGCGATGTTATCGTGTGCCTACATAAATAAAGCATTACTTATATTGGTGAAGACTTGATGTGAAAGAGGTAATTCTATGAGGAAACTCATGATAATCTGCTGAAGCTTTAGCCTTGGAAAAGTGCCCCTGTCTGTTAAACTGTCCTCTCCACTCACTAATTAATTGTAGTTGTTAAAATTCAGAGAGCCTCGTAGTCAAAGACTGACTAAGCAAAAGCTTACAGATGAACAAGGAACACTGAGGCTTAAATAAACTTCATTACTGCCTCATTAAAAATGCACAGGGTGGAACGAAACATTCTAGAGAGCAAGGATGAACGATTCAGCCCATTTCATCTGAGACAGTTATGGTTCCACAGAGCATGACAGTTATGAGCATTCAACGTACTTCTACTTAGCCATTCTCAACTGCCGGAGACAGGGTTTCCTAATGTGGCTGAGTAACTTAGCCACTAGATAATAAAAAAGACTGTCTGACATGGTTGTCTACATCAGTCATCTAGTTAAATGTGATACTTTTTATGACTTTTCATTGGCATCTAAAATGTTCAATCAAGACAAATTATGAAGAGTGTAAAGTTTTAGATGTATGTATGGCGGTCTGGGAAAACCCATCAGATGTTCCATCAATTCTGAAAAACAGCCAAAAATGAGGAAAAATCATGTTCTGACTAAAGGTCTTCCAAGAATATACTTTGACATCTCTACTTAAAGAAGAAAAATCAATATTTTTCATCCATATATATCAATATATTTTGGAAAAGCTTTTTGTCATGGTAGCGCAAATGGGCTACCTACACTACCTGCCAACTAATTACCCACCAGCCCCAGCATGTCACATGTCTCACTAATCACTCTCACCTACAATCTCATTATGCCTTGTTAGCACCACTATTTAAATTCTAGATTTTCACTGACTACGTTTACATGCACACCAAATTCTGTTTAAGGTCTATATTCAGGTTGCAGCCATATTCCGAATACAATATGTGTACAGGCATCAGAATATTCCTGTATACATGGATGTTGTAAGTATGCCTGAGTTCCCATTCCTAAATACCTAGCCTAGCATCTGCTAGCATCCACAATTCCTTGTGGACTGAGCATGCACATACTGCATATCTCCTTTCGGATTATTGATCTGTATGTAAATGTAGTCAGTGTCTCACTGTCAAGCTTCTGTTGCAGTTGTTGTTTGTTGTCATGTGTGTCACAGTATCACTTACAGTCTGTATGTTTTTTGCCTTGTATCCACAGTTCATATTTATGGTGCTTGTGTTCACAGTTTTGGTTGTTTTCTTTGTACTTCCCATAATAAATTATCTGCAATTTTATTTAGGTTATGTTTTAACCTTTAACCTTGCCTTGGCTGTTTACAAAGATCATATTGTGTAAGAAGCCAGTTAACAAACACAGCTGTAAATAGTCTACAAAAGTCTAAAACTTTGTTAGCTAGAGTAAGTGTGCTTTTCTCACAATTTACTCAAATTTTTTAATAGCCAGTCTGTACAGGATTGTTGCGGCCAAAAATGCTTGATTTGAGTTTTTTGTGCTTTTTTGCGGAAAGCTACTTGAATTTGGCGAAATTACAATTGCACAAAATTGTTTTGCATGGTCTTTCAGAGTGATGTTTGTTGGTAAATGAGAACTTTTAGCTGTACTCATGTTCGACGCACGTGAATCAAAGAGGGCTTTGGCTGAATGCGCGTTGTGATGACGTCACATGACACGTCTTCTGTGGTAATTTTGAAGAATTGCAAGCTCCTCCGAATATTGTGACGTTTACGTTACTGTGTCAGTAGTTAAAAAGATTACGTAAGATTATGTAAACATTATGTATCTGAAAGAAAACATCAAGGTTGTCTGGTATCTATGACAGGTTTATCAAGATGATTGGAACAACCTACAAAGCAAATTTCAAAATTAAAACTACACAAGAGTTTACCTAAGAAAACTGATGCAGCAGTTTTGCTGCAGGCAAAGGGGATTTAACCCTTTTTTTTACTTGAGATTTTAAAGACCTGAATACACATTCTGTGTAACATTTCAGCAAATGAATTCAGAAATCATACAGTGCATTCAAATTTGATAAAAACTCAATAAATGTTACATATTTATATAGTTAATTATTTAGAGTTGTCTATGTATTCTGACTGATTATTCTGTAAATATCTGAACAAGATTCTGCTAGATGAGCAAGCTCTATCTGTGCTTTGAACAGCATGAATTCTACATCAGAGAACAGAACCTAGCTCCTAGCAGTGCTAGTCTGAATGAACTATTGGCTCCCTGTGTGGCCACGCAGTCTATAGAGGGCTGGTTAGAAGAATATAATTTCAGCCGAAAAGCAGTCGAACCTATTTCAACCTTCTCTCCCTTTCCCCCCCTTTCCTCTCTGTGTGCTTGCCAAAATCTCTTTGATGAATAAAGGATGATCTCAGCTGAGCAGGTGAATAGTGGGAGGTGGCTGCACTGTCGACTGTTGCCTTGTTATCAGGTGCTCTATGACACACAGAGACTCAAGAGCAAAAACTTATTCTCAAAGTACTTTATCTGCACAATATAAAATGCACTCAGAAAAAAAAAACACACTTCCATTCACCCTGACCACTACTACTCTCCTCAAGACTTATTGGAAGACCAATAAACCATCCAGTAAAGAACCTCAGTCCTCTGACTCAACAAACAGACAGTTTTGGCTTGTTTACTATAAAACGTTGATATACGTAAATATATTGTGCCTCATAAAAGTTCCTTTTCAGTACATGTTGTGTTTGGGGGTCTTGTGTCAAAGTGACTTTCTGAATGTTTCCAAGTGAACAACAATCATATCAGGTGGATACTGTGCTGCAGCCACCTGATTGGTTGATTGCCAGCATAACTGCATGAATGAGCAGGTTTGAGTATTTCGGAAGTATCTCCATGGTTTTTTTTATGCACAGGAGCCTCTAGAGTTTACACAGAATGGGCAAAAAACAAAAAAACATCCAGTGAGTGGTAGTTGTGTGGGCAAAAACTCATTATTGATGTATGAGGTCAGAGGAGAATGGCCAGACAGGTTCGAGCTGACAATAACTCAAATAACTACTCTTTACAACCGTGGTGAGCGGAAAAGCATCCCACATCACACAACATGCTGAACCTTGAGGCAGATGGACTACAATAGCAGAAGACCATATTGGGTTTCACTCCTGTCAGCCAAGAACAATAATCTGAGGTTATAGTGGGCACCTGCTCACTGAACCTGGAGGTTGGAGATTGGAATAAGACCAGGCTACATTGAGATTCCTGATATTATTTAAGGTCATTAGACTGAGTGATTAAAAAGTATGTTGTCATGTGGTCTGAATGTTCGCATTCATATTTGTGTCTTTGTGTCTAGTGCATGGCATTGACTCCTGTGTAATTTATTTAATTAAGTGATTGGTTGCTGAGCAGTGGTACCATGCAAATATACAGTACAATATAACAGTTGATCAGTTTCCTATATATCAGTATTTTTTAGTGACCTTTACTCATAATCATGAGACATTCTTCAATAATTTTATTTTAATTACAAATAAATTACTTTGCCATAATTTTCCTGTAGAAATAGAGTTACGGAATTATTTAACTATATGGGATGTATGCATTTGCTGATTTACTTTTCTAATCATGAAATAAATACAGTCAGGCCACACCACACATAAATGTTGATAAATGTTCTTTGGTACTGTATTTTAATGCATAATTGAAATGATTTGTTGAAGCCTTATTTCAGTACAATGGAAATAGTAGCTTTGATTTGGCTTCCTATCAGTTTTTATTTCCAAAAACCAACATGTTAGAAGTGTTAGTACTAGCAAATTGAGTCTAGCAAATGTATGTTTGCATGGTGCTGTGCAATGGACTGGCACCCCATCCAGAGTGTGTTTCCACCTCACGGCCAGTATTCCCAGGATAAAGTGGTTACTGAAAGTGAGATTGAGTGAGAACTGACACATTTTTATCTATAAACATACATTCAAGGACAAACAGGGCATTTTCCCGACACACACACACACACACACACACACACACACACACACACACACACACACACACAACAGTTGATGGATGTCTGTAGGCATTGGATGAATGGTGGTGGTGGTGGGATGGGTGAAGATAAAGGAGAGAACAGTCACTCAAATGAGAAACAATATGAAAGAGAGAGGATTGAATAAGAAGCTGATATTACTGCCACTTATACAGTAGCTAAATAAATGAGTTCAGAGACTACTCTTCTGTGACTTTGCACTGACCTATGTTTGAAAAAAAGGCAATAAGGTAGTACTGTCTGTTGTCATGTCCGTGACCTCTAATTGGTTTTCAAGCCTAATTATGGTCTCTGATAATCCACAGATACCCTGCATGATCTGATTACATACTGTATATGACAAGAGGGATTACATAGTTTAATTGCACAGCAACACTTGTTCAATCTTATTGTTCATATGAATGTAGTCTCATCCCAGGCCTATTTCTGTTGTCCTAGTGCAGCATACTAACAACTCCATTTATGATGTGGAGGAGTATCTCACTCCATCATTGCTTCTCGTGTTCCTGACCCTCTTGTTTAGGATGTTTTTTAAAATTAATTTCTTATGTTGCTTCTGATGACTGATGAGGCTTCTGATCATTCCTTTCCTTTCCTTTCCTTTCCTTTCCTTTTCTTTCCTTTCCTTTCCTTTCCTTCCCTTTCCTTCCCTTCTATTCATTTTTATTTCATTCCTTTCCTTTCCTTTCATTTCCTTTTGTTTCCTTTCCTTCCCTTTCTTTCCTTTCCTTTCCTTTCCATTCCTTTCCTTTCCTTCCCTTTCCTTAACTTCTATTCATTTTCATTTCATTACTTTCCTTTCCTTTCAGTTCCTTTTGTTTCCTTTTCTTCCCTTTCTTTCCTTTCCTTTCCTTTCTTTTCCTTTCTTTTCCTTTCCATTTCATTTCCTTCCTTTCATTTCTTTCTTTTGCATTTCATTCCTTTCCATTTCCTTTTCATTTAATTTAATTCCTTTTCATTTAATTTAATTCCTTTTCATTTCACTCCTTTCATTTCCTTTTCATTCATTTCCTTCTCTTCCATTCCATTCTTTTCCTTTCCTTTCCTTTCATTTCCTTTCCTTTCCTTTCCTTTCCTTTCCTTTCCTTTTAATTTAATTTAATTCCTTGTCATTGCACTCATTTCCTTTCATTTTCATTCATACCCTTTCAATTTCACTCTTTTCCTTTCCTTTCCTTTCCTTTTCATTTATTTCTTTCCTTTCCTTTCCCTTCCTTTCCTTTCCTTTTCATTCATTTCCTTCTCTTCCATTCCATTCTTTTCCTTTCCTTTCTTTCCTATCCATTTCATTTGATTTCATTTCTTTCCTTTCCTTTCCTTTCCTTTCCTTTCCTTTCCTTTCCTTTCCTTTCCTTTCCTTTCCTTTCCTTTCCTTTATTTTCCTTTCCTTTCCTTTCCTTTCCTTTATTTTCCTTTCCATTCCATTTCATTCCTTTCCTTTCCTTTCCTTTCTATCCATATTTTTTTTGGCAATATCTGTTTTTCTCCTCAATACGGTATCTAAAGTATTTTCTCTATATAATCCCTACCCTACGTTCACACTAAAAAGTGAAAAGTTGCTTATAGTTTGTCTATTGTGGGTGTGTATCGATTGCTATTGTTGTCTCTTGTAGGTGTGCATTGTCCAGCAAAGCAAGCTATCTGTACCAGTTACTTACACTCACAAGAGGCACTGCTACTGCTACATCCTTTCCAGCTCTTTTTTTTTTTTTTTTTGCAATGTCTCTGTACACATTTAATGAGAGTTTGTATATGAATAAGATGAAACTATGATCATAAGTTTTTCTTCAGTCTTGCAAGTCAACCAGTAAATGGTAGCAAATTACAGGTAGGATCTAAAGCTGTTAGTAGAGAATTAAAACAAACAAACAAACAAACAAACAAAAAAAAAACATCAGACCACAGGTGGCATAGGATTGGTTTGAGAAATAATTCAAGCAAATTGTTAGGATTTGTCACTTTACTGTGTCACACCTAATTTGCATAGAATTGAGAACCTACAACCTACTTGTTTATCTGCATATGTTGTATACCCTATCTCTCTTACACTCATCTGTGTCATCCCTTGTTCTAAGCATTGTGCACAGTATAACACATCTGGCCACACTTACTGGCTGTTGGCAATATCAAGAATCTCCTGGTGAAGGTGCTAGCTAGATTAGGTACCGCAAGTGTGTATGATTAGGATTGGAACTAAAATGTAGGAGTGAGCTTGTTTTCTCTTTCTCGTTCTCTTTGTATCTCTGTACTCCAGCTCCCATAGAGCTCAGAGCAGATGGACATTTTGAGCTGTAAAAAACAATATAAAGCCAGAGAAAGCCAGAGAAAAGTGTACTCCTACACATTCGCTTTGCATGGCTCTACCTACTTTCCTACATCCACACATATTCTTGTCTTTCTGCTCCTTTCTTTCACTTTAAGTGCGTAGGTGATCCATAACATTCCCCTCTCTCTTATCCTTCTCTCTCCCACTTGTGCCTCTTTCTCCTGTCTTTCTCTCACCTCTTTCTGTTTGCATGTGTAGGAAAAAACATCCATGGTTATTGTGGACTGCTTGTTAAATGCTGTCTTCTAACTTCATGTTCTCTATCCTCATCACCAAAAAAAGTTGATTAAACAAAAAAAGTAGACATTTGTCAGTTACATAAATATTCACTCCTCTGGGTCAATGCTTGAGTCATCATTAGCTGCAATGAGAGTCTGCAGTCTTCTGGGACGTGTCTCTATCAGTTTTGCACATCTTGGATCCTGATTTTTAATTTTTTTGCCAATTCCTTTTGGGAAAATTGTTCAAACTCAGACTACAGAGTCTCACAACAGGTTCTCAATCAAATTGAGTTCTGAGCTGGGGTAAAGAGTTATGCACGGTAATGTATTTATGGTATGCTTCTTGCTCTCAGTATCAAGTCTGGAAATTTTCATTAATAAATGTGGCCTAGAACCGCAGAAAGAGGCTGTTTGACTGGCATTGCAAATGACCAAATATAGATATCTTCCTACAGGCTCTCACTACTAAGACCAGGTAGGTAGGTACTCACTACTAACGTCTTCACTAAACTTTACAGATGTGATGCTGTGATTGTTTTGTTTTTCGATACAGTAAAGATATCTTACATCACAGTGTTAAACACTTACACAGAAAATGCAGAGTGCCAGCTTCAGAGAGTACCTCCTCTTTCAGGATCCTGAAGCTTGTGGCCAGAAAAGTGTACAAAAGAGACTCAAAACTCAAAACATGTGCCCATTGTAGGCACTTTCAGCGGTGGACAGGGGTTAGCACGGGCACTCTGATCGGTCTGTTGCTATGCAGCCCCATAAGCAGCAAGCTGCGATACACTGCGTGTCCTGACATCTTTCTATCATAGCCATCACTAACTTTTTCAGCAGTTTGTACTACAGTAGCTCTTCTCTGGGATCGGACCAAACAGACTAGCCTTCACTCCCCACATGCATCGGTGAGCCTCGGGCGCCCATGACCCTGTCACCGGTTGTCCTTCCTTGGACCACTTTTGGTAGGTAAGTAATAGCCAATGCATACTGGGAACACCCCACAAGACCTGCCATTTTGGAGATGCTCTGACCCAGTTGTCTAGCCATCACAGTTTGGCCCTTCCTCAAAGTCGCTCAGATCCTTACGCTTGCCCAATTTTCCTGCTTCCAACACATCAACTTCAAGAACTGAGTCTTCACTTGCTGCCTAATATATCCCAACCCCTTGACAGGTGCCATTGTAACGAGATTATCAGTGTTATTCACTTCACCTGTCAGTGGTTTTAATGTTATCACTGATCAGTATATACTGTATGCATGTAAAATTACGGCCATCAGCACAGAATTAAATAACATTAAGTCACATAGCTTTGAAAAGCACAGATTCTCCACTCGACAGTGGAGACAGATGTTGTTATTAGGCTGGGGGCTGAAGTACGACTAACATGTCTGGGACAGTCTGTATGATGCAACAGGCAGAAAGAGCACACTCCAGAAAGAAGCCTTGCCTTGCCTCCAAGATTTCACCCACCTCAAGAGCACATGCCCCTATCTCTTCTTTATTCGGTCTCAGATTTATTCTCCACTGTCTTGCCCTGCTTTCCTGTTTTCACCTTTCCTGGAATGTGCTGTGGCTGAAGAAGTCAGGTTTATCGTGCTAAAGTTAAGCTAACCAAGTGCAGAAAATTCGGTTACAGTAAACAGAAAAAGTGCTTGTCAGTCTGTGATTTGTTTTCACGCTGCTATTCCTGTTTGCCTTCGATGACTGAAGAGAAAGAAAAGCAGCTTAATTAAAACGCTGACCCCTGCTGCCCTTCTTTACAGTATATTGTGCTTCGTTGTGTATACTGATAATAGCAAAACTTTCCTATAACTGACACACACACACACACACACACACACACACACACACACACACTTTTTTTTTCATTTGCTTTCTTGGACCTGATTCAGCAATAATCTCTAGCCTGTCAAGAAATGCTCACATCACTACACTTTTCCCCAGATGGCCAAGGAAAGAAAAAAAAAAGTATCTGAACATTTTTCTTGGTGCTTCCCATAGCATGTGAAATGGGGAAGATGATAGGAGGCACTAACCATGGCTGATCTGAGAGAAGTTTTCCATTTTCTTTTCTAGTGCTTATGATTTCTTTAGGTGATTTTTTAGTGTCCATAGACTCTGCTACACCACTTTATCAGTCGATCTCTCACATCAGTCACTTCATTCAGGTTTCTTAGACCAGGACAACATGGTAAACTGGATTGTGTTACAGCACTCCAGCTTTAAAACTAACCAACAGGCTTACAAAGCTTCAGTATGTCAGGCTATCCAGAATTAAGAGGATTTGTTCATCGTTCAGCCACTGATTCTGATGAACTCATTCATTCACCCACCTAAAGCACGTACATTTCTAATTTATTTCTCATTAGACTTCACACTTAATCACAGAGAGATATAAATATGGACATAGCCAGATAGCAGCTCTTAGCTGTTGGGTCAAAAGTGGAAAAAGTGGAAAAAATCCTTCCTTCCATCCATCCTCCCATTTTCTTTACCCGGAGGTGCGAGGCAAATGTGCTAAATACTAACAGTTCACATAAACAAAATAAATTAAAAAACAAACAAACAAATAAATAAATATGAATAGTATCCAAATCATTTAAACATGTAACAGGATTAAGAAAATTCAGCCCATCTGAAATCTAAATACTCAGTAAAAAAAAAAAAAAAAAAATATATATACACACACACACACACACACACGCACGCGCACGCGCGCGCACGCGCACGCTCACGCACACGCACACACACACACACACACACTCTATAATCCTTGAGTGCTCCTGTAAGAACCGTTAAAGGAGTGTTTCTCCAACAGAAAGGGTTCCAAGCTGAATCCCATGAAGCAAAAACCTTTAATTAATGAAGACTCCCCTTAGGAACTGCAAAAATCATATCTTCTCAAGTGAATATGTCTTGAATAAAGGACAGGATGTCTAGCATTTCTCACTGTTAGATTATTATATAACAAATACAAGACTATTGAGCCTATTTTTAAACAATTGAGATGTGTAAAAAAAAAAAAAAAGCTTAATAATATGATAAATTTGTTTAAAACAATCTATTAGGTGAATTTACCTATATTCAAGATAATTTTGCAGAATTCAGAATTCCAAATAGACTTTAGACCATTTAAATTGTGTATGTCTGGGTAAGGTGTCTGTTTTGATCAGTTGAATAGACAGACTGTCTCTCCGCAGTTTTGTTCCTGTCTCTCTCCCTCTAACCCTCCATCCCAGAGGAGACTCATTAATACTGCTTTGTCCTTGTAAAGACACAAACCCCTGCTCTACCGAATGCTGGAGGAAAAATCTCATACAAACTAAAGCACTCATAAACTCATAAGTGACTTACAGAAAAATCACATACATTTCATGGGTGCTCATATGCTTTTCCCATGTGATTACACCAGTTATGTGATCGAATGCAAAAAAAAAAAAACATTGTTATTGTCATCATTGTTATGCCCTAAAATTGCACATGTGAATTCAAGCAAACATGTGACAACATGTGAACAATATGTGATTACATGTGAAAAATGAAAATGTGAAAATAAATTATTCATGTGTAAACAAGGGGAAAAAAACATGAACAAATCACATTAAAAACATGCACTACATGTATAAATTAACATGTAAAAATGAACAAATTATGTAAAATAAATCAAGTAAAAATAAATGAACAATCTGAAAAAAAAAATCACATATAAAATGCATCACGTGGAAAATGACATGTGAAAATTAATCATGTATAAAATCAGTCACATAAAAATAAATTTTAAAAAATTGTACAAAAAAATAAAATAAAATATGCAAGTAGTTAAACTGACTGTGTGGAAATCCTCCTAGGTGTGAATGTATGTGTGTGTGGTGCCCTGAGATGAGTTGGTGTCCCATTCAAGGTGTGTCCTTGCCTCATGCCTAGGATCCACCATGACCCTGACCAGGATAAAGCAGTTACTGAAGATGAATATATTAATAAATGAATGTTCTGGTATCAACACGTCTGCACCAGTATCCGCATTATCTTATAATTAACTTATAATTGAGTTCACACAAACTGAATATAGTAATAATGTATTGTAGTTACAGAATGTACAAGGATATGGACAGTTCCTTTGCAAAACTGTTTCTAGAATGGTCTTGTTGACTTTCCCTCTGTATTTTCTCTTGGGGGGATCCCAGGCACCATTTTATGAGCCATTTCAAACATTTATTAGAGCAGGTGAAGTTAGATGAGTCCTTGGAGGATTCAGTTAACATTGCACTTGAGGTACATAACTTTCCAAGGACGGCAACCTAATTGATGGCTAATCATAACCATCACTGTTATTTAGCTAGCTAGTTAGCAATATAGATAATTAGCACATCAGACATTTAGGCAGTTAATTAGAAATATGACACAAATCTGAACATAGTTTACAGATATGAGAAGATACAATGCGTCTATGACATTCCTTCAACTGCATTAGCGTTGTTGGTAAAGGCAAGAGAATTCTAATGGAAATATCCTCTGCTACACACTCACTAACTCTATGAGGGGCTATCTGATACACACTTTGAGGTAGAGAGGGGAAGTTAATGAGGGCATGTTAAAATCAGTATTTAAATGCAAGACATGACATTTTCATCAAACTGCAGTTCGGGTACATTTAATAGTCAGTCTATTTCCTGCTGTGCCTAAAGGTTCAATAGCAGGAAAATGGGAAATGGGAAATTCATGCGTTTGTACTCTAAACAGATTTGTACTCTCTCTGCTGTACCTTCTCCCCTACACACCCTAGAGGTGTGTCAGCCTCTGGGACACACATTAACCCCCTCTGAGTCATCTATCATTTTTAGAAATGAAAATGTAAGTGCTTTACATGCTTATTCACCTCTGCCATGCCCCATCTCTCTCATTTCACTCAGAAAAGGAAGCAGAGAATGTAATTTTGGTTGAGAATGTAATGTAGGGGGGCCTAAGAGGATGTTAATTGCAGGTTTCTCTCTCACTGTCGCTGTAGGAGGGATGAGAGGACAAGGCTTCAACTTAGTCTCTCAGCTGGAGCCCATGTCAGCAGTAGTTGCAGTAGGGAAAGCTAAACACAGCTCTATCAGACAGAGATACATCACTGTGTCTAGCTACGTCAGTGACTAGCCCATATCACACTCGGTATATGTCACTGTATTCAATTCTCACCAAAATACAAACCTGACACCCAGATAAAGTGTGGCTCTGTTGAGGGAGCTTTCATGTTTTTATTTTTTTTTTACTGAAATACTGAAGAAGCAATGGTCAATATAGAAACACTGCTCTACAAAGTGAATATTGTTGAAGCATTCTTTCATGGTGTGTGCTCTCAGGAATATGATATTACATTTGCATGCGGTAGAAAATGAATGCATAGGCCTGGAAAATTCAATCTATTGAACAATCAATCAATTTGACCCTAATAGAAAAAAAAAATGAGCCAAATGTACTCGATAAAGTTGTGTGAAAAATTTAAAGGACATGAAAAAAGGAAACAGTAACGCATATCTGGATTAGGCTGGATTAAGCCAAACAACAGAAATGATATCTTATTTGATTCAGGAAAAGGATAAAGACTGTACATTACATTAATCACACAATAACGCCAATCCAAACTTTTCACTAGAAAAGTGATGCATCTCTGAAAGCAATTGGTGTCAGCAGAAGATGAAATTCTCAGTCTGGGAAATCTCTTTTCAGTACCGCAATCCCCATCACTGTCCTCTCCTCTCTCCATCAAAGCACTTTATTGCATTTCCCATGAAAGCGTTCTTGTGACAACTCTGCACCCAGCATCCATTTCACTAAAGCCCTCTGCACTGCTGAGACTCCAAACTTCCTGTGAGTGTGATTTCACCCCATTAGTGGTTACCCATCATTAGTGGATGGCTCAGGGTGAAAACTGTGAGCCAGTGGGTTGGAGGTCATCAGTGACTCCACAGAGATAGAGACTGATCTTATTCAATTGACTTTAAGTGATAAAAGGTGGTCCATAACAATAATGAAAAAACAAACAAACAAACAAACAAACAAAAAAAACAGAAGAGAGTCTGACTGTACAGATTTCACACTACTGAAGTTTCTTATTCAGTTCTTACTTTTCAGTTTTAGTGCAGCATTCACTTATCCTATGGTGATGCTGCTGGTGGATTAATTTTGGGGAAAAAATAACAAAATTGAATTATCCATTTGCACCGAAAAGCTATTCCACGCTTTGTAATTACATATCTTTAAAATATTCAACTAATATAAACATAATGACTCTCCCTGGACTGCAGCCCATAAAAGCAGTTTGGGTTTTACTGGTTTTACTTCCTTTTGTTCCAGTCCACCACAACCGTTCCCTTCAGAACTTGTGGGGTGTTCCAATGTGCTCATTTCCTTGCCAAGTACCCATAACAGTGATCGCCTCATGACTGTGACCCTACATGGATAGCCTATAAACGGTTCCTGCTATAGTATATCACTCTCGTCCTCTGTCCATTTTCCGTTTTGAGGAGTTGAGGAGAAAAAGGAAGTAGCATGGTTGCCTTTAAATGTCCAATATATAGGTAAAATCTCATTGGCTGCTCCAAAGACTAGCATCATGTGATTAGCTGCAGGAAGCCATTGCAGTAAGAAGGCCTGTTTGATCCAGTAATACACATGATACATAAAGCAACTTGTAGTATTCCATTTGTAGTCACTGGCTATTGATTTGTTTATTTTATTTATTTATTTTATTTTCTTTGTTACAGCATTTCAGTGCTCTTTCAAATCAAATTGATCTGATTTTATTTTAATATGATTTATTAATATGAAATATAAATACATTTCCTGCAGACCAGATATCTACAAAACAGCTGTAAACACACAACGAGAGACAGACAGACAGACAGACAGTGAGAGCGGAAAATCATCTAAATGTCAACAAGGAAATCAATTTACACTTAAATGCCTGCTGGAAACTTTGGTAGATGAGGCCAGAATGATGCTTGACTTGCTTAATTCCTTAATTAACTGCTGGGAGGAAATGTTACAAACAAATGGAAGGCGTGAACTGTCCAAATGAGATTATGCTTTGGGAGACTCCTAAATAAAACCTTCTCTGTAAGCTTTCTGCATTGAGACATTAGTTTAATAGCTAATAGTTCAATAGTATTCCGCCATGGGAAACTCATGCCAACCCATCGCAGGGCTCAGTCGCACACACCCATTCACATACTATGGACAATTTGGAAATATGGACAATTTGCCAATCAGCCTATAATGCATTGCTTTGGTCTGGGGGAGGAAACCCCCGAGGCACAGAGAGAACCTCCAACCCCAGAGGTGCGAGGTGAGTGCAAGTCACTGTCCCCCCACAAGCTACATTTATTTTGTCTTATTAACTTTAAGAGAGAGAAAACATGAGAGGTTGGTGATGGAATGACTGTTTATAGCTGTTATAACATAAGTGGTAACAGAAACTAACTTGTCTCTCAGAGGGTCCACAACATTAAATGTAACTACAGCATCTCACAAAAGTGATTACACCCCTCATATTTTCATAAATATTTTATTATAACTTTTCATGGGACAACACTGACGAAATGACACTTTGCTACAATGTAAAATAGTGAGTGTACAGCTTGTATAACAGTGTAAATTTGCTGTCCCCTCAAAATAACTCAACACACAGCCATTAATGTTTAAACCGCTGGCAACAAAAGTGAGTACACCCCCAAGTGAAAATGTCCAAATTGGGCCCAATTAGCCATTTTCCCTCCCCGGTGTCATGTGACTTGTTAGTGTTACAAGGTCTCAGGTGTGAATGGGGAGCAGGTGTGTTAAGTTTGGTGTTATCACTCTCACACTCTCTCATACTGGTCACTGGAAGTTCAACATGGTACCTCATGGCAAAGAACTCTCTGAGGATCTGAAAAAAAGAATTGTTGCTCTACATAAAGATGGCCTAGGCTATAAGAAGATTGCCAACACCCTGAAACTGAGATGCAGCACGGTGGCCAAGATCATACAGCGGTTTACCAGGACAGGTTCCACTCAGAACAGGCCTCACCATGGTCGACCAAAGAAGTTGAGTACACGTGCTCAGCATCATATCCAGAGGTTGGCTTTGCAGAATAGACATATGAGTGCTGCCAGCATTGCTGCGGAGGTTGAAGGGGTGGGGGGTCAGCCTGTCAGTGCTCAGACCATATGCCGCACACTGCATCAAATTGGTCTGCATGGCTGTCGTCCCAGAAGGAAGCCTCTTCTAAAGATGATGCACAAGAAAGCCCGCAAACAGTTTGCTGAAGACAAGCAGACTAAGGACATGGATTACTGGAACCATGTCCTGTGGTCTGATGAGACCAAGATAATCTTATTTGGTTCAGATGGTGTCAAGCGTGTGTGGCGGCAACCAGGTGAGGAGGACAAAGACAAGTGTGTCTTGCCTACAGTCAAGCATGGTGGTGGGAGTGTCATGGTCTGGGGCTGCATGAGTGCTGCCGGCACTGGGGAGCTACAGTTCACTGAGGGAACCATGAATGCCAACATGTACTGTGACATACTGAAGCAGAGCATGATCCCCTCCCTTCGGAAACTGGGCCACAGGGCAGTATTCCAACATGATAACGACCCGAAACACACCTCCAAGACGACCACTGCCTTGCTAAAGAAACTGAGGGTAAAGGTGATGGACTGGCCAAGCATGTCTCCAGATCTAAACCCTATTGAGCATCTGTGGGGGAGCGCAAGGTCTCTAACATCTACCAGCTCTGTGATGTCGTCATGGAGGAGTGGAAGGAGACTCCAGTGGCAACCTGTGAAGCTTTTTTGAACTCCATGCCCAACAGGGTTAAGGCAGCACTGGAAAATAATGGTGGCCACACAAAATATTTACACTTTGGGCCCAATTTGGACATTTTTACTTAGGGGTGTACTCATTTTTGTTGCCAGCGGTTTAGACATTAATGGCTGTGTGTTGAGTTATTTTGAGGGGACAGCAAATTTACACCTTTATACAAGCTGTACACTCACTACTTTACATTGTAGCAAAGTGTCATTTCTTCAGTGTTGTCCCATGAAAAGATATAATAAAATATTTACAAAAATGTGAGGGGTGTACTCACTTTTGTGAGATACTGTATAAACAACTATAAACAGCTAAAAGTCTGACATTAATTAATAAATAAAAAATTATAATAGTTGGCTAATACTTGCTGTGGTTTAAAACAAACAAAAAAGTTATTTTCTTTGAGGTGGTAAAAGTAATTGCTGCTTTGAGTCAGGGCTAATCACATCAGGGCGCATCACAGGGTGATGCACTGGTTGTTGATTATTATCCTACAACAGCATAGATTTCAGACACTCTCACAGCTTGGCCTTGTGCCCTTCTTTGATATGTGGTTTGTTGGAGACAGATTGAATTAGTGTGTGTGTGTGTGTGTGTGTGTGTGTGTGTGTGTGTGTGTGTGTGTGTGTGTGTGTGTGTGTGTATGAAAGAGAAATTTTGAGTGAAATGCTGAAGGCTAATGAGGTGGGTGTGAATGACACAGGGCAGTGTGTGTATGTGTGCGATAATGAAAGTAACCATTAAAAGGAGGTCTAGAGCTCCATGCAGATTCCAGCTCAGCTGAAGTAGGTTAATGTTATAGTCTGACAGCTGCCTGAAATGTTCCAGCAGAGAGAGAGAGAGACAGTCAGTCAGTCAGACAGACAGACAGAAGGAAAGAGAGAGAATGGGGAGGAGGAGAAGAAAAGAAATGGGGCACCAGGAGGAATTGTGGAAAAGGTCAGACTCTTCACGATAAGAAACAATTTCATAAAATAAAGAACTCATTAAGAATAACTTTCAGAGTGTTAATGAAGGTTTCTTGAGCATGCTGTTCTGAATGAAAATCGTTTCTTATAAAACATGGAATTTAAAACCACTGACATGGGTAATATATCGGCTGATTAACTTTAGTGAAACTATATCCAGACATATTATGTACAATTAGCTAGTATACAGATACTGTATATCGCTATTTCACTTCACTAAACTTGATTATTAAAAGGTTTCTTATATTGACACACATTTCATAACTATTCAGCAAAATACATTAAGACTTCAAATCTTTAAGGAAAGACAATACAAATGACAATTTTCACACATCAATCATTATAAGATTTTTGGATAAATTGCATCTTTAACATGTAGTCTTTTAAACTGTAGCATTAAAATCTCAAACTCCAACAGAAAATGGTTATTCCACTATTGTATGCACTCACAACCTCTCAAAAAGCAATTATCTCAAAGCAATTTTGATGACGACTTTAAATCCGGAAAACTAATTTATATAGTGCCTTTTTCAAACCCAACACTTTACAATTTTGGAAAAGAAATCCACAAAAACTCAAAATAATTCTAAACCAGCAAACAGTCCTTCAAAAGTTACATTATAAACCTTATTAACCACACTGACCAGCATAGAAACACAGGAAATCACGTGTGTATTTAAAACCAAATTGCTCAAAAGCATTTTTTTAAACTGACAACAGTAAATATCAGTTTCAACATGATCTGCATTCATGAAATTTTACATTCAGTCCTATGTATATTTAGGATATTTCCCAAAGAAAGTTCCTAAAATGTTGAATCTGTTAGATTTTATAAAAAAATAAATAAAAATAAAAATAAAAAAATTTAAAAAAGGGTTTTTTTTTTTTTTTTTGGGTAACAGTGCATGGTATGGTATTGCGTAAGTTAATATAAAAACAATTTTAAAAAATAGATTCCAATAAACTGTTCTCGAAAACTTCTTTCTCTTGAGAGCATCTTCACAGTGAAATTTTTTTTATTTCTATCATCCTAAGAATAGATTTTTCATTTTATGAAATATGCAAATGTATGCATATTTAATTAGAGCAAGTCTCAGTTGCATAAACACTGTAAATGTATTTTTTTTTAGTTCCAATACTTGTAAGAACATCAGCAATCAATTGGCAAAGATTCATTGTGATACATGGATATAAAAAGTCTACACACCCCTGTTAAAATGGCAGGTTTTTGTAATGTAAAAAATGAAAAATTATGTCAGAACTTTTCCCACTCGATGTGAATTAAATGAAAAACAATCAGAAACATTTTAGGGGAAAATAGGAAAAATAAAAAAGTTACAATAACCTGGTTGCATAAGTGTGCACACCCTTTCATAATTGGGGATGTGAATGTGTTCAGAATGAACTAATCACATTCAAGCTCATGTTCAAAAGTAATTATCATACAGCTGTTATCAATGAAATTATTCTGATTAACGTCAAATAAAGATTAGCTGTTTCTTTACAATTTTCTTCACATCTTCTTGGTTTCATCCGACTGCTGAAGCCATGTTCTGCAAAGAGCTTACAAAGCATGCATGGTATCTTACTTGTTGAAAGGTATCGATCAGAAGAGGGGTATAAAAGAATTTCCAGAACATTAGATGTACTATGAAACACTGTAAAGGCCATCATCAACAAATAGAGAAAATAGAGCACCACCGTGACATCACCAAGAACAGGTCGTCCCTCCAAAATTTATAAAAGGACAAGACACAAACCTGGGAGGTTGCCAAGAGATTTACAGCAACATTAAAAGAACTGCTGGAATATCTGACTACTGGAGTACTTATTGCTCTCTGCATGTGACAACAATCTCTCATATTCTTCACATGTCTGGGCTATGGGGTAGGGTGGATAAACGGAAGCCCTTTCTCACAAAAAAAAGCAAAAGACAAACAAACATCCAAGCCCAATTAAATCACTCCAAACCATGTGGCAAAATGTGTTATGGTCTGATGAGACCAAATCCAAAAGTCCAAATACATTTTCACATTTTAAATTAACAAAACAAAAAAAACAGATGGGTCACATGGAAAATGTAAGTACACCCCTACATTTATCACACCTTCAAATCCGTAAAATTAGAATAAGGTGTTCAAGATTGAACAGGGTGCCAGTGATTAGAACCTATTTGGGAGTACAGGTGTTATTTAAACCTCTCACATCTGGTGTCTGGTGTTCCCTTTGCTATTGAGGTGTGTGGTGTCATCATGCCAAGATCTAAAGCGCTCTGTAAGGCCTTCAGAAAAAAGGTTCTGGATGCCTATGAGTCTGGCAAGGGATTTAAAAAGATCTCCAAATTATTTGAAATACATTGTTCCACTGTAAGAAAAATAATCTACAAATGGCTTTCAAAAAAAAAGAGATTTCAAACGACTGCCAATTTATCCAGGACTGGCTGTCCCAGCAAATTCACCCCAAGAGCAGACCATCTGTTGCAAAAAGAAGTCTCCAAGAACCCCAAAATTTCATTACAGGATCTGCTAGTAAGTCTTGCAACTGTTGGTGTCAAAGTGCATGCTTCTACAATCAGATAGAGATTGCACAAATTTTACCTTCATGGGAGGTGTGCCAGAAAGAAGCCTTTGCAAGACTACAGTTTGCCAATGAACATAAAGGCAAAGACCAGGCCTTTTGGAATAATGTGCTCTGGACAGACGAATCAAAGATAGAGTTGTTTGGCCACAGTAACAGCAGACATGTTTGACGCAGACCAAAGACAGCTTTTCAGGAGAAGCACCTCATAACAACTGTAAAACACGGTGGTGGAAACATTATGGTTTGGGGTTGCTTCGCTGTCTCAGCGACTGGACAGCTTGCATTCACTGAATCAACTATGAATTCTGCATCATATCAAAGAGTGCTTGAAGACAATGTGAGGCCATCTGTCCAAAAGTTGAAGTTGAACTGAAAGTGGACTTTTCCACAGGATAATGATCCTAAGCACACTAGCAAATCCACCAAGGGATGGCTCAAAAAGAAGAAATGGAGGATTATGGAATGGCCTAATCAAAGCCCGGATTTGAATCCCATCGAAATGTTGTGGGAGGATTTGAATTTGCATGGGCAGTACATGCAAGAAAACCCTAAAACATTTTGCAAATGAAACAATATTACAAGGAAGTGTGGTCAGAAATTCCAAATGCCTACAAGAAGTTATTTCTGCTAAAGGGGGCAATACTAGCTTCTGAGGCCAAGGGTATAATTTTTCCACAGAAGAATATCACATCTATTGATATTTCTGTTGAATAAATGATTGAAAAGCTAATATCCTTGTAGTTTTATTCAAGTATATCAATTATGTTAATAGGCACTGTTTCAAAGATGATCAAAAGTTTGCTTGTCCAAATATGTCAAAAAAACCCAACAATTTCCATGGGGTGTACTTATTTTTTCACATGAGTGTATATAAGCAAATGGAAGTGATGCAACTCTAACCTGGCATTAGCAAATAAAGCAGGCTAACTCAGATAATTATAGCAAGTTAGTGTTAGAAAAATAGCAAAACTTACCTCAACATGCTTTTTCAAGTTAGAAGGAGTTTATGCTTTCTAGGGACTGAAACATTTTACAGGGCACTCATCTTCACAGGCAACACTGTAGTCTGCTGGCTTATCCATATTCAAATGCACACAGATAGTTATCCCTGCACTGTGAAGCATGAGAATGTGTCCACAGCATGACAACGTCACCACAGATGACAAATTCTTGATAGTTTTTTTTTTTTTTTTCTCGACATTGGCTGGATGAGAGGAGAAGAGACCTTTGGATTTCATTAAAGTACAGATTTAAATAAAAATTGTTAGTATAGGCATGAATAAAAATGTAAAGAGTAGAAAGTACATTTCTCTTCTTGGAAATGTTAAGGAAGAACACGAGTATTCAATTTCAATAATACCCCTGCCTTTTTGTAATGATGAATAGGTTTGTCTGTGTTAGTTATTAAAATAATTAATGTGTGTTCACATGTTGCATGCCCACATCCATGGGACATAACCCAATATTCCACTTATAAATAGCTTCAGAAAATGCATCACACAGCATTAAAAGCTTTGTAATACTGCTTCAATATTTACCATTGTTATAATCCAGACCTAATTATTTTCCTCCAAAGTGCCCATGCTTTGAAGTTTGATTCGCTAATCAACCCCAGGGAATACTTAGTTAATCTAGTCCACCTTCAGTGCAGCAGAACAGCACCGTGACACATCCAAGATCAGAGGCCAAACTCATACAGACACTTATGCTAATACTGCTTGTTAAAGGTCCGGCCCTGGTGCTCCACGCAGCAGATGTGTCTGCTATTACAGACAGAATCACTGCTCTCCTCTATTCAGATCAACTCAGCTTCACTGGAATACTCAGGCTTGTAAATGTACCAGCTTAGTGACATTTGCATGACAGCTAGTACAGGTTTAATGGAAATATTAGCATCTCAAACCTGAGTCACAGTGCTGGAGCGCATTTCTAAGTGTAATTCAAGCTCACTGATGTCAGCACATTTCTCCTGTGTGGCCGAATGCTGGATGTCTGCTGACTAAACCAGTGCGTTACATCATATATAAGTCTTGAAAAAGTTAGAAGAGCTGAACGGAAAACAGTCAGTGAATTTTAGACTCAGCATTTCAGCTGCTTGTCCTTGATGGTCTCTTGGGTTATAAAGAAAACTGTTTGCGAGGATGGATGTGGGTGGTTGCTGTGAGTGTATGATTATTATTATTTTTTTAAAATCAATATTAAACGAAAATGCAATGATAGTGTGCATACAGTTACACTGTGAGAAAAGACATTGAAGGATACAGAGAGACCATGAAACGTGGACAATGAATAAAAGGACAATGTGTCTGCTTTATACTGTACATAAAGCATTATCTGAGCATACTGTACATAACCTTGATACAAAGGTCAGTTTCTGCATCCAGCAACAGGTCTTTTGAGTTGAAGTTTCACTAGTTTTTTTTTTTTACCATGAAGTGACAGGAGGGGAAAAAAATTGGTATTTTAATTAATACTGTATATCACAATCCTGAATGTGGTCTACATCAATAGCTAATTTCTAATCTCTTACTTCAAAAAATGACATGTTATCAAGTGGAAATGTCTTGAATATAGTCAAATTTATCTAATATTTCCTATTAGATGATTACAATAAACCAGGATTAAATGGCTTTGGGAACATGGCTAGAAATAGATTTGATAAACCTACAGTATATTTGGTTTATTGTAATCTTCTAATAAGTAACATTAGATGAATCTGACTATACTAAAGATATTTTCACTTGCTAAGATGACTACCATTCTTCAAAAAAAAAAAAAAAAGAAAAAGAAAAAACAAAACTGATCTGACTTTATAAGGTAGGCTGTTTGTTTTTAAGTTAAATATTTTTGTTTTCCCTCTCTCTTTCTCTGTGCATGTGCTCATCTTTGTTTTCTCTCTTGCTTCTCATCTACAAATTAATAGGCAATTAAATGTCAAGTGCGGCTCTGAGGTCAGTTGAGGACCAGTCATCACTGCTGATTGGTAGTCATGACATCCAATTTGTTCTATATATAGAAGCTTACATTCTTCCATGACATGATCAGGATGGAGCTGTTTCCATATTGAATGAAGCAACTGAACACAGGCTATGTGGGAGGTAAAACAATATCTTTCTGAAAGATCTGGAAAGGTTTGGACTTTGCTGTCATCAGAGCTTGTTATGGCCATGGTTTCTATGGTCTGTATTTTATAAGTAAATGATGTGAAAGAAGTTTATATGTAATTAGTATGGAAATTAAATCCTGTTGGAATAAAACTAATGTGTACAAGTCTCTCAAATTAAAACTTTTATTGGGAAAGAAGCATCCAGACAGAATCATAAAAACAAGTATTTCTCCTTCAAGTTTCCAGGCCAGCTGATCTCTGCCACATTTCTGATCTCAGATCACTCTAATGAAACACGAACAGATGAATAAATGATAACTCTGATGAATGTTCTACCATTCATTCACCTCACCATTTCTCTCTCTTTCTCTCTCTAATTCTTCCTGGCAGTAATGTGACTCCCCTGCTTTGAATTGCAATCTCCTGGATGACTTGTTGGTTATTTCCGATCCCCTGCGGCTTGAGTGTGTGACCGTGGCACACGCCAGTGCCTGGCTCAGTCTCTTTATCCAGGTTGTCATCCATGCAGAGATACAGACGCCCAGACAGAGACACTGAATAACAGTAAATGTAACCAATCAGTCAAAACTCAGCACCTGCCCCATATCCACTACAGCATCACATCCAGCTCTGCCTGCAGTGTGACAGACTTCAGCCGAGCCAGGAATGAGAGGTGCGCTGCAGAGAACACAATAACATCCTCCCATAGGTCAGATGTAATTACCCTTAGGTTCTCTTTAGGTCACAATGTCCCATTTTAATAAGGCTAAATTGATTTATTTTTTTAAACTTTATGTCAGGGATCAGAAATGGAATACAAATTAATTGGGTGGCTTCAAAACAGCATTTTAACATTCCTGTTCTTGCATTCCAAGCACAGCATAACATTAAATGAAAAACAAACAAAAAATAAAACAGTTCATTCTGTTCCTATACATAGGCTGTATGTAGACCTGGTTTAATGAAATAATAGGTTTGGAAAGCTGTTAGACTTGATAAGACAACATATACATAGGTTATGGAATTTTACTGTTTGCTCCCCAACATACTGAATAGATATGAAATAGACCAAATTAATTCACTCATCAAAATAAGTCTAAATGCAGTTTTGAACATCGCCAACAAAGTTACCAAATTGCCCATTTTAACAAAAGTATAAACATGCAAGCTGGCTAAATGGCCATACTTAACAAGCCAGCTGGTTTTCTCTCATTCTCCTGAGTTCAGCTCAACAACAAACATTCAGAATAATCAGTCAAATGCATACTTCACACAATAAGGTATTATCTTGAGAAAATGTTTATAAGAAGTTTGTTCTTGAAAAATGTTTACAAGAAATTTAACTTGCTTCTTTATCCATGAATGGATGCCATGTATCACTATAGTCTGTACCATGCAATGTGAAAAATGATAGCAAAATGATAATTGTGATGTTGAAGCAAAAATATTAGGAAGTTTGAAGGTAAGACTTGAAGAAGCAAGTGGGCTGCACAGAATGAAAGAAAATAAAAAGTTGTTAACTGGTAACAGAGATTTAAATTAAGGTTTATGTTCAGGAACAATTAAGTATGATTGCTTTTGCTCCTAGCTAAATACTGAAATGTAACTGTGGTTTTAAAACTGACTGAAGAACCTCCTGGGAAATTTTGGAGCTAGTGGAGATGTACTCCCATTTTCTTGTTTCCTTGTCAAGTACCAATAGTAAAGTCACCTCGTGAATGTGACCCCACAACAGTAGCCTAATACACTCCCTACTACATGCAGTCACTACTACGTCACAATACTCGACAACCCAAGTGACACATGCGGCCAGGCAGTCCTCCACTCAGTCACAGAACCCCTGCTACACATGGCTTCAATTCTACTTCCTTTTGTTACAGACCGCCAGGGTGATTTCCTAGAGAACTAGTGGAGGCTGTATAACAAAGTGATCATGAGGGTTCATAACACATCCTAATCATGCATGCTGTCAGACAATATCAGATAGAACTCACAATAATTGCTAATATTTATTTTTCTGTTTTACTGAGGATGAGAATCAATCAAAATGCAGATCCTGCTCTTTACTGTGGAGGAGAATCATTCAAGATTCTGATACTGCTCTCTAGTAAGGATAAGAATCTCACAACATTCTGATACTGTTCTCTGGTGAGCATAAAAATTTCACAACATTCTGATAAGGTAAATGGTCTGCACTTGCACTTGCCTTCCATCTGGAGCAACTTGAGGTTCAGTGTCTTGTCCAAGGACACTTCGGCACATGGAGTCATATGGGCCAGGAATCGAACCGCCAACTCTACGATTAGTTGACAACCCACTCTACCACCTGATGCATGTCTGATACATGATATATGTAGTTGTCGAATGATAAAGGAAAGCTGGCTGGTGGGTGTGAATTACTCAAGACCAGAAGGATGGGAAAATAATAATAAAAATAAGCTACTTCAGCAGAACACACGGGCACCCAGTATTTTTTATGAACCATAGACACAGCCAGGGTTCCTTGTCATTTGTCACCAGTACTGAAAATGGCTGCATGATGTTGACTGCTTGTTGCAAATACCCCACAGTTACATACAGTGTAAAAAAGTCCAAAAGCCCGAGACCACTTTGTTTTTTGTTTTCAATTAAAACAGGAAATAAACAGAAGGATTAAAGAATTTTGAAATATTAAAGACAAAGAAAGTAAATGGTCAATATACATCCATTTTCGGTATGGCTTATCCTACACAGGGCTGCAGGGAGCCTGGAGCTTATCCCAGGGAACTTTGGGCACAAGGCAGAGGACACCCTAGACAGGGTGCCAACCCACTGCAGGGCACTGGAAATGCCAATCAGCCTACAACACATGTCTTTGGTCTGGGGGAGGAAACCACCAAAGCACAGGGAGAACATGCAAACTCCACGAACACAGGGTGGAGATGGGATTCGAATCCCTAACCCCGGAGGAGCGAGGCAGACATGCTAACCACTAAGCCACCATGCCCGCTCATGTTCAATATCTAGAATATTCAATATTCAAGATTCTAGACTATTTGTAGGTCCCTATTTAAATATAAGCAAATTTGTGATATTGACCATGTTAACTGCTTTGTACAAAATGTCAGATTTTCATCACGCCTAATCTCTTCTATTGATGCATGCGTTCAAATGACATGCTGATGGATTTGATCTAAAATAGATCATAAGGTTTGACATGCCAGCTCAACTGCAGACTGCCATTAAAGCAAAAAGGGGAAATACCAAATACTAAGAAACTCTGAAATCCATGTAAATATTTCAAAGAAGTTGTTGTCAATAACATAATTTGTAATGAAAATTCATTTTTGTAATGTGATTTTTAATAATTAAGATGACAATATTTTACAGTCATTATGTACAATGGTGTGTTATTACAACAAAACAACTAAAACATTACGAATTGAATTCATTTGTTGAAATTATTTTAAATTTATTATTGGGGTATATTTAATCATCTATTGTCTCAATTGCATATTTAAACATTCTTAAAAGAAAACTGTTAAACAACAAAAATATTTTGAATAGGTTAGAGTTCCTTCTGATATGAGTAAAGTAAAAAGCCTATTACATTTGGTGAATTGATAATAAGATCAAGTGTTAAGATTAATTTCTAATTATAGATTGCAAACAAGGCTTTTTGGATGAGAGTAAAGGGATCATCTGATATTGATGTGCTGAAAAGTTTAAAGTGATTCCTTATGCAAATCATATTAGCACTGATGGTGTTTGAACTTTATCTCTTTACTGCATGCACGGTGTCAGTCTTTATCTCACTCAGCTTTGAACCATAAGGCAAAGGGGAAATTTTCCAGTTGTCTAATTCACTGCCTTGCCAAAACTAACAAGAATTACTGGTGCTTGATCAATGGTCAGATTTATCCTTTTGTGTAAGTATCATATCTGAATTTGCAGCTTAAAAGATTGTAAAAGCTGTATTGGAAAGCATACATCACACACGCACTGACTTTTTTTTAATGTACAAAAAGACATCTGTGCTGTGGGAAGAGAGAATTCATAAATTTCATAAATTCAAAAATTCATATTAAGAGAATTCATAAATTTGCTAGATTTGACCTGAATGAACTGACCACAGTGCTTTGGGTTTCCACTTAGATAAGAAGCCAAATGGGAATAAAAAGAAGGATGGCAGCTGAGAGTTGGGTAAACAGAGCACAAACACAACAGGTAAGAGTAAGAGAGTAAGACAAACTGCCATATACAGAGGTTATCAGAACATACAGTCCAGTGCAAAAGTTTGTATACCCTTAGATGCAAATGAAACCAAGAAGACAAAGAAAGTGTTTAAGACAGGCAACAATATTTGTTGAATTGTCTAGGTTCTTGTGTATTAATCATTTTTATCATTCTTGACACACTGTACCTGTCATGATGATGAAGATATCTGCCAAATATCATCTGCCGTATGTAATATTAGTAATGTATGTAAAATGAGTAATGTATTTAATATAATGAAAAACATAACTTTGGTAAAGAATTCACAAAACAAAAATACAAGAGTAACAAAACAATGCTGATTTTAGTAAAAAAAAACAAAACATAAATAAATAATAATTAACAATCCTGGACACCATTGAAGGTAATATCAATCCATCCATCCATCCATCCATTTTCCATAAAGCTTATCCTACACAGAGTTGCAGGGAGCCTGGAGCCTATCCCATGGAACTCAGGCCACAAGGTGGGGGATACCCTGGACACCCTGAATGTGTCACACACATATTCACACATTACAGACAATTTGGAAATGACAATCAGCCTACAGGGTGTCTTTGGACTGTGGGAGGAAACCAGAGTACTCAGATGAAAACCCCCGAAGCAAGGGGAGCACATGCTCCACGCCTGCAGGGCAGAGACGGGATTCAAATCCGCAACCCTGGAGGTGTGAGGAAAATTAAAATGAATTTTAAGACAAGTCAACACTGATAGATTTCAAATGACAACAGTATAATGATGTAATGCACTGAATTCAGGTGCTTCTCTGATGACATAAGGTACAGTGACAACAGATAATTTTGAATGAAGCTCCTGCTTTTCTCTCGTATAGTCTCAGATTCAATTTTGCTCGAACACTGGAGACACACAAACAGTAATGACCACTTGTTAGCTGGTGTCTGTCTAAACTGTGTGTGTGTGTGTGTGTGTGTGTGTGTGTGTGTGTGTGTGTGTTATTTAACAGATCTTCTTCTTTTCCTTTCGGCTGTTCCCTTCAGGGGTCGCCACAGCGAATCATCTGCCTCCATCTAGCCCTATCCCCTGCATCCTCTTCTCTCAGACCGACTACCTTCATGTCCTCCTTCACTACATCCATAAACCTCCTCTTTGGTCTTCCTCTCGGCCTCCTGCCTGGCAGCTCTAACCTCAGCATCCGTTTACCGATATATTCACTCTCCCTCCTCTGAACATGTCCAAACCATCTCAACCTGGCCTCTTTTCAAACTTTGCCTCCAAAACATCTCACATGTGCTATCCCCCTGATGTACTCATTCCTGATCCTATCCATCCTCGTCACTCCCAAAGAGAACCTCAACATCTTTAGCTCTGCTACCTCTAACTCTGCCTCCTGTCTTTTCCTCAGTGCAACTGTCTCCAAACCATACAACATCGCTGTTCTCACTACTGTCCTGTACACCTTTCCTTTCATTCTTGCTGGTACTCTTTTATCACACAACAGACCTGACACTTTTCTCCACCCATTCCAACCTGCCTGCACACGCTTCTTCACCTCTTTTCCACACTCCCCGTTGCTCTGGACTGTTGACCCTAAGTACTTAAAATCCTGCACCTTCTTTATCTCTTCTCCCTGTAACCTCACTGTTCCACTTGGATCCCTCTCATTCACACACATGTATTCTGTCTTGCTGCGATTAACCTTCATTCCTCTTCTCTCCAGAGCAAACCTCCACCTCTCTAGAGTTTCCTCCACCTGCTCCCTGCTCTCACTACAGATCACAATGTCATCCGCAAACATCATAGTCCATGGAGATTCCTGTCTGACCTCATCTGTCAGCCTGTCCATCACCACCGCAAACAAGAAGGGGCTCAGAGCCGATCATTGATGCAGTCCCACCTTCACTGTGAACTCCTCTGTCACACCTACCTCACACCTTACCACTGTCCTACTGCTCTCATACATATCCTGCACCACTCTAACATACTTCTCTGCCACTCCAGACCTCCTCATACAATACCACAGCTCCTCTCTTGGCACCCTGTCAACTTTCTGACCCTCTCTGTACTTCTCCATCAACATTCTCAAAGCAAATATTGCATCTGTAGTGCTCTTTCTTGGCATGAAACCATACTGCTGCTCACAAATGCTCACTTCTCCCCTTAGCCTTGCTTCCATTACTCTTTCCCACAACTTCATTGTATGGCTCATCAGCTTAATACCTCTGTAGTTTCCACAACTCTGCACATCTCCCTTGTTCTTAAAAATCGGCACCAAAACACTTCTCCTCCATTCCTCAGGCATCCTCTCACTCTCTAAGACCTCGTTGAACAACCTAGTTAAAAACTCTACTGCCATCTCTCCTAGACACTTCCATACCTCCACTGGTATGTCATCAGGACCAACCACCTTTCGTCTCTTCATCCTCTTCAAAGCTCTCCTAACTTCACCCTTGCTAATCCTTTCTACTTCCTGCTCAACAAAATTAGCCTCTACTACTCTTCTCTCTCTGTCATTTTCCTCATTCATCAGTTCCTCAAAGTACTCCCTCCATCTTTCCCTCACCCTCCTGTCACCTGTGAACACATTTCCATCTCTATCTTTAATCACTCTAACCTGCTGCACATCCTTACCATCTCTATCCCTCTGCCTCGCCAACCGATACAAATCCCTCTCACCTTCCTTACTATCTAACCTTGCATACATGTCCTCATAAGCTTTCTGTTTGGCCTTTGCCACCTCTATCTTAACCTCAAGCTGCATCTCCCTATATTCCTGTCTACTTTCCTCCGTCCTCTCACTGTCCCACTTCTTCCTAGCTAATCTCTTCTTCTGGATACTCTCCTGAACTTCCTCATTCCACCACCAAGTCTCCTTGTCTTCTTTCCTCCTTCCAGATGACACACCTAGCACCTTCCTACCTGTCTCCCTGATCACTTTGGCTGTAGTAGTCCAGTCATCTGGAAGCACCTCCTGACCACCTAAAGCCTGTCTCAACTCCTCCATGAAAACCACACAGCACTCTTCCTTTTCCAACTTCCACCACTTTGTCTTCTGCTCTGCCTTTGCTCTCTTCATCTTCCTCACCACCAGAGTCATCTTACACACCACCATCCTATGCTGTCTAGCTACACTCTCTCCTACCATTACTTTGCAATCGCTAATCTCCATCAGATTACAGTGTCTACATAAGATATAGATTTAACAGATCTATACCCCTTTAATACAAACAAAATATCAGACAGTCTTGCAAACATTATAAGATGACAGTAAAAGAAATCTAATTCATGGAGTAGTTATAACATTTATAAATTGTGCTGGAAAACATTCAGTTACATTCACAAAGCTGCTTCTATGCTACCATAATCTATCGAAGAAAAAACAAAAAAGAAAGCCTAGATGATGAAAGCCAAAATGATAGTTTCATTAGTTTGTGATAAATGAGAAGCGACAAGAGCAAATATTCTAGGGAACTGAAATGCGAGATGGAGAGAAATGCTCAATTATGAAAACGGCACTCAAAACAATTGACAATGAGGATGTAGACAGCGGAAAAGAGAAACCTCTTTATTGAAAAATAAAACGATACAATAACAGCTGCTAACAGTTGGTCTAAAGAGAGAAGAATGTGTCTTTAAAAAAAAAAAAAAATCTGTTATTTGTTAAAAAGTCTACATTAGACTAGCTACCAGCTAGACTTAATAGGTATACCTCTACCCCTGCTCATTCAGGTAATTATCCAATCAGCCAGCAGCACAATGCATAAACTCATACAGATACAGGTTCAGCTAATGTTCACATCAAACATCAGAATGGAGAAAAAATGTGATCTCAGTGACTTTGACACACAACTTGAGTCTTGAGAGTTTACACAGAATGATGAAAAAAAAAACCTGCACCTGGACAGTTGAATACTGGTTAAAAAAAAAAAAAAAAAAAAAAACGATAAAAAAAAAAAAAAAAAAAAAAAAAGATTAAATAAATAAATAAATAAATAAATAAATGATGGGCATTTTGAGATGCTTTTCTGTATCTGTGGTTATTTGAGCTATCATAGCTTTCCTGTTAGCTAAAACCAGTCTAAACTTTCTCCTCTCTCATCAACAAAGCATTTCCGCCCACAGAACTGCCACTTATGTTTTGGCTCAACAACCATTCTGTATAAATATAAATAGATTAAACTCAAAAAGTACATTTTTAAAAACATTTTTAGCTTTACTCAACATACATTAGTGTGTGCAACACAAAAATATCAATTACAAGGTGAACTTGTGAAAGTGAATGAAAAAACGTGAGCCACATCAGCTACAATTACAGTTAGGTTAAGGTTAAGTAAACCTAACTTAAAATTTGAAGTATGACTGTGAGCAATGTGATATGCAAATCTCCAGTGAAAAACTTGGAGCCATTTTCTGAAGTGCAACGTGGTGAAGACCATTAACACATATTTATTGTGTTTGTGGTCAAGGGGTTACTTTTTACACTAATTTTTTAAATTGCTATGGATGTTAGTACTTCAGCCATTAGAAACTTATTAAATACTTATGAATACTTAGTAAAAACAAAAAAGTTTGTAAGTATGCATCAAGTTTGTATGAGTGTTTCGTAAGTATATGTAAATGCATCAATTAAAAAGTTTTTTTTTTTGCATTTTTGTACAATTTTTTTGTAGTATTGTAATCTCTGTCAAAAATCAAAATGCTTCATTTTTGTACTAATTGCCTGAAAATTTTTTGTAAACTTTTGTTGAGTGAAGTGATATTTTTTTCTGATTGAGCTGTTGTTTTTTTTAAACCATAGTATTGCAACCGCTGTCCAAAAATAAAATAAAAAATGATTTATTTTGTGCCGCTGTTGTTTATTTAAAGATACTGAATGTTCAGTATATGCAGTAAGCAGAGCAGTTTTATTCAACACCTACAGTAGTTTCAACTCAATTAATTACCTTATGTTAATGTAAATGAGATATATAAAAGCTTAAATGTTAATTTGAATCAACTTGCAATTACTTGGTAGATTTTATTGGTCTTACATTTTTTTAAGTAAAGAATGTTAAGTGAACTCATATATTTATGTACACATAAAGGGTTTCTTGTTAATTTTACTTAAAATTACTTCAAGTTGGATTTGCTTAAAAAGAGTGAAGCCAAAATGGTGCATATATGTTTTAAGTAAAATCCAACACATAATTTTTTTTCAGTGCATTCTGTCTAATCTCTTGAGACATTAACATCTTGGCAATTTCTGAAATACTCAAACCAGCCTGTTTGGTACCAACAACTATGCCACTATCAAAGTCACTGAGATATATTTTCCCATTCTGATGTTTGATATGAACATTAACTAAAGCTCTTGACCTGTATCTGCAAGATTCTATGCACTGTGCTGCTGCTGCATGATCAGCTGATTGGACAACTGCATAAATGAGCAGTTGTGCAGGTGTTCCTATTAAAGTGGGAATTCATTGTGTTAAAATATGTTTTGATAGGCTTTTTTGTATTTTTAAATTCAGTCACCCTGACAATCCTGTAATAATTCTCAGTCAGCACTGTGTCAGGGGTTTGGGCTTGGCTTTGATGGGAAATTTGTATGCATACCTCACAAATGCGCACGTGCACATCTCACTCCACAACTTTAGGTATAAAAGAAGTCCAATTACATGGTGAGCGGAAGGAACCACAGCCAATCAGGACAGAGAAATTCAGAGCATGTAAGAGTGTAAACAAAGCAAATGGGAGTGAAAGAGTCTGGCACTACACTATAAGAGGTTATTATATAAAAGGATTATTTGATGTGATGCTAGTGATTGAAAGATAATAGTTGGCTGATATATCCTCATTGTGGTGTTTGCATTGTTGAGAAGTTGTTGAGCTAGAGAACTAGTGTCGACTTGCTGAGTCTTTCCATTTTTTTTTTTTGTATAACTGAAATATATCAGCCAAAAGTGAATGACTCAAACCCTCTGATTGTCTGGTCCATACCTTTTTATCTTCTTGTGTGTGTTTTAGCTGGTCTGCTAATGCAATCTGGATTGCAGAAATGTTTTGATGAGAGTTCATGATCAGTTAGAATGTTTCACACATCCTAAAAATAATATGTATGCTGGCTGTTTGAGGTCTGGTAGTCTGCTGCAAGTTGATATAAAGCTAGGGATCAGGGGATGCTGAGGCCAGTGGAGTGAACCATTAAGTGTGGCGAGTGGAAATGTACATCATTAACAGTACAGAACATTAAAAATGATGACAAGCTGGCATGAGCTCACAACCCACTGAGCAATTAACTTGAAGCTTCGCTCCACTTTATTTATAATGCCAATATGAACATTTCTCTGTTTATTCATGCAGATGGGTATTATGTGGAAATGAAGCTTACATAAAAGTAAATACTACCTATTATCACTTCTCTCACACAAACACAACACACAAAACCATACATTACTTTGTAAGGTTGCTACTTGATTGAAATTATGCCAAACAGCATATTGCACCAGTGGACGCAGGTATGTGTTTTATGATTGCTGTTTTGCTTTATGGTGGTATGTCTTTGTAATCAAACTGTTGCTTTGTCTCCCTTTCAGCAATTAGCATGCGCAGCTTGCCTCCAAATCATACACCACAAGCCTAGAAATTCAGATGCACTGAAGTGTAAGTGTAAAGAATCCAAACAATGTGTTCAGGAAATAACACAGGGGAAAAGAGAATTGGATTGAAAAAGCCATGAACAGAGGTGAGTTAATCACAGGTGATTAAACACATGATTGTATGCCTCATTAGCACTCAAGCAAATATCCCATCTCTATCATTTATCAAATTCATCCTGCTAAATGAACTAAAGTGTTATCCAAATCTAAACGTTTAATGTTTGAAAACCTGCACTGATGGTGATGATCACTCTGTCAGACCAAATGCTCACCCATTCAACAAAACAGAATAGCATGTAACATGATGCTGACAAAAATTAACTGAAACAAAAGAGGGACAATAGGTGAAGTGTAGTTTATTTGAAAAAGAAGAGAAATAAAGTCCAAGAAAATTTCTCAGACTCACATACCCTTATTATCTCAGTCTCACATACCCTTATTATCAAATTACAAACAAATATTCCCTAATGGTGCAGGGTCAGAAATCAAAAGCATTATTCCTAAAACATGGCCAATTCACACTGAAAGTGTTTTAATTCATGTGTCCCACACACAATTTACTAAACAGATACATATGCTTCAATTGTTTTTAGTACACACCAGTTCCATGAATTAAGGGTTTGTGAAAACACAACTTTCGCTTTTTAAATTTTTGTTGTTGTTGTTGATTTGCTATTCTGTTATTCATTCATTTCATAGACCAACAAAGTACACTGATGGTCTATTAAGCTTTGCTGGTGCTATACAATAACTTGGGGCAATAGTAGGGCTACTGACCAGAAGGTTGTGAGTTCAAGCCCCAGCATTGACAATCTGCCAGAATTGGGCCCTTAAACCTCTCTGATCCAGGGATGATGTACCGTGCCTGACCCCAGCTTCCATAAAGGTGTTCTTCTTCTTGCTTACATGCCATATCTAAACTCACAGTAAATATACTGTAGAACAGTGGTGTCCAATCTTATCTGGAAAGGGCCGATGTGGGTGCAAGTTTTCATTCCAACCAAGCAGAAACCACACCTGATTCTACTGAAAGCCAAGCTCAACTGATTAAACAGGTGGAATCAGGTGTGGCTCCTGCTTAATTGGAATGAAAATCTGCACCCACACCGGCACTTTGCGGATAAGATTGGACATCCCTGATGTAGAATGGCTATCCTGACTGCTAGTACTGTTCATATACAGACTAAGAAATGATCCGAAACAGATGTAATTGATAACCCTGTTAATAAACTCAAGTTTTCTGGTGACTTCGAACACTGGATAGCCAAATCACCCGAGCTTGATCTTGCAGAAAGGCAGTCCAGGCTTGTTCAGTGAAAATCACTGATGAGTAAGCAATCAAATATATCCTTGGCAGTGGTCTATGAGCACTCTTATGAACTCTTTGTTCTGTATATTATAGATATTTTTAATTTTAAACAGTAGAAACTTGGGTGAAGATTGCATAGGCTCCAATACTTTTTTCTTTGGTTTCTACCACCACAATGAAAAGTAAGTGTTATTACTGTTAACAGTGTTAATATCTTCATTATTATTCTCAAATAATACAAAATATATACATTTTTTAAAATGAAGCAAACACTTTTATGAGCAGAAGTCCCCAAAACTTTTAATTTAGGGAGAGTACACCTGACACACAATTGGTTGTTGGGTTGCGCAGAGAGAAAACTGCAAAGCTGCTTGCATGTGAATAATGCTTGAAGCATTTCATTGAGCTCCACACCAGGAAAGCTAGTGTATAGTTAGCAGCCAAGCTCTCTCTGTGCTTTAACATCAGTGGCTGCCCCCTCATCCTTCCCTCAAGCAGAGTTGATCAAATACCTAAAGAAACACTGCTTGAATTGTGAGTAGGATTGGTTCAAGGCTGCTGAGAATGCTCAGCAGAGAGTGCTCTTCTATTCAGGACAGAAAGGATAAAAAGCTCCTTCCTCATCAGTGGTGTGAAATGGTGACAGGGTAAGCAGTTGTGGAGAGAATATTATTTAATAATTTAAAAAATATATATATAATTTCATTTTTTGCATTTATTTACTAAGCTGTCATATTTTTCAGGCAGTGCAAGGCAAGGTTTGTTCAATGTTACTATTTTGTAGGAGAGCTGGATTTGGCTGACTGGAATTGTGGTTTAAGAAATCCTGTTGTTGACAAAGTTGCAGTAGCTTCTCGAGATCTTTTCCATATTAAGCACTTGAGCAAGCAATAGTTTTCCTTGAACTAAGACTACCAACTATAGGTTCAAGGTATATATATATATATTTTGACAAGCTCAAAGGGGTTAAATATATTGTTCAATGTAGGCTATTTAAAAAAAACAGCCTAGGACAAAGACTGTATAAATAAAGGTTCCAATATTCAAAACCAATAAGCATCGTTAAATAGTCAACAGGAGTAATCCATGAGAGTAAACAGGAAAACAATGCTGGATTAAACGGTTTACAAAGTGATATTCTTGTCATTGTTTTCCAATGATCTTCATTCTAGACAATGAAATTCCTAATGGTGAATCAACATTTACATGGTTGAATTAGAAAGAAAGTTAAGTTGTTAATTTTGCCAAGGTGTTAAAATTTACCTCATTATCTAGGTAAATAATTACATAATTAACTAAATTAGCTATGGGAAATTCATAACTGGTGTCCATGGCCAATGGAAGTTTCTCCTCACATAGTCTTGTTACACAGGTGACTATATTTTCCTCCATATGAGTGACTCTGATAAAGAATCAGTAGCTTAGAACAGTCCAACCATCCACTAACACCCAGCCTATTATGGAGCAATCTAGATCCATCCAAGCCCACCCACGCTCTGGCACACACATCAATACAATACTCCATGAGCTTTCAAAAATAGCTTGTGTAATTGCTTTGAGTCAGTGTCACCGGAATTAAACAGCAAAACAGCAATTATCAGATTGATGAACTTTGGTCATGATATGAATATCAATGGCGTTTATTATAAGGGTAACGACTAAAGAATGAGTCTAACCACATGGAGGACAACACACATGGGGCACATGTGTGCCAGCACAAATATAATTTCCTGTTTAATGCTGGCGAGTTGCTAGATTGGTTGTGCATTGAGAGTTTGTATGATGCTGCTATTTTTGTGCTCATAAATTAATGTGCTAAAGGGATTGTAATATCTGAAATCCACCAGCGCAGTGAGACTTTCAAACCTGAGACCCTCTTTTAGTGCAGACACAGGGATAAGATGGTTCATATTGTCACTTCAATAATCAGAACAGAAAGTGTAAATAAAAAAATAGAAACATTTCCTTTCTGACCTCTATAGCTCTCTTTGGCCTGATGAGACATGTTCAGTTAAATAATTTATAAAAATACATGTGATTGCATAAGCTGAAGCAGAGGATTTGCTACAGAATCCATGATGGTTTGTGTTTAGAAAACTGGAGTCGCTGAACTATGGCTCTACTACAGTATTGTTTTAAGCTGACTAATCGATTCAAACAGTATTTCTAGTATCTCTGGTGAAATACTTAACTGGGACCACATCCGGACCATGGTCTGCCAGTTTATGACCCCTGATTTAGAGTATTTCTTGCAGTATTAAAGTATAGTCTTGTGTACGTGTCCATCATATACCATTCTACTTGCACATTTTTAATCTTTCTTTTTCTCTTTTGTCTTGATATTGCCCTCTGAACCACAGGTTTTCATGAGCTGAACTTTACTGCAATACACTGCAAAGCAGAACATAGGTGCTGTTACTCAGCCTCTGTCCTGTCATTTCATCTTTTGCACTCACTGATGTCCAGTTTCAAATGGCTTCATTAATTTTAGATCACATTTTCTTTTACCTTGCTGTCATTCGAGGGATCTTCATGGTGTTAGAACACAGGCATCACAGTGTCACTGGGTTATTTTAAGTGTTCACATTTCGTCTAGGGCTATTTATAAAAATGACATTTCCAGTAGAGGTGCAGTTGAAACAGGTTATATGATCATTAGTCTACATTAGATCACAAACCCAGACAGCTCCACCAGTTTGGTCTAAACAGTCTGGAATGTAAATATGTATATATAGTGTATGTATACCTAGGTCCTAGGCACATGCAAAATTCCGTAAAGTGAAGATGCTTTAAAAAAATGAAATTAAATGTTTCATGAATGAAATTAATAATTGGTGTTAATTCCATTTGCCTTTAAAACTGCATCAATTCTCTGAAGTACACAGTTATGTTTTGTAAACAAATTATCTGGTAGATCATTCCAAGCATCTTGCCACAATTCTTTTATTATGGGTTGCAGACAGTCTCGATGATACTGAGATCATACTGTAAGATCTCCTTGTTTTTCTTTTAACTGAAAATACTTAAGATAGTGAATGTTTGGATATCTATAATTTGCTCTTTTCTACCGATGCATTAATGTGGAAAACATAAGATATATCTAAGAAAAAATTATATATAAACAAATTAGGGTGCCTAAGACTTTTGTCCACTTCCACATACACAAGCTCTCAGATTCCTACAATTGGCTAGTGCTGCTCTGACTCACAAAGGAGAGATTAATGCCAGCATTCCCACCCAGAGATTATGGCTATGTCTCAGCACCTTCTGCAGTGATCACACAGAGGAGTGGTCACATTACTCCAAAACTCCCTGTACCATTCAACCACCCGTCTCACAGTGCTCTGCAACTCCCATCTATGAACCAGGTGACCAGGAAAGGTTTTCAACCAACGACATTAGACAATTCAGGAGTGTGAAAAACTCTCTGTTATTTTGACCCTTTCAGAATAAATCAACAAATTTACCTACAACCAACAACTGCCATATCATAACCACATTCCCACAAGCCCTTTCCTGGCCTGTCATTCTTGGCCCCATATTATACAGTATTAATATTTTAAAAAATATGAACATATTCAGTCAGTATAGATATATACTATTTGAATATGTTAATATTACAATATACCCTCACCCTCCACTTTACTACAAACACCAGTAAACAGTGTATTCATGCAATTATTAGCCAATCAGGTTGCAGCAGCACAATGCATAAAATCATGCAGATGCAGGTCAAGAGCTTCATTTAATGAAGACTGGAAAAAGACTAGGTGATGTTTTTCCAATCTTCAGTTGTTCAGTTTTGGTGAGCCTGTGTCCACTGTAACCTGAGATTCCTGTTTGTGAAACTTGATGCGGTCTTCTGCTGTTGTGTAGCCCAGCCACCTCAAGGTTTGACATATTGTGCTTTCTGAGATGCTTTTCTTCTCATCATGGTTGTAAAGAGTGGTTATTTGAGTTACCATAGCCTTCCTGTCAGCCCAAATTAGCCTGTCCTCTTCTCTCCCGTCTTCTCCTCTAACATCAGCAACCATTTCTAACTTGCAAGCTGTTTTTATGCAATTCTGTGTGAACTCTAGGGATATGAACATCCCAGGAGATCAGTAATTTCTGAAAAACTCAAACCAACCATGGAAAAGTCACTGAGCTCACATTTCCCTCATTCTCATGTTCTGAAACCTGTATTTGAATGATGCATTGTGCTGCTGCCACAAGATTGGTTGATTGGACAATTGCATGAAATAGCAGGGGTACAGGTGTTCCCATTAAAATGACCATTGAGTGTGTACTAAATGAATAAATTACTATTAGTAATATTAACATTTTTTTTTTTTTTTTACTGTTCCCATAAGGGTCACATGCTCAAAAGCACATGATTCACTGAAATGTGTGTTACAGCCCTGATTAAGAAAATTTCAGGCAGCAACTGTTGACCCAGTATACTCCCTTCTAGCTGATGTGTCTTTTAATGAGGGAGGACTTTGTTTCCTTTCCAACTATAAGTCAGGCTATGCTACACCCACTCCCTCCACTGTGTGCAGTTTCACTTCATTTCTGTCTCTACAGAGTCAAACACTATGGATTTTCCTAAATGCCTACTTTCTCTACAAATGCTTTGACTAATATTTCTCCCAGGGTTTTGACTTTTTTCCCCAATGATAAATAATTAATCTCAGGCGAATTATAATGTTCGTATCAGGCCTGAAATATTCATAAGGTTTAATTCTGAGAGGAAATGGACTAGGTTTCTAAAGGTATATTGTGACATGATAATGTATTGCTTTAATGAGTCACGGGACCAGGTTTGAGAAATATCTGAATAAAATACATGAAATATGAATACCTAGAAGTTTATTATTAGAACAGAGGTAACACATTCACTTAGAGTCTTCTCCAGCTAATGGTTAATTTTGCCATGTATATCTACTGGATCCATAGTGATCTCCAAAGTAATCTCTTTGTCATGATCATCTATTCTCTTACAACAAACAGCACACACACACACGGTACAGACAGACACACTGACTACGTTTACATGCACATCAAATTCCGTTTAAGGTCTATATTCAGGTTGCAGACATATTCCGAATACGATGTTTGTATGCCTACAGGCATCAGAATATTCCTGTATACAGGATATTTATTGCCATTCCTAAATACCTAGCCTACAGCTAAGCATCTGTTAGCACCCACAATTCCTTGCAGACTGAACATGTGCATATATCTCCTTTCAGTAGATTTTCGGAATAAGGTGTTTACATGCAATTTCCGATTACAGGCAGAATCAGAATATTGTCTTAATCTGATTTGGGCAATCTGATTGCAGCGTTTACATGACTACTACTAATTGGAATATTGCCAAATTCTGATTAATATCGGAATACTGATGTGCATGTTCACATAGTCACTGTCTCACATTTACATGCTATTTTTTAATTGTGATCTGAGCATAGTGGTCTGATGACTTCTTCAGACCCCTTAAATTCTATGTATCTACAGATAGTTGTCAGACACTGTGCTAAAGAACTAAAGTGGAATCTTTATCTTCCTGTATCGATCTGTCTACATGATGAAGCATGTGCTTTGACAGTAACAAACCATAAATGTCTCTTTGGTATGATATTGAACATGGACACTAAGGCAGTAAAGTGCAACACGTGTGACTTTACTGTGTAAATCCAAGGCCATCCCTGCTACATGTCATCTTATGATGCTACACTGGACACATGTTCTGACGTCAGAAGACATTTGTTAGACACCAGAGGTGTCAGAAGGTCATAATAGTCATCCTCAGAAAATCTATTATCCCCTGCAAACTACAGAACACCAGATTTGAGATTTAAATTTTATTTTATTTTTTCCAGAAATGACAAGAGGTATGTAGAATAGAAGTCTTGCAATGATCAGGTAAAATCAAGTAATGTACTGTATGTGGTATATTCTTTCCCATTATAAGTCTAACTATCGATGGTGGAGCTTTTAGTTATACTGTTTACATTTATTCTTTTGCCACATGCTTATATCTGAAATGATATACATGTAAACCAATATAAGCAATATAAGTTGTAGGAAGAGCAGAGGAAGTAATAATTCGACACAATAGCTGGAGTAAGTGCTAGTACAGATTTACAGTACAATGCAGATCCCAAAGACACTCATTTCGGTAACAAGGAAATACCATGGAAAAGATTCATTGTATCAATATTCTCGTCCTCTCAGAGCCCTACTGAAGGTTTTGTGAGAGAACCTGCAGAGCAAAACAACTTGTGCAGTTCATTTCAACATGGATCATCTGTTGTGGTTTAATTGCAAACTCGCCAGTGATGATAAGTCCTTGGAAAAGAACGTGCAGTCTGGTATTATACAAAGCATGATTATGACCTTGACATAATGCGCTGCAGAGCAAGCTGGTCACTGATTATTACCCCAAGATCTCTGGCAGTCAAACTGAATTTGACAATGATGTTGTGTTGGATTGCTGGGATGACACGCATTTCTGATAATTTTACACAGTCTTTCACCCAGACTGTGCAATACAAGCTATGTGCTGAGACTGGAGCATCCTCTGGAGGAAAGGACAGATAGAGGTAAGTATCATCAGACTAGCAGAGGTAAGAGAAATTCCCAAGTTAGGGTTAGGGTTTGTAGTGTCAAAAGCAATCAGACATTCATGATACCTAATTATAGGCACTTGATATTTCAGTAACCAAATTAGTCACGTGGGAAGGACCAAATAATATTAATATTCAGGTGGTCTTCATGCGCATTGTCAGTAAACTAGCAAAACAATCAAAGTTGGAAACATTTCAAGTGGTTTAATTGCAAACTAGCCAGCAGTGTGTTGCAGTAGACAAATTATGAGATGATGAGTCCTTGGACAAGAGGTACAGTCTGATATCAATCAAAGAAAACCTTCAAGATCAGGACCTTGCCACAATATGCTGCAGAGCAAGCTGAACATCAATTATTAACCCAGGACCTCTAGCAGAGCTTCATGGTATCTGCAGTGAAAAGCTCAGCTTGACAGTGATTTGGTGATTCTGTATTGGATTGTGGGGCTTGTGGGGATGACAAGAATCTCTATTTTCAAAAGGTTGAGTTGGTGTTGATGATCCTGATGATCCAGACTGAGATATCTGTAGTACAATGTAAGAAATGTGCTGAGACTGGAGCATCCTCTGGAAGGTAGAACAGCAAGAGCATCATCAGCATAGTTCACTAGTTAGGGTTTGGGTTTGTTTGTGGCAGAATTCTCCAAAATCTCTTGACTGTTTCTATTCTAATCTAGTCTTCAAGGACACTACAGCCAAGAGACCCAGTCTAGGGGAGAAAATAATAAAAACTTGAAGCTTAGCATTATCTGTTAGACTTAGCAGCTAGAGTGCAGCATTTAAATACTTAAAGTAGGGTGTATTTAAGTGCCTTGGGATCAGCAGTGTTACGGATGAGAAAAGAGCGAGCAAAATGAAGCTTGGGGCTTAGACCTGCGCTAAGCCTCTCTAAGAAAAGGGAGTACAGATGAATCTATAAAGAAGAAAAGTAAAGCCTGATCTCTCCCCTCTCACTGCACAGTTAAAGCAGAGGCGCAAGTGTGAATAGTCCTTTTGGGCCTTTGAGGCAATAAAGAAGATTATGCCAATCAATCAGTTTGAGCTCCGGAAGCCCATCATAAATTATCTTAAAAAGCACACACGCAAGCACACACACACACACACGCACACGCACACACGCACACACACACACACACACACACACACACACACACACACACACACACACACACATCCATGCACAAGTAACTCCTGTAAAAACATTTATATCGTGTGTATACACAAAAGATGCACTGTCTTACAGAGCAAACAATATCTTGATGTATCTTAAATCCTGAAATAGATTACTTTATGTGGATATTTGAACATTTTAGACTATCAATTTTTTTTTTTTGATTATGGATCACAGGACCCTAGGAGCTGTGAATCACTGTGATTATTTCACTGAGCCCTCATGTGTGCGTTCTGTTTTCCTCATCTCCTCGGGTCCAGCATCTTAGATTTTTACTTGTAGTTGTCAGGGTAGGTTAAAAAAAAAATTCCTATTGATTTTGCATCGTATGATAGGTATTTTTAAACCTATTGCACTTCACTGTGGTGCAACACACTTCAATGTTGTATCTATAGCTCATGCGTCCGAATATCACCACCTGCCGAACTACACACATTGACCAAGGTGCAGTTTAATTTATGCACAGATGACAGATAGCATAATTCTCCTGCTAGAACAACACACACAACTTGTAGTTAATAAACATATTTATAATAAACAAGAGAAAATAAAAAATAAAGATGCTAGCCAGTCTTTTTTTCATATATATATATATATATATATATATATATATATATATATATATATATATATATATATATATATATATATATATATATATATATATATAATGCTTTATAATTATAATCCATTATAATGCATTTTTATAGTTATAGTTTCCTTTTATAGTTTCCTTTTATATAGTTATAGTTTCCTTTAATCCATAATATCTAGCTGGCCATAATTTATTAAATTATGTTAGTTACCACTTTTAGCCTAGTCAGTTAGGTTTCCAGGCAACTAAAACATGGGACCGGGCAGCACACTGAAACTTTCACTTGTCTGTTGGGCTAACTAATGAGTTTAGTATTTGTTTAGTTAGTTTAGTTGTTTAGTTTCCATTTTCTTAGTCTCATAGTTTCCCAGGTTCCCTAGAGGTTTTCTAGGACCTGTGACTGTTTGTTATCTAGTGTATCAATTATTAGTTCTCATTTGTCTTTTTTTCCTCCATATAATCTCCTTTTTGGCCCTAGTCAGTAGCCTGTCTGTTTTGATTAGGATTGGCTGAATTTGTCTGTGATTATACCTTTTAAGGCAGACATATTCAGAATGTTTCCCCATGAGGCCCCAAGTGTTAGATTTATTGCTACATTGTAGGATTTCATTTTTTTTCCCAGTGAACTCAAAATATTCTCCATTTCCCTTGTCAGAAAGCAAGAGTGCCTTCCAGGGGCTTCCAGAGAGTGTCAATTAATATCGGAGAGTACAAAACACCTGTATAAATGTCGACTGGCACATCCGCCATTTTTATCATGGAAAAAATTTGCCTATTTTGTCGTATTTTGGAGTATGTTCTAGTGTACTCCGAATGTTAAAATGCAGAGCTCCTGCGCAAAACGTAGGTTGGCAGGTCTGATACAGACTTTTAAATATTTATTTTTGGTATTTTTCTTCTCACCCTCACCCTGTGTGTGGGTGTGTGTACACCCCACAGTTTGGACTGTAGATCAAATGCCTGGCCCACATGCATTGTACATTAAAAGAAAGTCCTACTTGTCAGCAAAATGTTTATGATTAAAACATTTATTAAGAATAACTGCATCAAGACCACTGACTCTGGAGCAAGAAATACAAAGATATAGTTTAACAGGAGATTAATAGGCTTGGTTTTGGCCGGCGGTTGCTGGAGTTTGGAGAGAGAGCTGCAGACTGTCATCATAAAGTTTTGTGCTGATCTGGAAATTCGCCAGAAGTTGACATGAGAGGTGACACTGAAGACCTTCCATCTCTTTGGCCCTCCAAGTTCAGACAGCATATTGCTGCCTGACACACTGCAGAACAGCTGACAAAAACTAAGATCCACTTTATAGAAGAAGTACAAGTAGTACAGAAGAAGTGCACACCTAAAGTACACACAAACACTTTTCACTAGGACACTCAACAGTCTTTCAACATAGGTCTAAAATGTTCAACAAACTACTGACCTTTATTAAACTCCATTTCCACACATTAATCCTTCTTTAACTTTTCATCTCACCCTTCCTCTTCTGTCCATCGGTGCGCTTACTCTTTGTCCACCTTTCATTCTCACAGAACAAACTATTTTCCTCTATAAAGGTCTTCTACTGCTTTGTGAGTCATAACAACGAAACCCAATTGATTTTTTAAAACAATTGACTATTATTTTCTTCTCATGCTTCAAATATTGGTAGAATCACCAATATCACTTTGAGATTCCTTGTGTAGAACTTGCCAGCTTAAATCATTGTGTAGTCCAAACACTCGCTGCATGTTTATGTCCGCTTTTCACCACCATGATCCAATTAGAGCCAAATGTTCTCACAACAGTAATAATTTTTTTGCCTGCTCTCATAATAGCATGTAATTTTTACATATAGCAGTTTTCAACACCATGTGATTAGTCTCAGAAGCCTTCTAGGTTTTGCTAGAGTCTGGTAGTTTCCATTATTAAACAACACCTACTTTCATTTAAAAGGCAATTTTATAAAGGTGACCAAACACAGACTTTTTCCTGTAACCTGTTCACAAAATGTGAGATTTTCTTACTTATCTATCATTAACAGTTTTAAACTAATGATGGGATGCAGTGAAAATTCACCAGCCCACTGAAGGGGCTTTAATTTTCTGCATAGAGGGCACATTCTGTGTAGGCACTTTCACATTTAGCTGCACCTGCTCTTGGAATGGCATGAGCCAAAGAGGACTGAATTTCCCTATTTGCATTTCAGGAACCAACCCAAGTTTAATAACCAAACATTCTTTAATTACACATTTTCTTGTGTCTCATTTTAGAGAGTAAAGAAGTGTAAAAATAAATAAATTGATAATAATAATAATAATAATAATAATAATAATAATAATAATAATAATAATAATAATAATAATAAAATACATTTAAACAAATAATAATAATAATAAATAAATAAATTCAGTTTTGCCTTCAGCAAGTGAAATACAGCTCAGTTGGATTAAATCCATGTTATTGACTTGGCCATTGTAGAACATTCCACTTCTTTCCCTTATCCATCTGCACTGAAACGCGCCATTCAGTTTTGAAGCATTTGGCTGAATCTGAGCAGATAATTTAGCCCTAAACACTTCAGAATTCATCCTGCTACTTTTTATCAGCAGTCACGTCATCAGTTAATACAAGGGAACAGTGTTCCACTGGCAGCCGTACATGCCCACACTTTAAGATGAGGTGGTATGCTCCGGATCATTATCAGTTCCTTCCCTCTCCATGCTCTTCTCTTTCTATCATCTGGTACAAGTTGATCTTTCAACTGTTTGTAGGATTTTCGTAGGAACTCTATTATTGTCCTAAATTTCAGGCTTACCAGTGGTTTACATCTTGTGATAAACCCTCTGTATTTACTCTGCTAAAGTTTTCTCTTGATTGTTTTTTCTTCACCAGGGAAAGAAGTCTTCTGTCATCCACTGTTCACACAGGGTTAGGGTTAGGGTTCACATGGCTGTTCAGGTGTTCCACGGCTATTTATGTGTTATTATCTCATTCCGTCTTTCGGATGAGACGTTAAACTGAGGTCCTGACTCTCTGTGGTCATTAAAAATCCCACTTCTCACACGTCTCGTAAAGAGTAGGGGTATAACCCCGGTGTCCTGGCGAAATTCCCCCACTGGCCTTTATCTATCATGGCATTATATAAAAGTGCTGTAATTCCTGCACTGTTCACCTGATTTGGATGTAAACATCCTCAAATTAAAGCTGATAGTCTGCACTCATTCATTTAATTCCAACTCCAGTATAGTACAGTGGTAGACTAATATAACAAATAATACATAATAAACCTGACTGTATATATCAAGCAAAAACAATATAACCTCACTGGTCAAATTTAAATTGGTTTAATATGTGAGCTGGGTCAGCAAAGACCTTTGAAAATGGAAAAACAAATAGTAAATAGTATACCATTACACACCAATGTAATCATACTCATTAAATGAGATTTAAATATAAAATTAAGTAATATAATTTAATATAGCCTGTCTCCAAATACCAAATACACAAACTCCCATGCACTGTTTAGGTGTAATGAGCAGCAGGCTTCTTTAATGTGTATTTTAGGGCCGGTGTCTCTTTTTGTTACACAAACACACACAGGCCTTTTAAAAGCACACATGCTAAGAACAGATGGAAGACATTTTAAAACAGCATCTGTGTACAAAGCTAAAATTACAGGCTTTTTCTGTTTATGTTCGGGTCAGTACCTTTGTTAGAAATGCCACCGAGTGCTTTTCCACCTCTAAGTAAATGCCTATTTAAGCTTCTAGCTCAGAGGTAAATACAGAAGGACTAGACAGTATACCAGGTACACCATTACACAACAAAGACACAGTTTTTATTCACTCTCATACGCTCAATTCAGCTCACAAGGGTGATAATTAGATAAAGGTTTCAGCTAAAACAGGCAATTAGTTCAGTACAGCTCCTGGATCCCTGTTTCAATCTTGAGCTCGGGTTACTGTCTGTGTGGAGTTTTGCATGTTCTCATTTTTTCCCCACCTCTCAAAACCATGCCAGTAGGTGTCTAGGCTACACTAAATTGCCCCTACATGTGAATGAGTGTGTGTCCTGTGATGGATTGGCATCCCATTTAGGATTTATTCTCGCTTCACGGTCAACGTTCTCCGGATCCAGTGTGACACTGACCAGGATAAAGCAGTTACTGAAAATGAATGATTGAATGAATGATTGAATGAACAAAACAAACTTATTATTGTAGGTTATGTAATCTTGCTTTAAAATATAATATGTCAAGAAAATATGCTAATTGTATGAAATTATGATACGTGCTTTTAATTACAATTACATAAATAGTGCATATATTCATACATTTAAGTTCGATACAAGGATTTGTCCAACAGCTAAACTATCTCATATCTCAATATCATCTAATTTTAAATAATGTACTCTTTGATAGTGAGTGAATGAATGATTTTTCAATGGACAAACTGATGTTATATGATGACTCTGATGATACGTCCTCTGATCATCATACATCAGAAGGAAATCACATCCAGGTTTCGCTGTGAAGGTCAGCTGATTGTTATGGAGATATATCACTTTGGCATTGTATGAAATTGTAGATTGTGCACTTTTTAGTTTCAGAGGCAAAACACGGTCCTGATAGTCTTATCACTGTTCTATTTTTAACCTGCTGAGAGTTTGACTCCCTACCTGTCGCTCTTCCTCTCTTTGTGTCTCCGTATTGCTCTGTCTTTTTTTTTTCTTTCCCTGTGTGAACAATGTGATTTGTGTTCAGCTGTGCTATTCTGGCTGGTGTCAAGAGGTCTCACTCCGATTGCCCTACTTTCTTCAGGCAGGTTTCCCTTGCTGTTCCAAATAACAACAGCAATGCCTGAGAGAGAGATCAGCCTTCGCAGTGCAATCAGTACTTCTTCACTGCATATGTCACTGAGGATTGACATGTTTTTTTTATATATATATACTTGCCTGCAGCATAGGAACTGCATGAGCTATAGTAATAGTTTCAAATTGTCCTGAGCTGCTGTAAAATTAGATTTCCTGCTGTAAATATCAGACTTAGTCAGTGTTCAGAGATAATAAAGGTGAACATCTGCCCTCAGTACCTCCTCAGTATAAACATGCTGCATCCTTGCGGTCTGTGTTGTCAATTCAGCTTCACTTCCTACCTTTGCATTCACTAGAATGAATGATGCAACTAAATATGAATACATGAATCAGAATAGACATAAAATGTGTTTTCTTTTTTCATTCACACAGCCACATTCACGTGTTGAGCATGTTGAAGAATAGGAGCAAGGGAACAGTAAGGCTAATGAATTTATAATCTGCTGTTCCTCCCCTTTTCCCTTCTCTACCTCTCATAGTACTTTGGGATTTCTCCTTCATGAATAATAAAGAGTCTGTCATCTCCAATATTTCACACCACAACACTGTGCCAGCTTACTCTGCGAATATGACCATTAGTTCATGTGTCAGTGTATGTGTGTTAGGGCTGGGTGGTATGATGGTATATACCGTTACCGCGGAATAAAACGTCCACCGTTACAGATTTTTGTATTCCGTGTATACCGCGAAATGTAAATAAGTGGGCGTGGTTAACTTTGTGCATAGCGCTCCTGCATGTGAGAACGATTGAGAAACTGTACATAAGAGTAGTTGTGAGAGGACAAACATGGAGAAAGATAAGCATGCTGGTGAAGAAGTCCCACAAACCAATCCTGAGCAGGAGGAGGAACTTGTTACGAAAAGAGGTGTGACATCGGTGGTATGGACGTGGTTCGGGTTTACAAAATCTGACAAAGAGTAGAAAAATGTTATTTGCAAACTGTGTTGCGCGAATGTTCCCGCTAGCAGCGGTAGCACAAGTAACCTGTTTTATCATCTTAAAATGAAGCATGTCAAAGCATACAATTGATTTACATTTGATTTACCAGAATGACTATTTTTTTACGTGATGTATATTGTTACCATGAAATAAAATTACTCATTCCATGAAATAGATTTTTGGTCATACCGCCCACCCCTAATGTGTGTATATACTGTATATATACATATGCTCTTAAGCCTAAGTGGAATAACATGATTGCTGACAGATGCCCAGGCTACCAATAATGTTTGCTTTTGGTACATTTATAGATGCAGGCAAATGCACAAGGTACAGGCTGCCACCTAAAGTAGCAATCAAAACATGAAACCTACATTCATTCATTCATTCATCTTCAGTAACTGCTTTATCCTGGTCAAGTTTGAGGTAGATCTGGGTGTGAGACAAGAACATACCCTGTATGGGGCCAGTCCATCACAGGGCTTATTCGTCACATGTATATATCTATTATTTCCTTTAGCTAAAACTTAATATTGATAAATGTATAGTTTTCAAGGTACACTTGACCTACATTTATAGGGAAATTCACCAGTTTGCAGTAACCATTTATCTATGTGTAAAAACAATGCAAAAATATTATATATTATTATTATATTATATTATATATTTTATAATATGCAAGCTACAATTAAGGGGCCAAGCACTTTCTGGCCCCACTCCTGTTTTCAGTAGCCCTCCCAATTTGCAAATGCACTCAAAGCTTGTTTGTTCACATCAGGTAATGTTGCCAAACATATGTGCCAATTTTGGTGTTATTGTTGAGATATGACTTCACTTCCTGTTTGGTCAACAGCATAGGACTCACTATGCTGTTGTCATGATAACTGGACAAAATTTGTTGCAGAAGCAAAAAAAAAAAAAAAAAAAAAAAGCAAACAAAACAAATCACACTTTGCAGAAAATCTAATTTGGCATAATTAACATGGTACATCATGGTACATGTTGAACTCATTATGACCCAAAAAGTCTGAAGAAAGTTGAATCACATTTCTTTGATGTTGAGTTGTGGAGTTATCATTGCAAATGTAAGTCCAATTCTGGCCAGTTGTTTGAGCTAGAGTGGTTGAGGGGCATGAACCAAAATTGCTATGTAGGTAACTTAGGTAGCTGAGACTGTCCTCTTCTACTGTGCCAAATTCTATTAAAAGTACATAAAGCATTCTATGGTATGCCATGGACTCCATGGCCCCTAATAATAAAAAATAATATATATTTTTTAAATGATGTGAACATAATTTGTTTCTTTTGAAAATGAAACTTTTGAAGGTCCTGTTAAGTAAAGACTCTTACATACTCCTACATTTGGCTGCAAAGACTTGATCATATCAGAATGGAGAGCTGGCTACTACTGAAGACAAATGAATAAAGCAGTAAGGAGGCCCTGCACAGGGATAAGCACAGAGGGTCACTGTCTAAATATCCACAAAATGGACAACAACAACAGAGCTGTGATTGAATACTCTGGTTGAATAGTATGTGTGTATGTTCTTACAAATCAACAATGATCATGCAACTAGCCTATTTTTTTTAACACTTGTCACATTACCAATCTGACACACACACACACACACACACACACACACACACACACACACACACACACACACACACACACACACACACAAATACAAACACAAAACACATTTCACTTCAGAGCAAATATTTTCCCTTCCTTTTCGCACTCTTTGTACTCTCATTCTTTGTCATTAGTCAATAGACAGGCTAATCAGTGTTAATGAAAGCTCAGACTATATTGGCAGAAGGTGACGACACTGTTTGAGTGTTTGATTGTCTTGATGAGATAATGTCACTCTTGCCGCTATGCCAACGCCTTGGCCAAGCAAGTGTTTTGTTTAATTAAGCCATTGACGGCTCCTCAAGTCTTAGTGCGTTCTTATTAAACTCAAGTAGTAGATGTAACACATCACATAACATTAATATCAGTAGACATATATCACAATATAATATTTAATATTGTACAACAATGCTGTTGAATCTATTGATTGGTCAGAAGGTGTTGATTAATTTTCTATAACAGCAGCTTGGACAATAGTGCCGGTGTCATGTTACACAGGGTTGAGGCGGATGCAAGTGCAGTAAAAGCTTTTAATGAGAGGCAGACAGAAATCCAAAACGATAGGCAAAAGCAGAATCCAAAGACAGGCATGGGTCAGGCAATGTACACAAACACACAAGGGATTTAAATACACAAACTAATCAAAGGGGGAAACAGAAACAGCTGTGGACAATGGTGACACATGAGGGAAACAAATAATCACAAAAAAGGGGTGGAGACAGGACAGAAAGCAAAACAAAACACATATGGCAAAGAAAACAAAGTCACTTCAACCCGGATGCGCACTGTCGTGCTACGGGCAGCTTAGGCACGCTGAGTGCTCCGACACTCAGCGCAAGGGGGGAAAATACCTGACAGCTGGTTAATATTTATGCACTCAGTCTCATGCATTATAGTTTATTTAGGAACAATTTGTCACAGGGACGTGTATGGCGGATGATCCACATAAACAGATTTAAAAAAAAAAAACTCAACGTTTTTTTTTGTTTTTTGTTTTTTTTTATGTTTATTTAGCATTTTTGAAAGGACTCTCCAGTGTCAGCACTTTGGAACAGTCAGAGGTAAAAGTTGTAACTTTAAGTTTTCAGATACGGGAACGTTTTCAGGATATATGACTAAGATGACAAGTATGCACTTTTTTGGACTTATTAACTTTAAAATAAAGAAAAAAGATAGAGACTGATGAGGGAACAACTGTTTATAGCAGAGTGATAGCAGAGACTAACGTGTTTTTCAGACATTCCATAACAGTCAGTGTAACTATAAATGGATCAAAAGAACAATGTAGCATTCTTTAATAAATAAAAATGGTTAATGTTGAAAAATTAATGTGGTATGAGAGGGAAAAAAACTCTTCAGGATATGATGTTATAATAATCAACATTGGAATGGTAACAGCCCTCTGCTATGCGTCAACCCATAAAACCACACTGTCACTGACTAATCTCCTACAACAACATGTCCTGTTGTGTTTTCTTCCTTACTTGACATTGTGGATGTTTTTATGACATTATTTATGTCATATAATCCTTATTCTTGAGCTTTACATATTACATATTCTATTACTATTATTATTACTGCTAATACACATTATAATAATGAGTGTGAAGGAAAACTTTAGATTTTACATAAATGTGTCATAGTGAAGAGAATATTGAATTAATTATCATGTTGCTTACTTGCTGGCTTCATTTAGTAGGCCTACTGTACCTCTGCACAGCTGTATCTCATTTAATGTTGTTTTTCCTCCTCTACTGAATGAAGACTAAAAAATTTTCTATTCCTTGTGTACACATAGTGTATACATAAAAAAAAAAGTGTATACATAAAAAGCAGACTGTAATTAGACAAAAAGGTTTGAGTCAATGCTAGTACTCAGCAGTGCTATTAGGCACAAGACTAGACAGTCAGTCAAACTATGAAAGATAAAATCTATTGCATAAAAGACTAATTTGCAAGAGAGTACAAAGTAATAAATGAAAGCACAAGCAGAACAGTCACTAATCACCTCTACTGCAGTACTGAAAAAAGAGGATATTCAGAATCATTTGATTTCACGTTTGTGAGGAAATCTGCTAGGCAAATCCGTCTCAGAAGCACAAGTTACGTAGCATATGCAATAATGTTTATGTGGAAAGTAGATCATGATGGCTTCATGTTAGCAGCTGATTTGTGTATGCATAAATAGTCATAATGGTGATGTTTGTGGTCCAAATTAGCCAAGAGAAGCTTCAGTTGCTAATATGCTCCTGCTATTAACAATTTGTGCATTTCAAACAGGAAGGGATGAGAGACTCTTGTTACCCATCTAAGCACATGTCCTCGAAATAAAATGCCCCATCCTGCAACAGGAGCACACACTTTCACTTGCAAATCACAAACAAGAGAAGGACTGAGGTATAGAGGAAGAAAGAAGTAAACCAAAGAGGCGTAACTAAAGCAAACAACTACTACAGTATCTGTAGCCCTGATCTCCAGCCAGACTGCGTTGCCTTATCGTTGAGGATGACTGAAGAAACTTAAGATTACAGAGCGTGCACAGAGATAGAAAACTGTTAATTTAATTAACCAACCTCACTTAGTTTAATTAAATGTGGTCCAGGTTCACCCTGAAACTTAACCAAACTGAGTGAAAAACACTTTTTTATGTCCGAATGTTAATTATGATGCCAACTTTGTAATGTCGTTGTCCTCTTTTAAAACATTGTTGTTATTTTATTTGAGCATTCATGAGAACATGCAAACTAAGAATTCAATTGTACAAGAAAGCTTGTGTATATAACAATAAAGTCTTTGAAAAAAATATTGAATCTTAAAGTTTATTTCAGCAAAAACATACTGTATAAGGCTTTCTGAACATAAGCCACAGTCTATCCCAATGACCATCTAATCTATGCTGAAATATACATTATGCAATATTTATGATGTTTCTACAATGTAGAATTAACAATGTTGTACATACTGTATGTCCACATAAAGACTCACTGATTCAGTCACTTTGATCATGGCATGGTTGTTGGTGCCAGATGGGCTGGTCTGAGTATTTCAGAATCTGCTGATCATCTGGGATTTTCATGTGCAGCAGTCTTTAGAGTTTATACAGAATGGTGCGAAAAACAGAAAATGTCCAGTGAGCAGTAGTTCTGTAGGCAGAAATGCCTTGTTGAGTGAAGAATGGCCAGACTGAAATAAAACATGACAATGAGTTCAATGTTTTTCAGTGGCCTTCCAAGTCACTGGATCTGAATCCAATAAAACACCTTTGGGATGTGGTAGAATGGATGATTCGCAGCATAAATGTACACCTGAAAAAAGCTACAGCAATGATGTGAAAAAGCTACAGCACCTTCTGGAATCCATGCCACAAAGAACTGAGGCTGTCTGATGTACAAAGGTGGAGTCCTAGCCAGTATTAGTGTACTGCTCCTAATAAAGAGGTTGGTGAGTGTAATTCGTTGTCATTTAACATAGTGTTTTTTCATTTAAACACAGCTATGGAACAGCACAGTTGGGGCTGACCTTTGTGCACTAAACCTCATTTTCTTTTCCTAACAGGACACCGTTTATGTGATCCTGACCCCCAAACCTTGCGGCAAATATGAGCATGTACATTTGAATAACTAGCTGCATTTCTTCTGTGCATCACGGTTTCACGGTACACCATTAGCACAACTTTTATTTCCTCATGCCATATAATTAACATGAAGCCTTTTCTCCAGAGGCGCTATGCTAAGTTGAGAGCCACGGTGAATACATAATCAGGAAGCAGGAAGAGTGTGCGCTGCCAATTTATATTCAGCCAGCATTTGGTTTCACTGACTCACCTGTGCATGTGTGTTAGTGCGCTGGCATTCAGATGCGGATTACCTAGTGCTCAACTGCTGTGAAATGCTCTGAGTGGTGTTTACATGCCATTTTTACCTCAGTTTTCTCAAAAAGCTGTTGGTAAACATCCAGTTTATGCACATAACCACTTTCAGTTAATAAGAAACTGTAACACAAACATTACTTTAACTCAGATTACAGCAGTAGTTCATAAGTTTATTTGTTAGAAATGGGGAAAAACCATATCATTAACTGAGGTGAAGAAAAAATACTCGAAAACATGGTGTTCCTGCGATGCTGTGAGTCACCCTGGGAGGTCTGTATTAGTGTTTCACAGTCAGAGCTGTCTGGCTCGTTTTGGCACAAGATTTTAGACACCAACATCATACATCATGTCAGACAGATCATATGTGATCATGCTCCAACCTTATAAAGAAGTCTAGCTTTACAATGATTCAAAATGCATAACATATCATACATAGAACACATAGGTAACAAAATACACATGGAACGCAGATTGGGTAATAAAAACAGATATGCTGAAAGTGACCAGGCATGTGAGTGTTGTGTTGTGTTGTGTTGTGTTGTGTGAGAGCTTGTGTTTTAGCTAGCTAGCTGTTGTTCTTCAACTTGCTCTAGTGTATCTGTGGTCTGGCTCTAATCCCACCCGACACTGCGGTGTTGCAGATCAGGTCAGTGATGGCTGAACACACTACTGAGCATGCTAGTTGGCTAAGATTAGCACGCCAGCTTAAACATAAACTCTCGTTAAAGGCAAATGAGTTTAATCTTTAATCAAATACTCAGTAATTGTGACACATTATTGTGCATAATTTTAATATACTTTTTATATGACACTTTTGAGCAGTACACTGGTGTTTTATTCTTCCGGTGGAATGGAAATCGACTTATCAGACATTTTCAATCAGTATAAACAAATGAATTATTTTATCACTGCAAGTCTGTTATAAGATTAGTCAGGACACTGTTGGGTTTCTGTGTGTAGAGTATTGTGACTCCGTGTTTAGCTGCTGGTGAGCAGGGCGATGGGAAACAGAAGGGGCGTGAGCCCCTGCTGGGGAACAATTCATACCTCTCGACAATAACACTGGTACAGAGATAAAATGTATTTCACAATGAAAGCTTTTTTGATAGTAAAACACTGTATACAACTGTCACAATAGAATTAGAACTTTTAAACCTAGTAGGCTAGGTAAAAAGAGAAATACTTATGAAAAACTGCAAATTCTTAAAGCCCTAACTGTCAATTTTCATATGAGACATTAACCACTATTGTGGAGTGTGACATCACAAATTAGTTTAATGCTGAACACAGGCACCCCCAAAACAGGTGGAAATTAATTTTTTTGGTCTCTGCTAATGGAAGCATATCTGACAGAAAGGTAGAACTTCTGCATTTGACTAATCTCTGAAGCGGGAAGTCTATTCTTGGAATTACGTTGGAATTTTTGGGCTTGGTGTGTTCCAGCTACAGTGGGGGTAAAAACATGGAAAGTGTGTGTTTTTGTTAGCAAAACAAACTAGCCAGCTAACATTAATGGCCATGACTTTATGATGTATTTACTTTCTCAAAACAGCAAACTGTACATTATGTTATAGATTTAACCAACTAATGTAACTGACATGACATCATATGCTGAACTTTAGTCATTTAGTTATTTAAAACACCATCAACTATCAACCAGTAATGATAATAAAATGTCTTTATAACAGTTTCACTGAAAATGTTTAAAATAAATGCTAGTATTGGGGGAAAATTACATCTCACAGTATAAAACCAGATCTACTTTTCAATTTCTCTTCCTGCAGTAAACCTGAATTACTTCACCGGCTGATATCTCTGAGCTCAAAGAGAAAAGTCAGTCTGTTAAGTCGGTTTTCTGTCATGGTGCAGTGCAGTTTGTTCTTTAATTGTCTCTAGTCCTGTAAAAGTTTTCTCCACATGAGTGGTAGATACAGGAAGTGCTGCATGAATGCAGAGGAGTTGGAAAATGTTTGTGTAGAAATTTTAATTATATTTAATTTATTTAAAGTGTCAAGTCAGTCAGAGGTTTTTTTTCTGTTCTTTTTTGTTAGTGTAACTAGCTAGCTAGTAGCTTTCAAACAGAAATGTGGAAAACCCATGATCTGATTGGTTAATCCTGTTCTACACCATACCAGCTGGTAGCTAATAACATGTGAACAAATCAGATCAAACAAATTAAGCAACACATGTGAAATTATGACTTTATTTATCTTTTAACAGCATTATAGTGCAATGACTGTGCAAAACATGTTATTTGACACATATATGTTGAACTAACGCTGTATGTTCACCACCCACAAATAACTATTTGGAGCTGTTATAAAAAAAAAAAAAATATTAATGGATGGAGGAGGGTTCAAAGTAGTGCAAAGAAGAAGCCATATGTGAACATGATCCAGAAGCTCCGCCGTCTTCTCTGGGCCAAAGCTCATTTAAAATGGACTGAGGCAAAGTGGAAAACTGTTCTGTGGTCAGACGAATTGAAATTTGAAATTCTATTTGGAAACCATAGACGCTGTGACCTTTGGACTAAAGAGGAGAGGGACCATCCGGCTTGTTATCAACGCTCAGTTCAAAAGCCTGCATCTCTGATGGTATGGGGGTGCATTAGTGCCTATGGAATGGGCAGCTTGCAAATGTGGAAAGGCACCATCAATGCTGAAAGGTATATGACAAAGAAGACCCAGGACTGTTGAGCAGCTAGAATCCTGTATCAGACACAAATGGGACAACATTCCTCTCCCAAAACTCTAGCAACTGGTCTCCTCAGTTCCCAGACATATACGGACTGTTGTTAAAAGAAGTGGGGATGCTACACAGTGGTAAACATGGCCCTGTCCCAACTTTTTTGAGGCAGTGTTGCTGCCATCAAATTCAAAATTTTTTTCCTTATTTTTTCCTTAAAATGGTACATTTCCTCAGTTTAAACATTTGATATGTTTTCAATGTTCTATGTTGAATAAAACATGGGTTTATGAGATTTGCAAATCATTGTATTCTGTTTTTATTTACATTTTACACAGTGTCCCAACTTTTTTGGAATTGGGGCTGTAGATAGAGTCCCGTCCAGTTTAGGCCACGCCCACTTCTGAATACAGATATAGATACAAATGTGGATAATTCGAGCACTAACAGATACAGACACACTTAGTAGCACTGTGTTACATCCCTACAACTTATGTATTAAATGTTAATTTAGTATAAAACAGTGTTGTTATGGCAACCGGTCATGTCAAAATCCATCATTTGTAGTAACAGAATCTAATTCAGACTTTAAGAAAAACTGTCAGAACAAAAATGAACCTATTATCTTTGTCACAGATGCCACCTGTTTGCCTTCTCTATTTTAGCTGTTGTTTTCTCATGTCTCTCATTTTCCTCCTGCAAAATATCTCGGTCCTATATTTTGCCTCTGGTTTGTGTCTGCACCTGTGTCTTATTTGTCTGTCTTGTTAGCGCTCATCTGCTTCAGAATTTATAACATTTTGTTTGTCAGCATCTCTTGTGATGTCTTGTTTCTAGTAGAGTTTTTGAGTGATGTGCTGCCTGGTTTCTCTGTTTCTGTTGTCTAGTTCCTTAGCCTATTTCCATGATTCCTCGTATGGATGTTCTTTAGCTCCTATTCCCTCACCTTGTCCAGGCATTGTTTTACTCTGCACTCAATGGTTTCCTCCCATCTCCCAAAAAACATGCCATTAGGTGAATTGACTATTTGTGAATCAGTGTGTGAATGTGTGTCTACATGTTCCAATCATTCCATCCAGGATGTATTTCCTCTTCATGAATAGTGTTCCTGAGACAGGTTCCAGATCCACCACAACTCTGACCAGGACAAAACAGTTACTGAAGATGAATGAATGAATTTTAACCCTGTGTGCTTGTGTCTTGACCCAGTGATGCCGTGTTAAACAAAAACAATCCACTTTATTCACTACAATCCTGCTGTTCAGGAACACATTCTCAGGGCTGATAGTATTATTCTTCTGTAATAATTCAGTGAGGCAAATAGGCTTTATACCCCCTATGTAGGATTATGTATCCTCCAAGGGACCAGGGCTATTTATATGATGTTCTGCTCCTTTGGTTCTCAATTAAGAAACTGCAATCCTTTGCAAAAAAAAAAAAAAGAGAGAGAACATAAGTTAAAATGTTTCAGCTCCTCATCTTATACTGTATATACCTGTATATGAAGTCAGTGACACACTGGAATAGTATAAATATTTCAAAAAGCAAGAATAAATAACTTCATGGTAAGTTGAGTCAGCATTTTTGAGAATGAACCATTTTTCCAACGGTTTTGTTATTTTGAATGTTTCACATATAAATGAAGCATTGTGATACAGGTAAATTGAGCATTGTAATACAGGTACATAGAACATTGGGATACAGGTAACAAGAGCATTATGATACAGGTAAATTGAGCATTGAAATACAGGTACATATAACTTTGGGATACAGGTACATAGAGCATTGTGATACAGGTAAATTGAGCTAAATCTACCATGTTCTTGGCCATTTTGTTGTCAACAGAACATTAAATATATTGTTGCTTCCCTTCGAAAGGTACAATGACACACACTATGGACAATTTGGACTGGGGGAAGAAAGCTTTGGTGCTTGGACCCCTAATTATTCAGAAATAAATACAGAAAATCTTAATCTCTGTATGAAATCTTGAAGATGTGTTATGTTAATACAAGACTATAATTTGAGGCAGAATTGGTCATCGGTCTGATGCTGTGTGCTGCAGATTCTCTCCTGTTTTATGAGTTGCAAACATGAAAACTCATGAGTTTCAGTGACCAACCTAAAGTAAACACTACTATGTTGTCATCTTCTCTCTCTTTATGAGACGCTATTAACAGTATTGTCCATATTTCTAGCATAATAGAGTTGTAAGAATGAGAAGTGCAGCCATTGATCTTTGTCATGTTCACTCCTACTCCATTACAGAAACTAATTGTTGAGGACTTAATTTTTAACCACAGGGAACTACGACAGACTCACTTTTGTGTGAAAGAAAAATCTCTTCTAGAAAGGCTACAGTAAGTCATATATCCATATAATTACTCAGGGTTGGAAGCTTTTACATTCCATGTCACATGTACCTCAGAACACATAAAATGCTTCGTCTAAATCACCATGTGTATGTGTGTCTGTATGTCTGTGCTTCTGAAGAACATCTTTTATGGTGTGAGTTGTGTTGTTGTGTGTGAAATGGTTGTGTGTGCATGCAGTGTTTCTTTGAGAAAGTAGTTTTTTTTTCCTCACTGGATGTCCCAAAACCACAATGGCTTTAAGAAATATGTCAATGGTGCCAGTTTTATTGCAGAATTTGGTAACACTTTTCAGATAGTTCATTTTAGACATTCACCATTCAAAACAAGCACAAAAAAATGTTGATGATTAGCAGATAACTCTTCTCTTTTCCTTGTCCTCTTTGACCCCTTTGACCTTTATCGAATTATTGATTTTAGTAGACTTTCGAATGGAAATGTGCTGGTGAGTTCAAAAGTTCGCACCCCCATTGTTTTAAAAACTAATATTATGATTGAGGTATTCTAAAAGCTGACACGAAAGAGCGAGATCATATAAATTATTAGAGAATATTTATATCACATTTATAAATGGCAGTCCAAACTTTTGAATTAGTATGTTTGTTTGTTTGTTTGTTTTTTTGTTTTTTTTTACTGTGACTTCACAGTATCACCTCATTTGGCAATTTTTATTATTTGTTCTAATGAAGCAACATCTGTGATGTCTTGCGGGTATAAATTAATTTCCGTTGTCTTCGTTTTATCATGATTGAATGCAAACGTCTGTTCTTGATTTTGTCATGTTGATGAAAGCTAGCTACACATCTGGTTGTGGAGAATTACTTTACAGACTGATTAATGACAACCTCTGGGATATATCCATTTCATCCTGATCCTTTACTTCTATTCTGCTTTCTTATGGCTAACCTAGTAATGTGAATAATCTCACCTGGATACCCCAAAAACATCTCAGAAACAGTTTATGCCCATGACTTGCTTTCCTGCTGCATGTCATGTCATTTGGATACCACAGATTTACACTTCCTAAGATTTCTTGCTGTGATTATAAAAAAAATTGTCCCATGCTCATCCCTGGACTCCTATATGGGGTGGTGGTAGCTCAGTGGTTAAGAAGTTGGACTACTGATCAGAAGGTCGTGAGTTCAAATCCCAGCGCTGCCACTGTTGGGCACTTGAGCAAGGCCCTTAACCCTCAACTACTCCCTGGGTGCCGCAGCAAAAATGGCTGCCCACTGCTCTGGGTGTGTTCATGGTTTGGTGTGTGTGTGTGTGTGTTCACTACTCACAACTCCTCATGTGTGTGCACAAACTTGGATGGGTTAAATGCAGAGGACAAATTCCAAGTATGGGTTACCATACATTGGCCTTCACATGCCACTTTCACTATACTTAATGTGATCACAACAAATACACCATATCACTTCAAGACATGTTTTTTTTTTCTGTATATGACAGTATAGAGTAATGATTTATAATCCTACTATCCGGTGTCAACCTCAAGAGCATGGGTTCCCTTTTCAGTCTGGGTCCTTTCAAGGTTTCTTCCTCATGTTTTTGCAGGGAGCTTTTGCTTTTTCACTGTTGCCTCTGGCTTGCTCATTAGTGATCTAAATATAAATCCACATCCGGATTTCTCTAAAGCTGCCTTGTGATTGTGTCTATTGTTAAAAGCACTATACAAATAAAAATTGAATTGAATTGACTGCTTATAAAGGACCTAAAGTGGACTATCTAAATAAAGTCTCACCCAGAAATTAGTTGTAACAAAAAGGCTCTGTAATGACAACATGCAGCACTTTAAAGTTTATGATGCAGTAACTTACAGAGAATTTTTGTGGTGCTTAAATAAATTCGGTGGCTGCACATTGCCGGACATAAGGACACACCACAATGACATCCTGACTTCTAGAAATGCAATTCACCTCACTAATCACATGCCATCAGAGTCAGACACCACAGGTACAGTAAACTACAGGTGACATAGCACTCTAGCTGACCACTCATTAAAATCTCACCGTCTCCCTCTACAGGAGTCATGTACTTGCTGTGAGCTTATCCATCATCCTCAGTCACATCCCATTATACTGAAGGGTTGTTGTGCTTGTGCACTGGCACAATGCAAAGCTTCGAGTCATTATGATTTTCCCTCCTCTGGGTTCCAGCTCACTGTTGTCTTGGCATGTTCCATTATTATGTAAAACAGTTTAGGGGCCAAGTGGCAGTGCATGCTGTAGTGCATGATAACTGCAAACAAACCTGTTCAAACAAATGTCCTCCCATCAGATCGGACTTTCTTCTAACAACTGCTTAAAGGTCATGCATAAAATATTTTAACACATAAATGCAAGTTCCGCACATAAGCGCAGTGGGGATATTCTGCGTATGGTTGCGCAATGTTGACTTCCGTGATTGGCCGTAATATCGACAGGCCGCAGCCAATGGAACAATTCTCTATCCGTGACTCACAGGACCGATCAGACCACCTCAGGTAAGTTAACACAGTCTTAATGGAGCTGAAAATCTAACAGAAACAGTTAGTTTAACAGATGCGATAGTAGAACTTTGATATGGATAAAGCTGCATGCAGATACGTGAAATGATCCAGGTTTAATCAATTTTGAATGCCCTTATTCATCTTCATTTATTTTCACAATCATAGCTTGCTAAGTATTATATTCACAGTTATATTAGCCTACATGTTTATTACAAATAGCAATTGGTCATTTGTTACAAAGAGAGATATGTGTTTTAGCTGTTATTTATGCAGATTCTCAAATCACCATGGGCTTTTACTGTACCACTTTCATTTTTATATCGCATTGATGCCGGCTATCACTCTTATTTTTGTTGATAGTCAAAAAAAGGCAAGAAAGAGAGAGAAGAGTTTGAATGGGAGAGAGACAGTCAGTTGGGCAGAATGAAAAAGACTATATTAAATTATTTTGACCCCCTGGTAAAAAAGCTATGTGTGAGAGGGCAAGTGAGATCACTGGTTAAATCCCATTACGCAAATAAGTGCTCTCAAAGCCGCGGTTATGTTTCAGTTTCCACTCAAGCCTAGGTGTTCCACTCGACAATAGTGACAATGTTAGTTATTAGCAGACAGCCCAACTCTCCCAGAAGTTCCAGGAGTCTCCCGCATTTTAATAGCAGCTCCCTGATGCCCGCAAAATTTTTATTATTTATTAATAAATTAATAAATTAATTAATTAATTAATTTTTTTTTTAGTAGACGGGCTCTGGAGAAACCAAGAGAGCAAGTGACAGACATGGTGAGAGAGTGACACACTTGTTGCTCAAACTATGTATAGTACAATATTAAAGTTCTGCCATACTGCAGAAGGCAGATGGTCAGCCATATGGTGAGTTTTGCAATTTGGCAAATTGAATGACAAGTTGCCCCTGACAAAGCTGCTAGAGACTGAGCTCTTTGTTCCTTTCGAGAGCTTCAGCTTGAAGACTTTGTTTTGTAGGCTCCATTTTTAAGGTGGTGTACATGCTTAAAAAGAATAAACTTTTTGTATTAACAGCATTTACTTGTACTTTTACTTTCAATACTTAAGTACATTTAACATCAAAAAAATACTTTTCATACTTAAGTACAATAAATATCAGATACTTTAAGACTTTTACTCAAGTAATATTCTAAAAGGTGACTTTAACTTCTACCGAAGTCATTTTCTGGTAAGATATCTGTACATTTACTCAAGTGTGGCTTTCAGGTACTTCATCCACCACTGGTTGGCACCCAGTCCAGGGTGTCCCCTGCCTTGTGCCCAGAGTTACCTGGGATAGGCTCCAGGCTCCCCCCGACCCTGTGTAGGATAAATGGTATGGAAAATGGATGGATGTTTGATCCAACTGGTTCTGCTTCATGGTTGTTGTTACAAAGTGAAAGTTATAACACAGACTATCACAGCACCATAATAACAGAGTTACTATGTATATTTTCTCTGACGTTTAAATAAAAATCATTACATATTTCTGCTTATAGGATTTTAATGAATACTCACTATGTTGTGAACTTGTAATATCCCCATAACGAGTTGTGTATAGTTTTTCTGAGTATAAGTGTACTATTATTAGGATGTTAAGATTACTAATAAGATTTTTATGAACACCTATGATAATGTCATGACACCATAATAACATATTTATATATACTTTCTCAGATCCTTGTTTGGATATTAGACATGTCACATTACCTAGAGAATCAGTTGCATAAGTCAGTTATTCCAAGTTATTCACACACAAAAAATATTTAATATTTAATATTTAATATTTAGATCTGATGTCAAAATTGTAGGAAATTTATATTTCTGTATATTTTAGCAAATACAGTAATTGTGCAGTTTGGCCTGACACTATATGTTTTACTAAAAAAGTAATAATATTTGTTATAGTCTGGCATTTTTACTTGACCTTTTGTGTACTGTATCTGTCACCATCAGCAGGGTTGGATTGGAGGTGTTGGTAACAACACTTCATTGATAAAAATCAGTACAATGGTGTACACAACATTGGAGTAGTATGTAATTTCTAAAAACAGCTTTAAATGAACAGAGTGTGAACACCATACATAAAGGGTTAAAACTGTAATTTAATAATTTAATAAGTCTAATAATTTTATTAGTTTTGTTGAGTATTTGCCGCATTTGATCAAAGCCTGCTAAATACTGCAAATACTGCTAAATATGTTGACAGAACTTTACTCATTGTAGGCAGATTTGCAGAGACATCAGTGGATTAAAACGTCACCTTGTTATAGTCAAGAGCAATGGCAGCCTCTTAAGTTAAACTTTTGAAATTGATCCCTGATGCTTTTCCCCCCAGCAATCATCTATCAGCAGGAATATAGAACTCAAAACCTAATAACACTGAATTTTACCCAAGAGTGATATAGATGCTTAAAGGATAAAAAAAAAATCTATTCTTTTAACCGAAAGGAAGACATGGGAAAGGATTTTTTGCGCAGAATCTCCTTTTTTCTGTCTCTCACATTAATTCCTCTGGCTTAGGTCTGTCCTTCTGAGCTCTTCTGCTCTCTCCACTGAACTCTGGGGCATCGTGATGATGGTCTGATCCTGTATGGGCAGAGAGTCAGGATTGAGGAAAAAACACACATTTACATGCCGGACTCTTAGGCAGTGTCATAAGTCTAGTGCAAGACATTTAGTGGTTCAACGCTTAAATAGGACACACTTTCAAAAACTACATCCATATGCATGCTCATGTACTGTATGTGAGTCATGGGTTTGGTTCAAACCCCATTTCACACATGAATGAATATGAGAATATGCATGAAGGAAGATTGAACATTTTCAACCAAATCAAAAATATTCATATGATACTTTGATGTTCTTGAAGATTGAAGGCCTTTTTCAGCTTCTAGAATTGATGATAATAATTTCTCAGCTGCTTCTATGGCTCATACTTTTGGGTTTGGATTTTCTACTGATCCAGTGAAAAACTTAGATTCATGTCAGTTTGATGCATATGTGCATGGTTTGTTGCATCTCTGAATAAAGAAATGCCTAGTAATAAATAAGAGAAATAGCCTGAAGAAGAAGATTCATGTATCATTGAGCAGAAGAGTCAGGGCTTTTGAATTCTTTGGGGTTGAGGGCTAACTTAAAACAGCTTAGAATATACAGTTCTTTTTTGAGAAACTCATAAAATACAAATGACATGTTATCAAGAAACTGCAAACCCCTCTCTCCTGAGGTCTTTCCCATGTCTGAAAAGTTATATCTTTGCCTCTGACTGTTTAAGTTTTCCTTAAGCACTGATACTGGAGACTCCTTCCAAAAATGCTAAGCAACATGTTTTTTAATTAATTTATGTGAAGTGTCCAACATACAAGTCGCTGTGTAAGTTTTTACTATAGAAAAGATAACATGTATGGATGAGTATATTAATGAGTCTAACCCTGAAGATATTTCCAAAATAGGCCAGGCACTTGTTGGCTGCTTTTCCTAAGTTCTAAATAAAAACTAATAGTTTGGGGAAACAGTTGAATTTTGATTTAAAAATACTGGTTTTAAGTAAAAACTACTTTCTACTTATTTTTTATTAAAAAATAAATATATACATGGGCATTAACTTCACTACTTATATTTATTTACAATTGAAAAAAAAATCATGTCTTTATCAAAATGCCTTTAAGCTAATGAAAGATCTATATTCAATCTCATGTCTCCAAACTTTGGATTATTATTGTATTAGTTTATTGACTAAGAGAGATAGCTAGAAATTTTTTTTACAGCTAAATTGAAAAATCTATTAATGTTTCACCCTGTTACTTTGAGTGTTTGTAAAGGATAATGAATGAGCATTCTGGAGGATTAAGCTTGCTTTATAATAAAAGTTTGCCAATATTCGTCATCTTAATGGATCTTGCCACGACATTACATATTACATACTTTAAATTAAATAAACTTCCATCATATTATAGACAGTTTGGAGAAATAATTGGAGTATAAATTGGAGTATAAAGATTCTTCGTATTTTTCTTGTCACAGGAAGGACATAGATACAATCAAATTTTAAAATGTTTTGCTTGGCTGCTATACCCTTGAATCGATGGACAGAAAATGTAGTATGCTGATATCAAGTGGCATTTATCATACTGAATGGCCTAAATTAAAAAAAGAAGATCTAACGCTGTAAAGCTTTTAATAGAAGTTGTTGCAGAGGTGAGACCATGATTTACAAAGTTCATGGCCACAAAGAGTAAAAGCACTTAAATTCTGAGAATAACTGAAGAATTATTATGACCTGAGAGTTCTGGGTTAAGTTTTACAAGGGAATCAGAGCACAAAGATCATTGTTCAATGTGCAAGCATGACATTGAACACTATCTCTCCCAGTTAAGACCATCTTAACTATGCAATGCTTGGGAAACTTTGGGAAACGCAGGCCTACTTAGGTTATTCACGGTCAGCAAGACAACACTCTCTCTCCCAGTTAAAATCATCTTAACTACGTGATGCTTGGGAAACTTTGGGAACTTTAGTGAGCAGGACTGAAATGTATTTGAGTGTAATGCCATTAAAACGTTAGTAAACAAATAAAAGGACTTTAATACTAATTGGAACCAATAGTGTGACTTAAGGATAGGACTTAAGGATCTTCCTGTAAACATGTTTTGGAAAACTGAAGCTTTTAAATGGATTTTTAATGGAATGCAGCAAAGAGAATGTTGCAATCAATAGATAGGTTAGAATAGGTTTTCATTATAAGCCTGGGATTGTCACAATGCAGGTATGGAATGCTTTATTAAGAGTGGCAGACAAAACAGAGACGTAATCCAAGGCAGTGTCAAGATTCAGGAAAGAGTCAGGCGATGAATAAACAGTGTGAACTAGGTCAGGCAAGAGCAAGACAAGAAAACCAGAAATGAGATCAAAACCAGAAAGACAATCAGTAAACAACGGCTTGGTATAAACTGGTATAAAAACACAGTGTGTACTTTACAGTGAGTGAGTAGAGTGAGAGTCCTTATATACTGTACTGTGAGTGTGTGATTGAGTCCAGGTGTGTGTGATCAGTAATCAGGTGAACATGAACCTGAGAGAGTCAGTGGTGGATGGGTGTTGTAGTCCTCAGTGGCCATGTTTGTAGACCACACCATTGTCTGAAAATTGTAGTTAGATGCTGATCTGGCGTTGACATGACAGGGATGAGTAATTGTAATAGTCCACTAATTTTATCTTAATTTATTTGAGACCAATGTGCATTTTGCTTAGATCATGTTCATACTGCTCAGTGGAGCAGTGGAGTAAACAGGCAAAAATGAATATCAGGAAGGCTGCTGGACCAAACTATGAAGGAGAACAGGAAAACTCATGTTTGGCCTTTCAGATCATGGCAACACCCAAGCATTCACCTCTTAATACCAAAATTCCACTTAAGCAGACACAGTGCAATACCTTTTACATGACTATCTGCACTATGGATGCTTTCATTAAACTGGCATGCTGCCTGCAGTTCTGTCCAGCAATGACTGACCTTTTGTCTTTCCACATACAGGTACAGTGGTGCTTGAAAGTTTGTGAACCCTTTAGAATTTTCTATATACTGTATATGCATAAATATGACCTAAAACATCATCAGATTTTCACACAAGTCCTAAACATAGACAAAGAGAACCCATTTAAACAAACGAGACAAAGATATTATACTTTGTCATTTATTTATTGAGGAAAATGATCCAATATTACATATCAGTGAGTGGCAAAAGTATGTGAACCTGAAGAATTAGCAGTTAATTTGAAGGTGAAATTAGAGTCAGGTGTTTTCAATCAGTGGGATGATTGAAAAAGAAATTTGAGGAAAGTCAAGACCTTTGTTACCCTCATCAGGAGTGGCTGACCAACAAAGATCACTCCAAGAGCAAGACATGTAATAGTCTGCGAGGTCACAAAGGAACCCAGGGTAACTTCTAAGCAACTAAAGGCCTCTCTCACATTGGCTGATGTTAATGTTTGAGTCCACCATCAGGAGAACACCGAACAACAATGGTGTACATGGAAAGGTTGCAAGGAGAAAGCTACTGCTCTCCAAAAAGAACATTACTGACCTTTTGCAGTTTGCTAAAGATCATGTGGACAGGCCAGAAGGCTATTGGAAAAATGTTTTGTGGATTGATGAGACCAAAATAGAATTTTTGGTTTAAATGAGAAACGTTATGTTTGGAAAAAGGAAAACGCTGTATTCCAGCATAAGAACCTTATCCCATCTGTGAAACAAGGTGGTGGTAGTATCATGGTTTGGGCCTGTTTTGCTGCATCTGGACCAGGATGGCTTGCCATCATTGATGGAACAATGAATTCTGAATTATACCAGCAAATTCTAATGGAAAATGTCAGGACATCTGTCTGTGAACTGAACCTCAAGAGAAAGTGGGGCATGCGGCAAGACAATGACCCTAAGCACACATCATTCTACCAAAGAATGGTTAAAAAAGAATAAAGTTAATGTTTAGAATGTTTTAGAAGCAACAGTTCAGGTGAGGAAACCCATTAACATCCCAGAGTTGAAGCTGTTCTGTACTGAGGAATGGGCTAAAATTCCTCCAAGTCGATGTGCAGGACTGATCAACACTTACCAGAAATGTTTAGTTGCAGTTATTGCTGCAGAAGGGGGTCACACCAGATACTGAAAGCAAAGGTTCACATACTTTTGCCACTCACAGATATGCAATAATTGATCATTTTTCTCAGTAAATAAAGGACCAAGTATAATATTTTTGTTTCATTTGTTTAATTGGGCTCTCTTTATCTACTTTTAGGACTTGTGTGAAAATCTGATGATTTTTTAGGTCATATTTATGCAGAAATGTAGAAAATTCTGAAGGGTTCACAAACTTCCAAGCACCACTGTAGATGCACATTCTGTGTTCTGTCTCATGCAGCTTTCCTTCTGCTGACCTCTTCAGGTTATTACCTTGTATTGCAGCTTGACAAGAATGCTCTGGATTTTTTTTTTTTTTTTTTTTTTTTTTTTTTTAACCAAATATTGATCTACATCAGTGGGCACCAACCCTGTTCCTCGAGATCTACCTTCCTGAAGACTTTAGCTCCAACTATAATTGTGCCTACCTGACCATCAAATCATTGCCTTAAGAAGTTTTTGAGTTCGTGTGTTAGATGTTGGCTGGAGATGAAACCTACAGGAAGGCAGATCTCAAGGAAGAGGGTTGGTGACCACAGAACTACAGCATCCATAGCGTATACGCATTTATGACAAATCCAATTTTGGAAACCAAAATCTTTTTTCTCTACATCCCTTGTGCTGAGAAAAGAATCAATTTAATAAAAACTTACTAATAATCAATAAATCTAAGGGTGTTAGTCTATAAACATTTATGATATATACGTAACTATAAAACACATATCTAGTTCAACTGTCACTGTCTAACAATGATGATCTTAGCATGAGGCAGACATGACAGAATACCTTACCAAGGCTTTCGTTATGTAGTTTTATCCAACTGTCCATCATTAGATCATTACATTCATTTATTCATCTGAAGTAACTGCTTCATCCTAGTCAGGGATCAGGTGGCTCATGAGCTTAAACCAGGGAACATTGAGCACAAGGCAGGAATACACCCTGGATGGGACACGAGTCCATCACAGGATAATTTAGAGGCACTAGTCAACCTACCATCATGGTTTTTTTTTTTTTAATTCCTGACAACAATAAGAAAAAGGTTCTCTTGGTAGTGGCGTTGCACATAATTGCATATGAACTACAAATGTATTTAGATTGGGTGAAAAACAAATACACATGACCAGGTCATATTTTTTTAGAGTATACTGTACGTTGAAAAAGAATATTTCTAAATTAGCCTTTGTTTCTTATTACTTTTCTCTGGTTGTATTTCTGACAGTAATAAGGTTTATTCATTCAAACTGAACTACATCTGCTTTATGGACACTGAATACAGACAGGAAATATAGTGCCTTTTCTATGACTCTATAGCTGACTTGCCACTTCTCTCCCTCCCACAAACACATACAGTACATACACAGCTTATCACTCACCACCACTGAGATGAACAAATAGGACACTACAGAAAGGTGACATTCATCAACTGTTCATTTGGCACTGCACTCAGGAGATGTAGTCCCACATACATACGCACACACTTACTGTACAGTTGGCTGGACAAGGGCACAGTTCATTTTGGGGGAGATTTTATTTTCAAGGGAGAGCTATTATGCTGCAATCGTTCACATCTCCAGGTGTTTCTTTCTCACTTACTTACACACTCACTTCCACATGCAGTCTGCATCACGGTCTGGGTCATTACACTAGTCATCCCATGTATGTGTGCTCATGCGTGTGTGTCCACATTCTGTTTTTAGTAATAAACCCTGAGAAGGTCATTTTCTATAATGGCTTTCTGAGCAAGCATGGAGGTTGGTGTAATCATCTGTAAACAAATCATTTGCAGGCTTGATGAGCTGAGCAGGTGGTTATATCCTGATGCTGGACACGCAACAATACATGGGCAATATTTTTCCAAAATGATTTTGAGTACTTATCTCAAAACAAACTTCAATTATTGGACCATATGTTGACCATATTAAATATTGGACCATATTAGACTATATATTTTGCTAGCTGAACCCTCAAACCAAAATGAGGCAGCCACTATCATTATCATGATTGTAAGGCTAGGTGACTACGAGGTGGTTAGTATCTTACTGCATACTTATCATTATTATAATCACAGGTATGTAAATACACACCAACACTTTGCCACACAACAGGTTTATGTTACTAGTCAGGAAGGTCTTTCTCGACTTTTACAAACCATTTTAAGACCAAGGTTTTGATGTTGAAATAAGTTTTGTTGATATAGCGAGAGACTACTAAATTATTTTTCTGAAACAAATACATTTCCATAATCTGTGCTTATCTCCAGAAGAGTGGCATCAGTTCACAAAACCCAATGTGTGGCATGAACTCTGACATCATGTGACAGCATAATCTCTTATCAGCCAGCAGCATTGCTAGTTTCATCACAAAGTCCCAAAATCAGAGCAGGCTGAGGTGTCTGAGTAAAGTGCCAGCACAAATCTTCAAAAAAACAAAAAAACAAAAAAACAGCATCAAAGCCACAGTCAACAACATCCTTCATACAGTAGCTAAAATGGTTAAGAAACACTTGCAGTATTAACAAATCATAAAGATAAGATGCACTGACAAAATTTAGTTCAAACACTGAAAGGTGTGTAGACTTATAATGTATTATTTCACCTTCATTAAGCAACCAGGCTATTAAAGCTGCTCCAGGGACTCATAAAGACATAATAAATTAAGAGACATGAGAAAGATACAGTGACATTTAGTTCATCCTTCAGATTATTAATTAAGGTCATAGGGCACAAATCAATTGGGTTCATGACTTAAAACAAATGAACTCCCACAGTCACCTTTCTGATCTCTCTCTCTCTCTCTCTCTCGCTCTCTCTCTCTCTCTCTCTCTCTCTCTCTCTCTCTCTCTCTCTCTCTCTCTCTCCCCCTTCAGGCTGCCTCTACCCTCTACTTATTTGCCCTGTAGGCTCTCACTCTTCTCTTTCTATACTTCTGTCCTCTCAGTCTCTGGCAAAGATAGCTAGATTTTATTCATGCAGCACAGGGGCAGCAAGTTTTTCTTTGAAGAACCTGACTTTGAGGCAAGGATACATTGTCCTTCTGTGCAAAACTTACAGTGATGGCAAAGAGTAAAGTTGTGAGTATTTCCTTTGCTATAATATATTTACAGGTATTAGTGTACTTTTTATAGTATATCACTGTATGTTTCCAGTAATATACTGTAATCCAATAGATTTGCTTATTTGACTATTTGACTGATGCTTTTGTCCAGTGCTTACAATTGAGAAAGGATAAAGCTGAGAAGCTGAAGGTTAAAGGTGCTAGTATTTGAACTGCATCAAAAATCCTTAACCACTGAGCCATTTCCCGCAGCTAGCTCACACTGATTCTACCACATCTACAAATGCATTAACTCATACTTAAATGAATTTCAGTGATTTACTAAACCGAAATGATAACTAGCAAATCAATTTAAACTCAAAAAGGGGTTGTGTTGGCCTAAATAGTCATTAAATAAAGGACACAAAAATGATGAACTAATTTTCAGAAGTTGACACAAAGATAAACTTTACCTTTCTTACGTCCACTTAGAATGTTAGATATCGCACTATGCATTATGTTTTCTGGTATTTCACTGTAAACCAATGCACTGCTCTAATTGCCCAATAATTTACAGTACAATCCTTTAAAATAATTCAACAATATTTTGCTGTAAAATAAATACCATAAATTTGCAGCAATTTTTACAGTGTCATTATTACATGTTCAAACTAGCTTGGTAAACGCATGAGGGCAATTCCAGCATTATGGATGTGACATTTGCACTCACACTGACAATAACAAAATGTCTCACAGCAGAGACAAGCTTAGGATCGGTGAGTCAATTTGTCAGACGTTGTTATCCTCTTGAGGACAATGCAGACAAATCTTAAAAATTCATGTACTGTTTCATAAAGACCTTTACTGAAAGCATCATATGTATATGACTTGAATAAACACAAAGGGATAGATTGGAAAATATTTCTTGCTTAGGGAATATGTCATTAAGAAAAACCTGTGGATGTGACGTATCTAAACTAGTATATTGACGTATGAGTGAAAGACATACGTGAACATTTTAAAAGTAGTTTTGTTCCTGTGTTCACAGCCACATTTTTCCATGGTAAGGTTGATATTTGTGTGGAATTGCCCATGTATTGTGATTATACACGATTATACGATTGGATGTGTTTCCACCATTTAAAGACAAATTAAAATAATTCTTTGAATAAAATTCTCAAAATTATGTCTCAGTACATCAGTGGTGCAGCACTGATGCATTAGCATCTACAGCCAACAGAGAACAAGAATTATAATTCACCAGCTATTAGCAAATAGACAATAAACTGTATGATCTTCAAGATAAAAAGCATTATGAAGTTTGACAAATAGGATACAAAGTACCACCATTCACCCAGACTCTGTAGCTACAGTATACAGACTGTACTGGTAGAGTTATACTTGATTAAAAGGTTTCCTGTTTAAATCTATATTATCCAAGTAAATGCACCTGCTTGCGGAACTAGCATTTAGCCCTGCTAGGAGTTAAATCTGCAAATGCCTCTATATACATTTCACCTTTAATGCACTAAGCAAATCCAATAAAAGTATTTCTGTTGCTCTATCATAATAAAACTGTGCTGCATAACTGGTATGTGAAACCAGCACGAGCTCTGCATTGATCTTACAATACTGCAGAGTCTTTGAAAACAGCCCAGCCAAGGTGAGGCAAGAAACATGAAATGCTGCTAGAGGTGAGAAACATACTTGCTGCTAGAGGTGAGAAAAATACATGCTGCTAGATACCTAGCAGTGCAGAATTCACACTTCACAGCCAACCAATATATACACTAACAAGCTTACTGAGCTGGTCTTAATAAACAACATACACAATACGGCCAAACGTTTGTGGACACCTGACCATCACACCTTTTTGTGGGTCTTACCTAAACTGTTGCCATGAAGTTGGAAGACACAATTGTATAGGATGTCTTTGTATGCGGTGCCATTATAGTTTCCCTTCACTGGAACTAAGGAGCCCAAATAAGGTCCATGAAGACATGGTTTACCAAGGTTGTAGTGAAAGAACTCGAGTGGCCTGAACAGAACCCTGATCTCAACCCGACTGAACACCTTTGGGATGAATTGGAAGGCCAACTGCACCCCAGGCCTTCTTGCCTTCTGGCAAAGCTTTCCCAGAAGAGTAGAGGTTATTATATCAGCAAAGGAGGGACTAAATCTGGAATGGCATGTACAAAAAGCACAAACAGGTGTGATGGTCATGTGTCCACAAACCTTTGGCCATATAGTGTATCAACATGATGCATTAAAGGTGGGAGCAGAGTCTTACCTGAAATTGTGTATGGAGGGCAGCATCTGAGGAATGGGTTACCTGGAGAAGTGGCAGCACGGGGAGACAGTTGAGAAATGAAAGGAGCTATGTACAGGTAAAATAAATAAATAAATAAATAGATAAAACATTTTTTCGTCCTTCTTATCCCCTCACATCTGGTCTGCATGACTTAGCGATATACTACTGGACTTCTGAAGTTCTACTGGACCAACAAGCAGAAGTGAAATTATCATTATTAATTATCATATTGGTGACTCTAAATAGCCACTGACCTCCTACAACTCCAAACATTTCTGTAACCAGGTGCTGGCTGAGAGGCTAGTGCATTTTCATGGAAGTTTCTCATCTGGCAAGCACCACAGAAGTGTCATGGCATAACACCAGCCACCTTACATTAGCATCCCACAGGTTGTTATGATTCTACACTGCAGAAACTAAGGCAGGGGTGTCAAACTCATTTTAGGTAATGGGCCACTAGGCATGTAGCCGAATATGAATACATTATTAAGACTGAACAGATAGTGTGTTCTAAACACATACAGACACAGATACAGTGGGGGTAAAAAGTATTTGATCCCCTACTGATTTTGTACGTTTGCCCACTGACAAAGAAATAATCAGTCTATAATTTTAATGGTAGATGTATTTTAACAGTGAGAGACAAAATAACAATCGCATTTCAAAAAAGTTATAACTTGATTTGCATTTTAATGAGTGAAATAAGTATTTGACCCCTTCGACTTAGTACTTGGTGGCAAAACCCTTGTTGGCAATCACAGAGGTCAGACGTTTCTTGTAGTTGGCCACCAGGTTTTCACACATCTCAGGAGGAATTTTGTCCCACTCCTCTTTGCAGATCCTCTCCAAGTCATTAAGGTCTCGAGGCTGACATTTGGCAACTCGAACCTTTAGCTCCCTCCACAGATTTTCTATGGGATTTACGTCTAGAGACTGGCTAGGCCACTCCAGGACCTTAATGTGCTTCTTCTTGAGCCACTCCTTTGTTGCCTTGTCTGTGTGTTTTGGGTCATTGTCATGCTGGAATACCCATCCATGACCCATTTTCAATGCCCTGGCTGAGGGAAGGAGGTTCTCACCCAAGATTTGACGGTACATGGCCCCGTCCATCGTCCCTTTGATGCAGTGCAGTTGTCCTGTCCCCAGAAAAACACCCCCAAAGCATAATGTTCCCACCTCCATGTTTGACGGTGCAGATGGTGTTCTTGGGGTCATAGGCAGCATTCCTCCTCCTCCAAACACTGCGAGTTGAGTTGATGCCAAAGAGCTCAATTTTGGTTTCATCTGACCACAACACTTTCACCCAGTTCTCCTCTGAATCATTCAGGCAAACTTCAGACGGGCCTGTACATGTCCTTTCTTGAGCAGGGGGACCTTGCAAAATCAGCAGGGGATCAAATACTTTTTTCCCCCACTGTATGAGTAGGAAGTGCCCTATTGTTTGGAAAGCTTGACAGAAAGCTTCAAATTGAGACTTGGTCTGGGATTCCGCAGAATGAAACAAAAAAAAAAGAAAAAAGGGTTGTACTTTCGTGTGGTGTGGAAAGGTGCTGAGTATTTGTCTATGTACCCCTGGTCGTTTGGTAGAAAAGCAAACGTCAAGTTCTCACTGGCTGAAAAACCCAGCTTACTTAATAAGAGTGTATATTTAGCCATTTTAGTACTGCAAATGCTAACATTATATACAGGAGCAATTAATGTTATTGTAAACTTATAACAAAAGAAAGCTGTAATGAGTTAATCATTGGTGGTGTGATTAATATACTGCCCATATGCTGTTAGAACTTGGAGTTAATGACAACTAATCAACAATCACACAGCAAGCATGTCAAGTTTCACCAGGGTGCTTTGTTTATAGGGGTTTGCCTTTTAGAGAAATTTTACTTATAACTTCATTATGGTTATCAACTATGGATTGTTACATAAACAAAAACATCCAGTGTCATAATATCATAACTTTGTATACTGAATTAAAAAAAATATATATATATATATATATATATATATATATATATATATATATATATATATATATATATATATATATATATATATATATATATATATATATATATATATATATATATATATATATATATATAGTCTATTAAATTCAAGTGTATTGTTCGGGTTGTTTCCTCTATAATGATGATGTCATTTTGGGGTAAACAAATAAATAAATAAATACTGAATATACTTTTTATACTTATCAATTAATTGACAGTGGAACATCTCACAGATTAGAGATCAGGATAGCAAAGATTATAAGGTTGAGTGGTTAGCTTCATAAGAACAGAGAGGTGTAATATGTAAGATACAGTGAAATATGCATATATAGGTAGACATCACTTCTGTAGACGTACTATATATTTTCCCATCCCTGGAACATGAGATTTGAAGCGTTCAATTCCACAAGATGGCGCAAGAATACCAATTAAACAAAACACCTTCCCTCATATCAGGTATTATTATTTTCTACTGTCTTCTTCTCTTATAGATTCATCGACTACATTATTTTAATTTCGCTCTGGAAGTCATGTATGTACTTGTATTACCACTGTTAATATATACTTCAGTTTATTCACACACACACACACACACAAAAACATACTATGAAGTGTTGTCAAGGGTTGTAGGCTACCTATGAAGAAGCACTGTTTATAATAACGTCTGATACCATTTCTATCACATACAATAAAACATAAGAATATTGATTTAATGATGTGGCTCACGTGCATTGACATTAAATATTTACAGTCTAATACTTAAAAATGTGAAATTCACGTGTATATAAAAATAAATCACGTTTTCCTTCAAGACACTGCAGACAAAGAGGCGGCTACAGCAGTCGGATCTTTGGCTCCGCCACCTACAGCTCTAATCCTCCTGCTATTGGCTGTTGCCTGCTATCGTTCCGCTCTCTATTGGTTTGTTACTTTGTCACCGACCGCAAGTCCATTTTTTCCGCAGGGGTTCCTGTACCGTACAGTTCATAACAGGACAGTTGATACATTAATAGCGGGAATATTTTGGGAATTGATGAATCACTGTTGGAGCGTATGAAGGTGAGTGGATTGAGCTTCCTCACGTTGTTATAAGTGTGTGAGTTGCGATGTGCGGACACAATGAGGATAAGCGGAGGCAGATACGATGAGATGAGGCATGTGCCATTCCTGAGAACAGTTCATTATGATGTTGTCACCTACCGCTTGCAACCTACAACACAGTCTGTCTGTAATGTTTATCTCGGTTTACATGCATGTTGAAGTAGCATTGTCTTTGTATGATAACACTGAAAAGTTACTCTTCGACATAGATTCTTTCTACTGTACTGAATAGTATAGTATTTATTATTTTTTGACATAACATGCGCTCTTGAACGCAGCCTAAATGTCTTGTATTTACTGCATCTCTATTTACTGTATCTCTGCAGACCTCCTGCCAGTAAACCCTGATGTATTATTATGATTTCAGATATTATTTGAGTATATTTTATACGAGTATATTTTGTACATTATCTTGAGTATGTTTTCCATTTCTTGTTAATAGGTGTGTACAGTAGCAATGCACTGATTTGTGATAAATGCATACAATTTAAAAGGACACATTGGAATGATCATTACTTTTAATTAGAAGTAATTACCGTCTTCAGAATATTGACAGCTCCTGCCATGCACGTCAAGCTGATGCATAGGTAAACCTTTGCTTCCTGCTTTTCATTAGACTTTGAAGACTTTAATCTGATGGGATTAGGCGTTCTCATGGCACACTGTCATGTCCTCTCAAGTGCAAAAATGTAGTCAGTCCCGTTAGTGCACTTTCTGTCTCGCTGTGCTATGACATCCATGTCATACAGAGTCATCGTTAACTTTACATCTTTTATTTTAACTGGGTTTTTTTTAATACTGAGAGCTCTGTGATTAAGGGGTGAGCTCATATGTAAATGTACACCCATTAAGACCATTGCCCTTTGGCTTATGTGCCAGATAGGTGGTTGAAAGGTTAAGACTGGACCATTACAGGTCAGATTGTTATAATACAGCATTTTGTGTATTGCACTTGTAGAGAATGAAACATGTAGTGGAAGTGTCATTTATTATTCACTCATGGTTGGACTCATATGCACTCATTATTCTATCCTGGTCATGGTTGCAGTGGATCCTGAGCCTATTCCGGGAACACTGGGTGCAAGGCAGGAATACACCATGGATGGGATGCCAGTCCATCACAGGGCACCAAAGCACCCATACATTCACACACTCATTCACTAGGGTCAGTTTAGCATAGAGAATCCACCTACCAGCATGTTTTTGGGAGATGGAAGGAAACAAGAGAACCCTGAGGAAACTCATATAGATACAGGGAGAACATGCGAAACTCCACACAGAAATTAACCCAAGCGCAAAACCAAGTCATTTATTATTGACATTTTTAATTCTTGTTTTGTGGCCACCACTTTGCATCCTAAATAGCAGTAATAGGATGTATGTTGGTCTCAAATCAGTTTAATAAGCAGGTGGCTTCATGGCTCTTTGTTAGACTCTAGAATCAGGTTTTGTTAATATTTGATGCTTTTATGGGGAGGTAAATTCCTAAGATTCTTGTAACCCGTATACTGTTTTACACAAACACACCCATTCACACACCCTGTGTGTTGGACCTCAATGACCCTGGACATTTCATGTGTCTTGTATGGATTGTGTTCTGATAAGATTTTAACCACATAACCATAGAAAAGACATAGACATCGAGTCAGACAGATTCAAATCTGATCATTTCGTTTATTTATTAATAAGATGGTTGCCACAACAAAAACATGCCAATTTATAAAAAATAATCTTGCTAACATTTTTAATGTTCTAGCTTTTCCATTCATTGACCATGTGCGTCACCTATTAGGAGGGATTTTGGTTGTGAACTGTGGTGTGGAGAGACCACCCGTATAACATGTGGCTAAAAAGCATCTCAGACCTCCGGAAGTAGGTTAAGTGATTAGATTTAAATCTGTTTTTAAAATAGTTGCATTTTCACTTTTTTTTTAATGTGCATAATCTCTATCTGAATAGAATCCTGAAGCTTAGTCAATGTCCTGTTGGTGTATGTGAAGCATTTTCAGCGTCTAACCAGGAAAATGATTCATGTTCTCACTGCCTGGCTTTACGGGAATTTCTCATTAGATAAACATAGAAGTAGTGAAAAAAAGCTTGTGGTTTGTGGTTTGATGTAACACTCTTTGGCTTATGTACGGCTCCTCAAAGAGGCCATTTATAGCACTTATTTTGCGTGATCATTTCCGGCATAGGGAGTGGATTTCGATTCAGAGGAAAAGACGATGTGGTAGGCTAGTAGGCAAATTTAGCCAGTTTCTTTGAATTTTACAGCATCTCTGAAAAGCTGTCACATGGCTGAGCATCGGCAGGAAAGTGGAACCCCTCTGTGCTGATGGCACAATGTCGAGACGGACGTGGTTCATTAAATAATAATTATGCTCTGCAGCAGGCGGGTGACATTACTGGTGTACATAAAGTATGGTAGTAATTAGCTTAAAACCCCCTGTGATTGTATCACGTCGACTCACAGCATCACTGAGCAAGCAATTAAAGAGTGGTTGAACAGGTCATTGTGAAGACAAGGCCTATATTTTGTAAATAAACAAAGAGAGAAAGAAAGAAAGAAAGAAAAAAAAAATATACATATATATATATATATATATATATATATATATATATATATATATATATATATATATATATATATATATATATATATATATATGTGCAATCAAAATGATTCAACCCCCATTGCAAATCAGGTTTATTGTCAAAATTTACAGACTTTCAGCTGTTTGCAATGAACAAATCAAACAAAAGCAATTGAAATAGTTCAACACAACAAATGCTTCAAGTGGTTTCCCCAAATTCAATTGAAAATGCAACTTATAATGACTTCTCCAGTTTCAAAATTATTCAACCCCTTCATGGCAAGCATCTTTAGTACTTAGTAGGGCACCCTTTTGCTGTTATGACCTGCTGCAAACGAGACGCACAGCCAGACACCAGCTTCTGGCAGCATTCCTGAGGAATCTTAGCCCATTCCTCATGAGCAATGGCCTCCAGTTCAGTAATATTCTTGGGTTTGCATGCTGCAACCCCCTTCTTCAAATCCTACCAGAGATTTTCTATGGGGTTCAAGTCAGGTGACTGTGATGGCCACTGTAGAATCTTCCAGGACTTCTTCTGCAACCAAGCCTTGGTGGAATTTGAGGTATGCGGGGATCATTGTCCTGTTGGAAGGTCCAATGACGCCCAAGCTTCAGCTTCCTCACAGACGGCATGACGTTTTCTCCTAGGATTTCCTGATACTTCAATGAATCCATCTTGCCTTCCACACGCTGCAACCACTATGCAACCACCATGCTTGACTGTGGGCAGTGTTCTTTTCAGCATATGCTTCATTCTTCTTCCTCCAGACATACCGCTGATCCATCATGCCGAAAAGTTCCAGTTTTGTTTCATCGCTCCACAGAACAGAATGCCAAAACTTCCGTGGCTTATTTATATGATTTTGAGTCGACTTTTCTTGTGCTTTTGGGTCAGTAGTGGTGTACGTCTTGGAGTTCTGGCATGGAAACCTTCTGCGTTTAGTACGCGCCATACTGTGCTCACTGAAACCTCAGTGCCTGTTGCCACCAAGTCTTGCTGCAGGTCTTTTGCAGTCACTCGAGGGTTTTTTACAACCTGCCTTCTCATAAATCTGGTTGCAGCCATTAATAGCTTCCTTTTTCTGCCCGGTCCAGGTAGTATAACCACTGTTCGCTTAACTTTGAACTTGCGAACTATGCTTCCAAGGGTGTCTCTAGGAACATTCAGTGCGTTCGCTATCTTTTTGTATCCTGTTCCTTGTTTGTGAAGGGCAGTGATCTTGTCTCTTGACTATTCTTTTGACCTAGCCATATTTCGAACATGCAGTCAAACATGACACTCAACAAACCCCTAGCCAGTTCAGGTATTTCATGTATTTTCTCCCCCTAGCCAGTTCAGGTATTTAATGTATTCCAGCTCAAGCACACCTGGTGCAACTAATGAAGCCCTTGGTGTGCTTGAGGCAACACCTGTTTTGCATATTTGTGCTGTTGTGTGGGATTCTATTCAGGGGATTGAATAATTTTGAAACTGGAGAAGTCATTATAAGTTGCATTTTCAGTTGAATTTGGGGAAACCACTTGAAGCATTCATTGTGTTGAACTATTTAAATTGCTTTTGTTTGATTTGTTCATTGCAAACAGCTGAAAGTCTGTAAATTTTGACAATAAATCTGATTTGCAATGGGGGTTGAATAATTTTGATTGCAACTATATATGACATGGCATGACATGGCGGTTGACTATTTATCCAATAGCAGCATGTCCCAAACTGTTTTATACTTTTTTATTCCTTTCATAGTTATTTATAATATTATGGAACGTCCACACAACTAAAGTAGTTAGTTCCTGTTATCACTTCTGTTATAGCAGCTATAAACAGTTGTTACCTTGCCAGCCTCTCTTTTTTCTCTCACTTGAAGTTGATGATACAAAAAATGCAACTTGTCTTGTCTAAGCTCATTGTCATGTTCATGAAACTAGTTTGAGACAACTTTTACTTTGGGACATGGTGCATTATTATGCTGGAAGTAGCCATTAGAAGATGGACAACAATACTCAAATAGGCCGTGGCATTCAAGTGATGATTGATTCATATTAACGACCCCAAAGTGTGCCAAGAAAACATTCCCCACACCATTACACCACCTCCACCAGCCTGGACTGTGGACACAAGGCAGGTTGGGTCAATGGATTCATGCGGTTGGCACCAAATTCTGACCCTACCATCTGTGTGCCTCAGCAGAAATCGAGATTCATCAGACAAGGCTATGTTTTTCCAGTCTTCAACTGTCCAGTTGTGGTGGAGCCAGCACTTCAAGATTTTGTAGTCCATCCGACGTGTTGTGCATTCTGAGATGCTTTTCTGCTCACCCTGCTCACTCCGGCTACACAATTGTACAGAGTGGTTATCTGAGTTACTGTAGCCTTTCTGTCAGCTTGAACCAGTCTGGACATTCTGCGTTGACCTCTCTCATCAACAAGGTGTTTCCGTCTGCAGAACTGCCGTTCACTGGATATTTTTTCTTTATTGCATCATTCTGTGTAAACTTTAAAAACTGCTGTGCGTGAAAATCCCAGGAGATCAGCAGTTATAGAAATACTCAAACCAGCCCATCTGGCACCAACAATCATACCATGGTCAAAATCACAGATCACACTTTTCCCCGTTCTGATGGATGATGTGAACATTACTCGAAGCTGCTGGCTTGTATCTGCATGATTTTATGCATTGCACTGCTGCCACACGATTGGCTGATTAGATAACTGCATGAATGAGTAGGTGTACAGGTGTTCCTAATAAAGTGCTCCTGCACTTATTCAGCACTAGCCAGTATGTTTTTGGGAGGTTAGGGGAAACTGGAGAAACCCAGAAGAAACCAACATGAGCATGGACAGAACACATGAAAATCTGCACAGACAGTAACCTGAGCTCAGGATCAAACCAGTGACCTTGGAACTGTGACACAGCAGTGCTACCCAATGTGTTACCATTGTGAAATTATATTTTTGCCAATTTTTCTATCTGTAATTGCAGTACTGAGCAAGAGGAGCAGTTATTCCTTTGTTTGTTGCAGCATGGCACAGCAGAGGAGCTCAGTTTTGACTGATCACTTGGCTGTGCAGCACTTTTCAGCATGTCAACGGTTTTGCCCTCAGGGAGGCACTGCTTTTTTTTCTTTTTTTTTCTTTCAAGCACTTACAAGGAAGTTTTTTAGGAATGCCATAATTTCTTTCTCAGGCTTTTGCTAACTTATTTACAGCATCTAAAAATGCTGCATATGCATAATAGGATTTTTTTTGGCATAGACACCCCAGTCTTTAAATAGTCATTGAATAAGATGTTTGAAAAGGAGTGGAAAAGTTCTAAATTATATATATATATATATATATATATATATATATATGTGTGTGTGTGTGTGTGTGTGTGTGTGTGTGTGTGTGTGTGTGTGTGTGTGTGTGTGAGAGAGAGAGAGAGAGAGAGAGAGAGAGAGACTGTAGTGGTAATGTGGAAGTAATGATCTGTTGCGGTCAGTGGTTTGATCGTGAAAAGGAAAGCAGTTCCAATAAAATCCTTCTCCGTCCTTTTATTCATATACATGTCCTGCCCGCAAAGCATTGAGATTTTCTCTGTGTGCATTTTTGGAATGATTTTGTACCAGTGGTTATACCACAAATCGCCACTATTGCTATCAGAATTGTTAGGCCATGATGTCATTTGAGTAAACATAATATTCAAAAGCAAACGAAAATGCAATAAAAGAAAGAAAGAGCTGTGATTTTCTGTAACTATGGTTTTATTGTAAATAGTTTGTCATGTCAAAGTGTTTGGGTGAGTGATTAATCCTTGGAGCTGGCTTTGTTTGCTTATAGATATGAGCAGGGCTGCCTCACACACACTCACACCCATGACTGTTTTCACACACAGGGTATTCTAAGGGTGATTTCACATTTATTAATCTATTAATGCTGAGGCTGAATCAGAGTGGAATTGATATTTTTCGTTTGTTTGCTATTTGAAAGTGTACTCGTAAAACTCTTTCATTCATTGGTCAGATATCCAGTGATGAATTTGCAAACAAACCTTTGCCAGGTGCATGTAGAAATCACAAACATCACCTGAGCACCAAGAACATGGAGCTGGCGCTAAATAAATAATTACATAATTATATAAATATCTAGTTTAAAATGTTCTGTGTATCACACCCTGTGTTTATTTTCTGTTTTTGAAATATCCAGAGCACATGGCATTGCTACAGCTCTGTCCTGGAAAGTTTGTGCCTCACAGGTCAGTTTAGCAGCTCACATCTACAAAAAAAAAAGTGAGATAGTTCTCTCTGCAGAACTACGTCGAGGGGGTGGAGCTGGACCTGATCCAACTCCTCCTATAAACCTAAACTTAACCACTAACCCTAACACAAGAGACAACAATGGGGGGGCAGAAATTCCCCTAATTCGAATGTGGCATGCTCAATCGGCATGTGCACCTAAGTGATTTTACATCGAAGCTTAGGCGTCTACGGGAAAGCATCATGAGAAAACGTCTGGAGAAGTGGTGCACCCAGGAGTGGATCTTGCACCACAACAATGTACCTGCACACGTTGTCAACTAAGGAAACAATGTCCTTATCACTTCACATCTACAGGAATCTACACCTACAGGAAGGTAGATCTCCAGGAATAGGGTTGGTGACCACTGTTCTAGTTTTTTGGTTCTTCAGTGAGGGGCACTTGAAAAATCCTGCTACCCAAAATAAATGTTTGGTTCACTTCCATCAGTCGAACAGTTGAACCATGTTAGATCAAGACCACCTCAGTCTCAGACGGTTCCAAGTGACCTCCAGTGCGGTTCGATTGTTTGGTTAAACAAGTGAACCAAATGTGTATTTTTGATTGCGGTCTGCACCCAAGTGTGATTGTTGTTCTCACATCTCCAAACAAACCATATTGTGAGAGAAAACACATCAGTGTTCTATTCAAAGGGAATAAACACTGCACATGTGAAAGCACCCTAAGAATGAGACTTGTGGATACAGAGAACCAGATTCCAGTGTAAGTATTTTTATGAGCGCTGTGAACTCAGACAGTGCAACATGAACAACTTTTAAGTTATGTCTTTTAAGAGACCAGTCTGGCAGGGTAATTGAACAGAACATGAAAAATATTTCAGAACTCTTGTCTTATTAACCTGACTGGAGAATTATGTCTTAGTGTCCATGGAATTTACCAGAATACCAAAAAAACCTTGGAAAAATGGTCTGTTTGAAAATAAAACAAACTCACACACATGGTGAGCGTGTGTGTGTTAATAGAATCTGGACATGATATCATCATACAGTGGAAACTCTGGAGAGTTTTGTACTGTCCCTGTATATCTGAGTCAACATGACTCATTATTAGTTAGGAAAACCGCAAGGCGTACTGGAAAGAATCCAGATGTTATCACTACATTGAGTGTTTGTTTAGGCTGACCGGTGTAGCAACGATGATGCAAGGCAGAGTCAGGAGTTGAGACTCATTAAAGCTATGGATTCAGTTTTAAGGGAGGGAGTAAGTGCTATGTACAAGACAAATCGTTTACTTGAGATTCAGATCTAGACCTGTTTAAAATATTTTGATTTGCCATGTAGTTTTGTGGAGTTTTTGTGGCTCTGATGCTTGTCTTGGTGACATGAGGGCTGTGTGTGAGATTGGTGTGTGTCTGAGCAGAGGGATTTGTGCCGACAGGCTGAGGCCATCACCACTTATTCCACTCCTCTGTGTTTTTCTAAGCCGCAGTAAGGTCACATGATTGCACAGCTGGAGAACTGTAAAAAGGCAAGACAAGTACCATTTGTAACCCTCATGAACCCTCTGTGTCTCATAATAAGCATTTCGAGATGGTAAATGAGCAGCTTTCAAGTCAGGGAAGTCTTATGGTCAGATCTGTCCTCTACGATTGTCTGCCCCACTACGTAAAAAAAGTGAACAAAACAAAAACAAATATGAGCTCTCTCTCTCTCTCTCTCTCCATATATATATATATATATATGTGTGTGTGTGTGTGTGTGTGTGTGTGTGTGTGTGTGTGTGTGTGTGTGTGTATGTATGGCAGTTTTGAAAAAATGCTGTAAAGGCATTTTAGGCAGTTGTGAAAAAAATGCTGTAAAGTAAGAATACTTTCAAAAATAGATGTTAATAGTTTATATTTCTCAATTAACAAAATGCAAAGTGAGTGAACAGAAGAAAAATCTACATCAAATCAATATTTGGTCTGACCACCCTTTGCCTTCAAAACAGGATCAATTCTTCCAGGTACACTTGCACAAAGTCAGGGATTTTGTAGGCATATAGTCAGGTGTGTGATTAAACAGTTAAACAACAGGTGCTAATGATCATCAATTCAATATGTAGGTTGAAACAGTGTCATTAATTTAATCAAACAGCTGTGTAGGAGGAATAAAACTGGGTGAGGAACAGCCAAACTCAGCTAACAAGGCGAGGTTGCTGAAGACAGTTTACTGTCAAAAGTCATACACCATGGCAAGACTGAGCACAGCAACAAGACAGAAGATAGTTATACTGCATCAGCAAGGTCTTTCCCAGGCAGAAATTTCAAGGCAGACAGGGGTTTCCAGATGCGCTGTCCAAGCTCTTTTGAAGAAGCTAAAAGAAACGGGCAAAATGATTGGCCCCAAATTTATTCTGCAGCATGACAATGACCCCAAACATACAGCAAAAGTCATTAAGAACTATCTTCAGTGTAAAGAAGAACAAGGAGTCCTGGAAGTGATGGTATGGCCCCCACAGAGCCCTGATCTCAACATCATCAAGTCTGTCTGGGATTAGGCCAACCTACCTGCCTAGTTCCTTCAAAAACTGTGCAAGTGTACCTAGAAGAATTGATGCTGTTTTGAAGGCAAAGGGTGGTCACACCAAATATTGATTTGATGTAGATTTTTCTTCTGTTCACTCACATTGCATTTTGTTAATGTTAGGTTCCCTCTCTCGCAGCGAATGGAGTAGCTTACTTCCGCATTCCAGCTCCATTCAGAAGGACTCTCGTTTTGTTTACCTCGGCCATGTGTGCTTTTGTTATTGTCTTGCGTCATGTCTCTGTCCCCGCCTCCTTATTTCGTATTGGTTCTCCATGTAATGTGATTATCATTTCCAGGTGCCTTTGATTTCATGTATGATTTCTGTGTGTTTAAAAAGCCCTGTTTTCTTCCACTCGGGGCGGATTATTAGTTTGTAGTTCAGTTTAACGGAGTGTCACTTTGAAGTATAGAAATGTTTCTAGTTCCGTAGCGCTGATTCCGATTTCCGTAGCTCTTGATTCCGTAGTTCTAATTTAGATGTCCGTAGCTCCGTGTTTGTGGTTCCCAAACCACTTCCTTGTGTCGAGTGTCCGTTTCCTCCCGAATCTCACTGTACCGAGCGATTAAACTCTGGACTGATTCTCACGGCCTCGACATCAAAGCTAAGTACCTTGGATTCCGACTTCCGCTAAAGCCCTCTTCCAGTTTATGAATTTCTGTGATAGTTTAACGTGCACTTGTTTCTGTCGAGTGTTCATTTCTCTTAGCGCTGTATAATTAGCACACTGTATGTTTTGCCCGCTAGCATATGTAAAAGGTTCTGGGTGCTTATGACCGCTACCCCTTTTCATTTCTAACTGTGTGTCTTTACGGCTAGCGCTAACGTTTTGAGAAATTATATATTCTTAGCCACGATAACCTGCAAAGTCTCGAAGCCTTCATGAAGCTTTCCTGTTTTCCTGTGTCCTTTCTACAAGTGTGCTGAATAAAGTGTCGAAGCTTTTCACCGCAACTGTGTCCAGCCTTCTCCTGATAACGTAACAGTTAATTGATAAATATAAACTATTAACATGTCTATTTTCACACCTGCCTAAAACTTTTGCACAGTACTATATATATATATATATATATATATATATATATATATATATATATATATATATATATATATAGTATATTACATTTATATACATATAAAATGTTTCCAGGTGTTTTACATTGAGGCATTTATTTTTATGTATGTTGCAGCCCAGCAGGATGGATGTTGAGACTCTGAGTAAAGCAGAGCTGCTAATGCTGCTGAGCATACTGGAGGGAGAGCTGGAGGCTCAGGACCTTGTCATACACACTCTCAGGGTAAGGACTGCAAACACACACATGCACACACCCAAGAGATAAACAAATGCATTCAAACCTCACCTGTGACAAACATGCAGGCACCCAGATACTGACAGCAGTTGTAAGTCTGCTTGTGATTACTGGAGTTTTCGAGTTTGATGAATTTTATATAATAGCAGCTCGAACACTAGTGCCGGCTGCAAGGTTTATATTAATGCACTCATTCTAATACGTTATTATTTCTGTAAAAAGAACTCATGCAGGGACTTGTATGGTGGAATTTCCAAATAAACATTTGTAATAAAAGTCGATATGGTGAATTGTTGATGTGTAATATTTGATAAAAAAAAAGTCTGTAGTTGTTGGTATGTAATTTTTTTTGTGAGAAAATGTTTGTATAGTGTTTTGGAAGGAGGAAGCACCAATGTCAGTGCTTTGTAACAGTCGTTTTCCATTATGGGAAACTCTTCAGGATGGATGGATTTGCAGTTTCCTGGAAAACATGACAAGCTGCATGAGAAAAAAAAGAGGCTGGTGAGAGAATGTTTATAGCTGCTATAGAATAAGGAATAACAGGAACTTGGATGCTCATGGATGTTCCACAACATCCATACATTGTTGATGTTAAACATAATTATAAATGGATAAAACGTATGATGTGTCGTTCTTAATAAATAAAAATGTTTAGCTTTGGCAAGTTTTATGATATAAAAGGAATATATTATAAAAGATTACTAGAAAACAATCAACGTTGGGGTAATGCCGCATCATACCACCCCATGGATGATTATTATCCAATAACAGCACATCCCAACATGTTGTATTCCTTACTTATTGCATCGTCCTAGTGTGACAGCTCTGTGCTGTTTCAGTATTAAAACTCGAGAACTATCCCTGCAGCTAAACCATCTGCAAGAACATTAAGTAGTTATATTGTGTAGTACATATCACTATGATCACCAAAGTACATTTGGAAATAGAAGGAAACTTGCTTTGTGTGTGTGTCACTCAGGAAATCAGCAGAGCAGAGAACAATAGCAAGCAGTGCTATTCCTGTAAATGACACACACTCGCTCAGTGTAGGAAATCACATCAGAGTGTGTTCAGAGCACTGTAGCGGGCGGCCAGCACCTTTACAGCCATGTGTGTTGGATCAAAGCTCTTATACACACACTCAGTGACACTGTACCAAAACAAAGGCTGATTTCTGAAAGCTGGAGCTGCTGATCTGTATTTTGCACCAAACGATTTTTCACACAAAGTAGTGACTGTTTAACACTTTCTTCTTTTTTTTGTTCTCACATGCATAATGCATATGCTTATTGTCATTTAGCAGAAATTTTTTTTTTGTCTCAATTTGTCTATGCGCAATTGAGCCTGGAGTTTTTTTGCATTACACTAATTCTCCATGTTTCCATTTCATCTGATGGTTCATCATGCAGAGAATTTAAATCACAGCTGCTTAATAGACTCAAACCAGACAGATTTGGGAACTCAGCGCTGTAATGCACACAATGTCCCTTGTGTGCATGTAAGTGTGTGTGTTTATGACTGTTTGTACATGGTACAGCGGGAGGCTGAAGGCAGTGATAATGACAGAGCAGGATACATGGAGATCAGAGCAGGCCTCATTAGGGTTTTAACCCCGGAATACACCCCTTGCTTGTTTTACGGCTGCCTGCTTATCAAAGCAGAGGGCATGCTGGGATTCCAGCAACCCCCACGAACATGCTCGGGAAAGAAGAACCCAGTATTGCAGTTCTAAACAATACAGGTCTAGGTTGGACTGCACCGATATTGATGTGCCTGTATGAGTGTGTAAGTATAGGGGTGTGGTGAAGAAAGGCATAAAAAATATAAAGCTCTTTCTGTGATGCAAAAGTGTGTTATTAAGTACGTCTTTACAGTAAAGTCTTTACAGAATGACACCAGTAATGGCTTCCAGACAAACAACAGAAAGACAAAACATGTCCATAACAAAACAAAAGCATAGACAAACAATACCATATCAGAACATGACAGGCACTTCCTCTTTCCAGTGCTTTTTTTACAAGCTCAGTATAGTACTTCCAACATATTTACTATTAAATACTATTGAATAAGGGAAAATGCAGCAACACAATATAAAAGGAATAATTATATTTCACCGTCAAAAAAGCTACTGTCCTGGCCTTGGCAGTCTCATTTTGAGGTCTTCACTCAGGTACCATAGAAGACTGGCAGGACAATATGACAAGAGCTGCATGCTGGACTGGATCATGTACAAGTGTAAAAGGAGGAGAACTGGAAGGTGGAGTGTTTTAGAGGATTAATCACCTCAATAGAAACAAAACAGCACGATAGACATGCAGACACACAGCCAAGTGAAACAGGTCAAACACACAACCAGGTGTGTGTTTGTGTGTTTTTTTGTTCAAAGCCCCCTTTGTGGATAGTATGCATCAAGATATCTGCTATCATGTGGTACAGTGGGAATCAGTATTGCCACAAACACCTTTAGCTTTGAGGAATTGGAGGACATGCCACCTGCATTAGAACTAACAGGCACAGAGGCCACACCTTCTTCACCGGGATCAGATGAAGATGTCAAGCCCTCCTTCACTTAGACTAACAGACATTAAGGACACACCTTTTTCACAGGGACTAACAGACCTGACAGGCCATGCCAAAATCACAAGGATTCACAGGCATAGAGGCCACACCTCTGTTGTTAGGACTAACAGGCACAGAGGTCAGAAGTACTAAGGCTGAAAACATACATGATACAGAAAGGCTGAGACTGAAAACTTGTGGCTCAGTTGACACTGGTCATTATTGTTGTTCATCTCCTTTTTGTGTTCTTGTATTAAAGCTGTACAGTATTAGTAATATTGTGTTACAGTGTACTGTCACAGTGAAAAGCTACTTGCTTTTTCTTAAGGCCCATTTAGAGAGGAAACACTATCCCAGGAAGAGTTCACATTTCGTTCTAGGAAGCCTCACAGCGTGCAAGCAGGTCCGTCCATTGAATACATGTTTCTGCCCAGAAATATGAGTTGAGAGAGATGTGTAACTGATGTGTGAAAACAAGCATGCAGGAAGGGACGCTTACACACAGCTCTTCTGTAATTTGTATTTGAGAGTATTTGAGATGGATAGTAATGACAAAATGATTAACTACACTTGTTCCAACACTTGAATGTACACACACACACACACACACACACACACACTCAGAGGTTGCGATTATTGCTACAGTTACAGTAGTTATTAGGGTTTTTTTATCATGCAGCTGAGTAAGTGCTTGGCAGTGGCACTATTGAAATGCTGGGCCTGTGTGTTGAGTTTATTATCAATCAGAGTGAGGGTTGTGAGGAGTTGCCTTAGGCCCCCAGTCACAGTGCACTACTGCTGTTTCCCTTACACACACACACACACACACACACACACACAATCCTTTATTAATGCAGGCTGTGTTATTCACTGGGGTTTTCTCTCTGCCTGGAGGCTGTGCTTTTCTTTAAGCCCTGCTTGTACCACCCTGCCGGAGGAGGCAGTGCATTTGTGTGTATGTGAGACTTAGATTACTGTGTTTTATTGTCCGAGTCAGGCCTAAAAGGCCGCTTCTCACAGTAGAGACATTCAGAAACCCCAAATGCTCTGGAGACTTTCAGCCCCGATGGAGCTCTGGATGGTATGTGTGTACTGTATGTGTGCGAGGGTGTAATGGTGTCTGCGTCCACTGGTCTCACGCTGGATCTATGCTCTCCTCTGTTTCCTGTTAGGCATGGTTTCCTGCCCTCCCAGTGTGCCATTCTGGGAATTCTTTTGCTTGTTTTTAGCAAGCGGATGCAGATAGTGTGTGTGACCTGACCTTAGTGCCACAGATTCCTTAAGTAGTCCAAACAAATTAGAGAATCTATAGATTAATCAGTTATATAAATCTTATAAATCCATACAGGCTGAGGTCCATATAGACTGGTCTATAAAGGGAATAAAATAATAAAATAATCACACAGAGTGGTATGATGTGGCCTTTTCCAAAAACAGCACATCCCAAAGTGTTTTACTCCTTTTTTACCAGAGCAATCTGCCAATTATTATTATTATAATTATTATATGTTATTTTTTAAATGAAAGAATGACACATCATACTTCTTACTCATTTATAATTATATTTACTGTTGTGCAGTATCTGTGAAAAAAGTTGCTATTATCACTTACACATTATAGTGATACAGTGCCCTCCTCTAATAATGGGCTGTGGTTGGACAATGATCCAAAACATGCATCAAAATCAACACAAAAATGGTTTACTGACCACAAACCCAAGGTCCTGCCATGACCAGTCCCCTGACTTGAAACCCATAAAAAAATCTGTGGGGTGAACTGAAGAGGAGAGTCAACCAGCGTGGACCTCGAAATGTGAAGGGTCTGGAGAGATTCTGTATGGAGGAATGGTCTCAGATCCCTTGTCATGTATTCTCCAACCTCGTCAGGCATTATAGGAGAAGATTCAGAGCTGTTATCTTGGCAAAGGGAGGTAGCACAAAGTATTGACTAAAAGGGTGCCAATAATTGTTGCACACCTATATTTAACAAAGATTTGTTTTTTATAAACCTGTGTTTTGTTTGCAATTGTTTGATATCCATGAGAGCAGAGTATTTTGTGAACAAAAGATCAAAAGGTTAAACAACAAAGGGCACTGTACGTCAGCTTTAACTGTGACTGTTACAAAAAACAAAACTGACACTGGAAACTCCTTCCAAAAATGCTAAAAAAAAAAAAAAAAAAAAAAAAAAAAAAAGCCTCCTCACAAAACGATTACTCACATTTTGCAGTCTGTTTTTGTGAAGCCTGCATATAAGTACTTGACCCTTAATTACACATTAATATAAACCTTGCAGCCAGAACTACTGTTAGCTCTTGTTATAGTAAATGAATTAACACCTTATGACCAATCAGAATCGAGCATTCAAAGGCGCTGTGGTATAAATTACAAAACATAACGAAAAACTAGGGCTTGTGGACGTCTGAAACCAAAACTCTTTTCTTATCCTGTTATTATGTTTCCATGGTGTTGCCCTAAAAGGTATGGAATCCTGGGAGTCAAGTAGATTGAGCCAACAGCTTTTGTTCCTGCTGTGGTTAGAAACCTGAAATGGTACAAACCACGTCCAAACAAACAGATTGTTTATGCCAGTATGATGATGTTTCTTTATACTGAAAGTAAGTGTCAGACCTGCCCTTTGAGATATTGCATTTAAAGATATCCTAAAAAGGAAAGCTAAGAGTCCAGTTGGGTGAAAGTACTGGTTTGTGCTTTGATTGGCATAGAAGTATTGTAATGCTTCGGTACACTTCTTGTAGCAGGAGACAGGAAGAAAGCGAGTGAGAGAATGTGTGAGAGAGACCAGTCAAAAGGAGATAAATACAGGAAGAGGGAAACATTTACTTAGCTCCATGTTTGGTCATGGTTATATTGTATCGCTCTCTGTGGCTTTTGGCATGACACACCCTGAGGGCAAAATGGGGCATTTCTCAGCGCTGAAAGACCTGGAATGCAAGTGTGTGTGTTTCTGGATGTGTGTGTTGAGTGTTGACGTCTTTCCAGCCAGTCGGTCTCCTACAGCAACAACACACCCAGATCTCCCAATAACCACACCATCACCAAAAAACATGTACTGGCAAAAGTGTGTCTGGCAGAGCAAGAACAGCTACACGTACCTAACCTACAACTCCAAATTAGATTAATTTAAAATGTAATTGTGCTGAACAACAACAAATTAAGTGTTAAATGATAGGGATGCAGACAGTATTGTGTGTGTCTGCAGTTTACCTGTGCTCTTAACAGTCAAATACAGAATTATTGGCACCTTTCATGAAAATGTGATTTGATGAACACTGGTTATGTGTCCTCTTCTGTCCTCCTCCATGCAAATTCTTGAATTTCTAAAACATTTTTTAGTATGGCCTTGTTTATTATGGCATATGGCAAAATGGCACCAATCTGATATCCAGTATCCATATTGGGTCAATCCTAGCAACAAATGGTGGATCAGATATCAGAGAAAACCTATCAGATATTGGATCCCGGAACAAATGGCACAGATTGGAATTGGATTTGGAAAAGAAATTTATTTTTGGAACTGGAAATTTTTATATATAAAGAGTGATTGTTTTTTTGTTTTTTTTTAAAGATATATTTATGAGTTAATGAAATGAAATCGTTTAATTGGGAAGTGCTTTAGTTTAAAAAAAATTGTAAAGCTTAGTAGTTTATCGGATGGGTATTGGTATCGGGTATTGGTACAATACAAATATATTTGTATTGTATTGGAAAGGAAAACTGGTATATCTAGTATTTTTACAATATACATACACACACACACACACAAATGCATTATGTGGCCAAAGGTTTGTGTACACCTGACCATCACACCCATACAAAGACATCATATACAGTTATGTGCTTCCAACTTTGTGGCAACCAACAAGACCATTATATGTATGCACCCTTACATTTATACCCCAAATAAACCAGGAAATAGAACTAGATCAAATATTGAGTTATAAAAATAGACTTCCTGTAGAACGAGAGACTGAGAGAAACTTTTATTTTATTTATTTATTTTTTAAGATATAGATTTGCTTGCGATTATTTAATGTGATAATGTCCCGGATTATTATTTAGTGTTTCATTTTAAAACATTAAGTAAATATAGGAAAAAATAGAAAACATACTGTATGTAGTTATAAAAATATGGTAGAATATATGTCAGGACCCCGATTATGTTTTTTTCGGTAGTTAAAGATTCTTTGGGTTGTCAGTAATTTTAGATAAGACATATTGCATTATATAATACAAAAATGGATAGTTTTTTTTTTGTTATAGGAAAACTAAAACTAATTATTTTCTCTCAGAGTAGAGAATCAGAGAGAATCAGAGTATGTAACTTTTAGACAATTATTTTGCCCATTCTCTTACAGGGTGCCAATACTAAATGATTTATAAATTCTTCATGCCAGGGGTTTATAAACCATGATGATAGTTTCATATCATTTTTGATATCTAGCTCACTTCATGAGAGTACACCTATCTTGCTGAAAATGGTCTCAGACTGGACTCGTGCTTGACTATTTATAAAAGCAGTGTGTAGGTAAGAGCGTGGTCTGAAGTGTTGAAATCTGAACATCGACGGTATAACGTCGTATACATTTATATGCCTGCTGAGATCTGAGGGAGCTTTATTTCCAGTGTGGTAATCCTAATAGTATGCGGTATGTTAAGGCTATGAGGTGTGTATTGCTGGATGAGATCATGCTGGAACTGCTGAAGACTATATTAAGCCGTGTTACGAGGTCTCCGGACCTCATTTCCCTCATACACACACGCGTTCACACACACACACACACACACACACACACACACACACACACACACACACACACACACACACACACACACACACACAGGCCAAGAGTTTATTTGAGTAATTCAGTCAGGAAATTGCAGGTCTGTGTTAAGCTGCTGTATATTTATTCACATTAAATTACTGTTCATTGACATAAAACTGTAGATTTCATGTGCTGCTGCATTTGCATTATTAATAGCCATGTTGAGAAACCCACGCCTGAATTCCTTCCTTGGTCTGAAAACATGATAGGTTCACTTGAGAATTAGACACATGCAGACCTAACGGCTACTCGTTTCAGGCAGTGTGTAATGGACTTTGTGTGTGTTTTTAAATCTGTGGGACTGTGAAAGCCACTACTCTCCCATGGCTCAGTTAGTGGACGTGTCTGTACTCGCCTCCTCGCTTTCAAATTCACTCATTAGAGCCCTCCTCCACCTCTGTCATTTCCACCTCTGTTATTTTCTCATTCTTTTTCTCCCACATTCACACACTCATATATAAAGGGAGTAGAAATACAGAGAAGGGGTCACACTAGATCTCCAAATCTTCCTGCTCTGAGTCAAAACGAAAGGCATCTCTATCTTTCTCTCTCTCTGCCCTCTATTTACCTCCCATTCTTCATTTGCCTCCCTCTTTCTGTCTCTTTGACCTCAGAATTAGGACCTATAAAAGCACCTGAAGCGGTCAGACAGAGGAAAAAAGAGAATAGCTCTATCCCCTGGAGTAGTGGTTGAGCAGTAATTTGCTGCAGTGATGTGGATTAATGCTTTACATTCAGCATAAGAAAAATAAACAGTGATCTCCTGGTGGTCTGAGATTATGAATTACCATCGTCCAGACAGCGGCACACCCAGTTCATTCAGGCTGTGTTTGAAACCAAAACTAACACAAGTGCTAATCTTTATCACTAAATTGTAATGTAGGCACTTAAGGGAAAATCCGCCCTGAAACGTTAAATATGTTTATATTGAAATATGTGAAATTTGTTTAGTCATTCTGGTGCTAATTTGTTGGTTGACGCTGCACATATTTTTTTGCTGTATTATTCCCGTGAGAAGTTGTGTGACATGCTGATGCCACAGGGGGACGTTGTTATTGTTAGCTCGGTTATAATGGAGTTTAATAGGGGAAAAATTATTGCAAGTACTGTATGAGTGGTAACAGTCAGATTTTGCTGTCACAAATAAAATAGAAAGAGCTTATTTTCTCGCTCACCATTTTCCAAGAGTGTTTAATGTCATACTAATGAGAACGCCAATGTAAATAAGTGGAGATAACAAATGTTAGACTGAAGGTTTCAGAATGCAATCCCGCTATACAGTACAACACAGTTATAGCAGTGACAAGCATGATGCCATTGATGGCAGTATTAGCATGAAATTTGAAGCTTTGGAATCTTATCTGTTAGAGTGTTGGAGGTGAGAGAGCTGGACAGACTAAAGGACTAAAGCGCCGCTGCATCACTCTCAGGTAGAGCTGAAGCAAGCTCTAATTCCCACTGTCTCCACTTATCAGCAGGAAACCATTAACTAGACTTGTGAGGTCGTGCGTAATACGCCATCATCCTCTCATGCCCCCTAACTATTGCATACAGGATTTCGCAGAGTTATCTTTGTGATTGTTGCGGCCAAAAATGCTTGATTTTGCTGCGGCTTTTTTCAAAAACTTGCAGTTTTTTTTTTTTTTTTTTTTTTTTTTTTTTACAGAAATCTACTTGAATTGGCGAAATTGCAATTGCACAAAATTGTTTTGCACAGTCTTTCTGTGATGTGTGCTGGTAAATTGGTAAAAAAAAAAAAAAAAAAATGCTTGTTTTAGCTGTACTCATGTTTGACACACGTGAATTGAAGAGGGCTTTGGCTGAATGTGTGCTGTGATGACATCACATAACGCGTTTTGGCCCAAATCTGCCGTAATTTTGATCAATTGTAAGCTCCTCCAAATATTTCGGAGGTTGCTTGATTTTGCATTAATTTCTGCGATCACAAAATCTAGAAATCCCGGAGGGACTGATTGCTGATTGATGATAGTATTGCTTGTGGCTTTGAAGGGAAAAAGATGGAGGCGTGGCCAGACATAGGTAACGGATGTTGTGTACATGTTATGTCATTACAGTAGAAAAAATACCGGATGCTGGTTACAAGCTACAATCACTAGTTTTAGCGTTTAGTCAGTTTTTATTTTCTTAATTACTCGTTAACATGTCAGGAACGCTTGCTCAGTGTTCAGTGTGGAGGTTTACTTTAAATTCTACAAACTCACTGTAAAAGTCTGAAATCCATGTATTTCTGAAGATCGCGGTATATCTTCCCACAAATTATGTGCCTTCTTCTGAAGTTAATATTAGACTGAAAAGCAGAATTAGAAAGCGAATGAGGAACTGACTCAATATGAGTCACATGCAGAGTTCGATTGTTCGTTCTGAGCTCATTAAAAAGTGCTGTAGGGTAGATTTTCGACACATGTCCTGTAAAGTCAAGCTTTGATTGCTTATCTGGCCTGGTCAATGTGTCACTGATGTTCATTGTGTGTCAAGGGTGTATAGAACAGAGAGGAAAAAAATATTAGTTTTTCTATGGAAATCTTATGAAGAATCCAGGAAGTAACTGCTGTGTACTTCAGTAATAATAGTGGATGTAGTGAAAATGAAATGTAGTAGGGGAAAGCTGGTGCAATTGTAACATTTTTTGGTTTGAGCTTAACAATTATTTAAATTACAGACTCCTTACTTCCTATATAGCATAATACATTTGTTTGTTTTATCAGTTGCAAATTTACTACTCATCAGAGTATTGTATACAGTATTTTCATTGAAACCAAATGGAGACCACTTAAAAAAACACTGTAAACTTACATGTACATCAGGAAAACTCAGTGTTAAACCATTATACTGTACATGTGATGTACTGTAGCTATGAGGGTGGCTTGGAAAATATTGAGTACATAGAGTAGATCATTGAATGTCCATTAGACACATGCAGAGAAGCACATTCAGAGCAATAACCCATAATCAAGTACTGTAACTGATTGATTATAAAGACATTACCTTTTTTGTTGTTGTTGTTTTGTTTTGCACAGATTTCCATATTTGAAAACTCTGTCCAAAAATAATATTAGAAAAATAGTTTTTCACAAATATCTCCAGCAAGAGAGGATGAATCTTGTTGATTTTTATTGTAAAATGGACATGGAGAAGTGATGTACTTGTATATGAATGTAAATAGGTCACAGTTACATGCATGCACAGTACATGCGTGAAAACAAGTGCGATACAATTTGGCCAGCTCTTTCCAGAGACACAATATTTTTTGGGACAAAAGTCATTCATCATCTGTGCAAGCAAAGCAGTTCTGAGGCTGTAGTACATAGGTGAAAACTTCAAATCCTCCACTTTCTCTCTCTCTCTCTCTCTCTCTCTCTCTCTCTCTCTCTCTCTCTCTCTCTATTCAGCCTTTACTCATACATCTTTTCTCTCTCTATTTCAGATTCAGTCTCCCATTTATCTCACTTTCTCTCCCTCCAGTGCACTTTCCTCATCTTCTTTGTCTCGTCCCCCAGTTTGGGATTCGGCCTCCATTAATCTCACTTTATAAGCCTCCGGTTGGCCCCTGCTCAGTCTTTTCCTCTGCTTCCTCTTCCTCCATTCAGGTCTGGGTTGTACCATCTTATCTGCTTCCTCTCTGTGCATTCGGTTCCCATTTAACCTTTTCCTCTCCCTCTTTTCATCCTCCCTCCATTCTGTGCCCACTCATCCGCTTCCTCAATTCAAACGCTGCTCATTTGCTTTCTGTCTCGTTTTGGGGCCCAGCTGCTCTCGCTTTTTATGCATCCACACTCCCCTGGGTGTCCCATGCTATAGACGTTTTTTGTTGCAGGTTCATGGCCAGGATTCAGGATGCAGGTTCATCACCGCACCCACAGAGTCCACACATTCCAGACTGTACTCTGCTGGCTGTGTTGGTTAGAGCTGCACTTTTCATTATGCTGATCCTAGATAAAGTCACGGCACAGTGAAAAGCACCTTGTCTTGTCCTTTATACAAATATACGGGTATGCATGTGACAGGAAAGATCAACTATCAAGAATGCAAGACACGTATTTGTTTCATTGTCGGGTTTTCTCTAATATTTCTCATCATTGGAATGCCTCATCCTCATACTCACTTAGCACTGTTCATACGTCTAAACGCACTCAGTATACACCAGCAGAAGCTAAGCCCTCCTCCGTGTGTGTTCGTGACTATGCTCGGCTGTGGGTGTCTTGGACACAGACTGAAATAAGACACATTGGACTTGCAAATCATAATAACACACACACACACACACACACACACACACACACACACACACACACTGCCCATAGCGATCCTTAAAAAAGCTCCACTGCCCACAGGGTTGTATATTTTTGTGTATGGGTTATTTTTTACTGTGGACTTTGTTGCTAAGACTGGCGTGATTAGTCAAATGAGAACAGTAACACAGGCTCGTAAAGCTAGTTTAAATATTACCCCCACATACACACCCTTTGTTATTTCAGTCTGTCCTGTAATCTTGTAACTACTGAAAGGTTGACTTCTTTGTTTGTGTAGACAGAGAGTGAGAAAACGTGAAGCGAGAGAGATGAAGGGAAGCAGATAAAAAGAGAGACAAGTGCAGCTTATTTGTGTGATGTGAACAAGCTTAGCAAACTGAGAGAAAGAATCTCATTAGGAGGAATCGTTTGGGGGGAAAGAAAAGATTTTACATAGCTGTAGTCTTGAACGTGACAGCACACGCACATAGTATAGCATTAGACTGTATAGTGCACCGACATGGCTGTTGTGTAATATGACCATTTTCATGTACGCAATAAATTCCATGTATTGAAATGCAGAATGTGCAGCTTTTGTCCCAGAGCCTTTTCCAGACTTCCAGGAATCCTGCATTCATACAGTCCTCAGGCTGATTCCACCATTAGGGTGCTATTTAGCCCTTGCAAAAAAAAATAAATAAATAAATAAAATAAAATAAAAGTTTGACTTTATTTTAAATCATTTTTCAACATTGAATCTAAGAAAACATGCAATTATCCATTCAAAATGAAAAAAATGTTAACCCGTCTTAGGACACAATGTCTTCTTTGTTGACAATTAGTGCATTTTGCTGTTAAATAAATAACAGTTGACAGTAACAGGGGTTAAAGTCTTAAATACACAACTAGCATACACAGTAATGACATGAAGAAATTCTAATGATTTAATTAAAATTAGGCATACTGATACTAAAATCTAATCTACTTAGGTCTAATCAATCACAGAACATTTTATTTAGCTCTGTTTATGTTCCACCAGTTTAAACAGTGGGCATGAAAAGTGACTTGCATGTTCATGTGCTTAAGCTACTAGGTTCTTTCTTTATAATGTTAGCTAGGTTACTTTTAAGTGCATTAGCTAGGTACATTAGTTAACTTGGATTGAGTAGGGTTGTAGTGGTGCAGGTTTTGTTTCACTTCAGAAAAATGCTTTTGTTCAGCTGTAGATAAAGTGCGTTTTTGTTTTCGTTGCATCAGAACCTCCTGTTTTCAATGTCCCATAGTGGCTGATCATCAAGAACAAAATACTGGGTAAGTTCTGTTATTTTCACTCACCTAGTGAGTCTGTAGACATTTGTTCTCACCTAAGAAAGTGTTTTGCTGCAGCAGTGTTTGCTGCTGTATACCGCAGTGAGGTCACTGTGCTGAGTTTTATGTTTAACCCTTTTCAGCAGTACACTGGCGTTCCGTTCTGCCAGTGGAATGGAAATCGACTTATTGGACATTTTCAATCAGTATAAACAAGTGGATTATTTTATCGCCACAAGTCTGTTATAAGATTAGTCAGGTCACTGTTGGGTTTCTGTGTATAGAGTATCGTGACTCTGTGTTTAGCTGCTGGTGAGCAGTGCGATGGAAATGATAACTTTTATACTTTCATATGAGCCATTAACCACTACTGTGGAGTGTGACATCACAAATATATTCAATGCTGAGCACAGGCAATTTCCCAATAAATTTGGGAAATTCCGTTTTTTGGCCCCTGGTTTTATCATATTATTTGTGCTGTAGGAAGATGTTGTAGTTCCTCCTCTTGACATTTTCAGAGAGCACAGTTTGCTTTGCTTTGATCACCATTATCAATCATAAAATATGTCCAGATCGCTGTCATTTTGTGTCGTGTGGTAATTAGCAATGACATCGCACACTAGCTTTATGTCACATCATATCATATGGTATCAGATGTTGATGATATAGTTTTTACAAATACAAGTAAATGAGCACGGTATCAGACCTGATACCCCATACCATTATCAGTATCCATGCATGCCAACTTAAAAAAAATGTGTTGTATTTACCTTATGTTATTAAAATTTTTGTTTTTGCTGTTGGCAAGATGCACCAAGGTGGTTAGCTGGTTTTGTTCTGAATGTGATGCATTTTGTTACTCTCTGCATGAAAATAGCCATGTTACACCAGACCAGAAGTCTTCGGATGCCTCTGGTTTATACATTGTTATTTGGGCAATTATTTAATGCAAGGTTTTATATTGCATTTTATATATCATTGTATTGGATCATAACGACTGTGTGAGTGTGTGTGTGTGTGTGTGTGTGTGTGTGTGTGTGTGTGTGTGTGTGTGTGTGTGTTTGTCTCATCTGTGTGTTTGCATCTGCCAATTCATTCATTATGGACGGCCCATATTGCCATGCCAAATTGGTCCCCATTTGCAACACACACACACACACACACACACACACACACACACACACACACACACACACACACACACACACACACACACACACACACACGTTCCAGCCTCACCAGCTGCTCCTTTTGTACTCCTTTCTGTGGTGGTGACCCTCGCTCCCCAAGGGAAGGTTTAACACCTGCCGATGGAGGCCTGATGGGAGAGTGTGTGTGTTTGGGGATTTGGGGGCAGGGTGGTATTGTGTGTGTGTGTGCGTGTGTGTGTGTAATTCAGGGGTTTTTTATTTGTGAAGCAAGACCTGATGAAGCCCAGGCTGCATCTGCTCATCCCTCTATGGGTCCATTTGGATGTACAGTATGTGCCTGAGCACCTGGTTTATGTTCAATGAGAGCAAAGATCCCTGCTGATGTTGGCGTGGACATCATGAGGAAGGCCATCCTGCTTTTCCGTCTCACTGTGTCTCACAGCCCGCGGCTCTTTCCCTCTCTCCCAGTTCCAGCTTTTCATCTTTTCTATAATGTTTTTAACCCCCCTCTTTCTCATTACCTGCTGAGATCCTGTGTGAGGAAGTAGAGCAGGTCCACATCAGAGTTTGACCCTATTTGCACTCACTGCATGCAAACGTTCAAAAGTTCTGGCACATGTTTCCTCGTGGTCTCCCAGCAGGCGATGAGGAGTTGGTAGGGAGTGAAGCTTTGAAAGTGGTGCAAGGTCCAACTAAAGCAGCTCTCAGTTGTTCACACATTCCACGCATTCTCCCGAGTGTGCAAAAATGCCACATTCGCGCACTACATTCATCTTCTGCAAATGCAAAAACCATTTGAGGAAAGAGCTGTAACTGGACAAATGCCTGAGTGGCAGGTTGATTTATTTTCATGAGCTGTATGCCATCACAGAGAGAGAGAGAGAGCTGGAAAACAGTTTAAATGTTTAAATGCCTGTACACATTATATAATCGTTCTGAAAGCGTATAAGCTGATTGGAGATCAGCTTCTTTAAAACTTTTCTTCTATTTCTCTGAAAACATTGGATAATACATCGGGTGGGATACATAGAAGAACTTTTGAGAACAAGGCATTTATGAAGTGATTCTTCACCTGCATGCATTCAACATTCAAATGTTCAGCAAGATAGAGATGTTAGAAAATGACACATGCCACCTTTGGACAAAACATTACAGAAAATCAGAAAATCCATACTACAGATGATGTTCATGTCCGAATTTCTAGATTAAAAACGTTACTATCAGGTCTGACTTTTACAACTCCACCACAAGTAACGAATAGCTGATTGGACCATTTGGTTATTTATATTTTTTTCTGTTCTTAAGTTCAGTAAAAATAAATAAATAAATAAATGTTGAAATTCTATTGCCACTATTGGTTTGGACGGCACTTTGTTAGCATAATAACGTGTTACATATTGTGAAAAAAAAATCTTCAAATATCCTAATATGTTACTTTTCATACACTCATTTTGTCCATTACAAGGGTTATCCTAATCAAATATGTAGCCAAAATAATAAGCAATATGCATTTTTTTTCTCCATATCATGCAGCTTTATTATCCATGTACAGTCAACTCCAGAATTACTGACACCATTCATGAAAAAGGCAAATATAAAAACAGAAACTAAATTACACGAGCTCACACATAAGGCCACACTTGTTTACTGTTTTTTTGTTGTTTTTTTTACAGCTGTTTTCCCCCTAAATAGTTCAGGGTTTTTTTTTAGTTTTGTTTTGTTTTGAACATCACCCCATGATTATTATTTAATGAGACCCCCCTCTGGAGGATCTTGGGCCAGCCAGCTTTTAACCAAATCCATCCCATTACAAATGCATTAAAACCATCGCACCATATATCACTATAAGACAGCATGCCAATAACACACCTTACCTGTACTCTGACCTTTGAACTTCTAATATTCACCCCAGGCACAGCAACGAGACGCATTTGTGCAGGAGCGGTACGGGCGCTATGACCTCAGCGATCCCTTCATGGCTCTTCAGAGAGACAGCGAGGCAATGCAGGGTGACGGGCAGGGTCAAACTCAGACTCGGGGTCATGGTGGGAGAGGCCAGGTCAACCCAAGCCCACTGGCTGTCCTTAAGCTGGTGATGAGCCACTGCAAGCGCATGCAGGAGAAGATGATGGCACAGCTAGCGGCAGCCGAGAGCAGACACCGACGGGTGAGAGACAGTGTGTGTGTGTGTGTGTGTGTGTGTGTGTCAGAGCAAATCAAGTCAGGGTTATTTTTTGCTGTCCCATTTACAGTATCTGTGAAAACACATCAGATGTCTCAGCTGTAGCTGAATTATGGCCAATTATGAACAATCTGATTTTGACCAAAACTGGGATTGTTGTCTGTAACATATTTTGACATCCTCACTTTAAGAAAACCAAACTATTTCACCAAATAGTCGAGTAATGATTTTTGTTTAATTTTGCTAAACAAGTGTGCTTTCCTTTTGCAGAGAACATTATGCGTTGATCAAGTTGTTAGTTATGTACCATAGCGAAACGCATATAAGCCTAATAGATTCAGTTTGTAAACAATTTAAATACTGTCAATCAGTCCCTCCAGGATTTTGCCATGGCAGAAATTAACGCAAAATCACAAAAACTCTGCAATATTCTGAGGAGCTCGCTATGTTTCAGAATTACTGCAGATTTTCTGCACATTCGGGCCAAGACTCATCATGTGACATCATCACAATGCGCATTCAGCCAAAGCCCTCTGCAATTCACGTGCGTTGAACCTGAGTACAGATAAAAGGTCTCATTTACCAACAAACACCACTGAGAAAGAATTCAAGTAATTTTTTTCAAGCAAATTTTGAAAAAAGCCGCAGTAAAATCAAGCTTTTGGCTGCAACGATCACAAAAAGACTTTGCACACACAACATCGCTGATGCTGTAGAGATGGCAGCAAAGTTATATAATTATATAACAAATAAAATGTAAAATAATTACATTTAGCCAGCAGAAATTCTGATTGAGATATGTTCATAAGAGAAATATATTTCAGTTCAGGAAGGCCTGTAGTTTTCAGAACTACTGTAGTAGAAAATGTCCAAATTAAAACCATTATAAACATCTCATGCTAAACAGCTTACCCTGAGTATCTATTTAGTGTTATAGAAAATAAATCTACACACTTTCCATTTTCCACATTTTTACTGAAGGTGTCCACCATTACCAGTCACCAGAGAACTCTTCCTGCTTTCCCAGCTCACATTATGTAATGGGAAAGAGATATTTACCCAGGGTACAGGCAGTCCTAGGTTTGGATCTGTAACCAAACCTTGATGTGCCATGTTTTATTAGCTGATGTAGGCGGGAGTCAGTAGTAACTAAGAGGATTGAGTACAGCGTGTCTATATTTGTGTGTGGGGATGTGTGCAAAGCATTCATTTGTGTTTACTTGCATACGCCCATGCAGTTTTATCCGTGATCGGCTCCTGTCTGCTTTAGTCCTGGAGACTTTGGTAGCGCCAAAAACAAGTAGCGTTCGAAATCTCAGTCATGAAGCTATGAGAAAAGCTATGAGAAAAATACATGTTAAATATACATTTAGAACAGTAGCGAGAGACAAAGCTACGTCTGAAGCTACGCTTCGTTTAGTACGGTATTACGCAAGAGCAATTCTAGGCATTCCATTTGTGGAGAGCGTGTGTGCATGTGTGATTAAGCCTTAACCTTCCCGTCTCAGATGAGCCTCGCGACCTCAAAAGGAACAATGGAGCTCCTGGGGTGAGGAGAATGAGTGTGAGTGAGAGACATGGCGCGCGTGTGTGTGTGTGTGTGTGTCGTGTGAGAGAGCGAGAGAGAGGAAATCCACGTGTGTTGTTCCTGTCTGTTCTATATTTCAGTTCCACACAATGAAACCGCAGGTTCCATGTGTGTGTGTGTGTGTGTGTGTGTGTGTGTGTGTGTGTGCGTGTGAGGGAGAGAGAAAGAGAGAGAGAGAATCTATGTATATTGTCTCACACAGAGCTTCTTGTAATGACCAATGCGTATAATGAAGCAGGTTCGTTTTGGGCTACAGACATTCCCTCCCTGTTCATTTATTCTGTCCATCAGTATATTGTCCTTCTTTTCTTAACTTTCTTTAACTTTTGTCTAGTCATTCTCTCTCTCTCTCTCTCTCTCTCTCTCTCTCTCTCTCTCTCTCTCTCTCTCTCTGGTGATGAATAGGTTCATTTTTTTAACTGGCTTTGATTTAGAAACTTTAGTCTGAAACCTGATCAGCCTGAATGGATCATCAAAGAGCACAGCAGGACTTCCGTATGATCTCAGTTTAGGAGGAACAGGAGTGTGTGTGTGTGTGAGAGAGAGAGAGAGAGAGAGAGAGAGAGAGAGAGAGAGAGAGAGAGAGAGAGAGAGAGAGAGAGAGAAGGCAGTGGTGATGAACAAGTGTGATCAGTATAAACATGCACACACATGCATCTTGATGTACACACACACACACACACACACACACACACACACACACTCCTCCACTACACATACACCCATGCTTGGGTGGGACTTATATTATTATATTTGCTTTAAGATCCACTGCAATGAAGACTGAGATCAATAACGAGAGAGAAGCACTTAGCCTTTATTATTCCACCATTACTAACTTTAATTACTAACTGGCGCTACTCCATCTTCAGTCTATCTGTCTGTATTTATGCATCTCTACCTATCTCTCTCTCTCTCTCTCTTTATATCTGTATACCTATCACCACTGTATAAACCTTTTTTTTTTTACCCTTAGTAGGCCAAAGACCACAAAGTGTGTAACATTTTGTAATGCATATTATTATTAGCAACACCTTTGCACTCCAGAATTAACTAACCATTGTATAAAGGCTTTGGATCCACCTCTTCTTCACTTCTGACCTGGTTAAAGCATTTTTTTAGTCAGAGATAAAACCTACATACACCTACATATACAGTATGTTTATAAAGTGTGTGTGTGTGTGTGTGTGTGTGTGTCTGTGTGTAGGTTATCGCTGACCTGGAGGAAGAGAAACGGCGCCATGCCCAAGACACGGCTGAGGGCGATGATGTCACTTACATGCTGGAAAAGGAAAGAGAGCGACTACTGCAGCAGGTAACCTAGCAACGCCACCAAAACACAAACAAACACACATACACACACACACACACCTGTACGCAGCCTTATACTCATCACGCCATGAGCCAGTGTTAGCAGAATGCTGCCTAGTCAGAACATCACTGCTGCCTGTCTAGTGACTAGCACGCTATGTTATAGCCTGGTCAAGAGGACAGAAGTAATCGTATCAGCTGTGGTGCTGATCGGCGCTTTGTATTTGGGTGAAATCCAGACAGGCTTGTGAGAAAAGCTATAACACAATAGCCCTTATGGACTGTGTGTGTGTGTGTGTGTGTGTGTGTGTGTGTGTGTGTGTGTGTGTGTGTGTGACCAGCAGGAGTCCAGGATTGCACTATTGGAAACCCATAGAGGAAAAGAATCCATTGTTCTGTGCACTGCTGCTGCAGTGTGTGCAGTATGGGTAGAGGAAAGGGTGATAAGGTCAGAGGACAGACTATACCATATTACGTAAGAGCTCTTTCCTGCCTTCTGGCCCTGCCCAGAGAAAAGCCATTATATATACAGTGCTGTGAAAAAGTATTTGCCCCATCCTGATTTCTTCTATTTTTTCTGTATATCTCATACTAAATTGTTTCAGAAATTAAAACAAAATCTTAAGATAAAACAAAGGCAACCTGAATAAACACAAAATACAGTTTTTAAATGATAATGTTATTTATTGAAGCAAAAAAGTTATCCAATACCAACTGGGCCTGTGTGAAAATGTATTTGCCCCCATAGTTACTAATTCCCCAAATCTATTACTGCAAACCCTGTTCAATCAAATCAACAGTTAAATATAACTTTTTCAACAGCATGAAGTTGGTTAAAAGGTCTTACCCAGTAACACACTATGCCAAAGTTGAAAGAAATTCCAGAAATGATGAGGAAGAAGGTGATTGAAATACATCAGTCTGGGGAGGGTTACAAAGCTATTTCAAAGGCTCTGGGACTCCAAAGAACCACAGCAAGAACCATTATCTCCAAATGGAAAAACCCGGCACAGTAGTGAACCTTCCCAGAAGTGGACGACCTTCCAAAATTCCTCCAAGCAACTACTCATCCAGGAAGTCACAAAAGAGCCAAGGACAACATCAAAGGACCTACAGGCCTCACTTGCATCAATAAAGGTCACTGTTCATGACTCCACTATCAGAAAGACACTGGGCAAAAATCGCATTCATGGAAGAGTGGTGAGGTGAAAACCACTGCTAACACAGAAGAACACTAAGGCTTGTCTGAATTTTGTCAAAACATACCTTGATGATCCTCAAACCTTTTGGGAGAATGTCCTGTGGACTGATGAGTCAAAAGTTGAACTGTTTGGAAGACAGCAGTCCTGTTACACCTGATGTAAACAACTTACTTTTTTTTAAATGGCATTTGCCCTTATCCAGACCAACTTACATTTAAGTCATTTATACAACTGAGCAGTTGAGGGCCTTGCTCAAGGGCCCACAGTGGCAGCTTGGCAGTGCTGGGGTTTGAACTCATGACCTTCTGATAAGTAGTCCAACATCTTAACCACTGAGCTACCACTGCCACACCAAACCAAACCTATAATTCCACAAAAAGAACATCATATCTACGGTCAAGCATGGTGGTGGAAGTGTGATGGTGTGGGGATGCTTTGCTGCTTCAGGGTCTGGGCAACTTGCAATAATTGAGGGAAACATGAATTCTGCTCCCTACCAGAAAATCCTAAAGGAGAATGTCCGGTCTGCAGTCCGTAAATCAAAACTCAAGTACAACTGGATTATGTAGCAAGACAATGTTCCAAAGCTTAGGAGTAAATGCTAGTCCTAGAAGTAAGTGAAAGACTGATCTCCAGTTATCAGAAGCATTTGGTTGCAGTTACTGCTGCTAAAGGTGGCACGACCAGATTTTAAGTTTAAGGGGGCAGTTAGTTTTTCACATGGGTGATAGGGGCTGGATAACTTTTTTTTTGCTTCAATAAAACAAATAAATAAATAAAAACTGTATTGTGTGTTTACTTAGGTTGCCTTTGTTTTATGTTGCATTTCGGTTGAAGATCTAAAAATATTTAGTATGAGATACACACAAAAACAGAAGAAATCAACAGAAGAAACTGTGAAAACTTTTTCACAGCACTGTACACACACACACACAGCAAGTATTTTCATCACAAGACACAGAAGTCATGCTATGTATAAGTAGCTTATATTCATCAGTAGCCAGATCTTTTTTCCTAGCGCTCTTATAATACTGTCCTGTATTTCCAAAATCAGCATCAAAGATCAAGATTTTATCAGAATGTGTTGTGTTAAAAAGAAAAAAGTAATACACATGGAGAAAGCACATGTATGTTGTTAATGTGTATCAGGAAAACACAGGTGTTAGTATATGGAATGTCCAGAAACATTCAGTGCTCTGTGTCCCCCTTGTGGTTGTAAAAAGATATTACAGGCATGTTTCCATAGAGAACATTGTTCAGTGCTCAGAACAAATGCTCTAAACATGAGGTACATGGACATATTGTATAAGGGCATCCATCCATCCATCCATTTTCCATACTGCTTGTCCTACACAGGGTCGTGCGGAGCCTGGAGCCTATTCCAGGGAACTCACGGACACAAAGTGGGGGACACCCTGGACGGGGTGCCAACCCATCACAGGGTGCAATCACACACACACACACACTACAGACAATTTGGAAATCAGCCTACAATGCATGTCTTTGGACTGGGGGAGGTAACCGGAGTACCCAGAGGAAACCCCTGAAGCACAAGGAGAACATACAAACTCCACGCACACAGGGCAGAGGTGGGATTTGCACCCCCAACCCCAGAGGTGGGATTTGCACCCCCAACCCCAGAGGTGTGAGGCAAACGTGCTAACCACTAAGCCACATATTTAATGACTATACGTATTATATTATAATTATGGTTATTTAGTTGCTTTAATAAAGTCTACCTGACTTGGGTCACAGGTTTTTTTTTTTTTATATTTGACAGCAACCTTATTTTCAGTGGCAAGTAAAATTTTCTCAGAACTCCCCACAAAGGTAGGATTAAACATTATTATGTCGATCAAACTGTTTTTAACCTGTGGATTAAACTGTTTATAAGTTTTCAATACAAAGTGCATTATGTTTCGCACTCAAACTCTACCTCCAGCCAAACTATGTATTTCTGCAGCTCACTTTGCAAATGTTTGCACACTTTTTTTCAATAATATGGCACTCGGGTTCAACGTACAGACTCGTTTCAACTGGCAGGAACTCTGCACTGGGCACGGACTCACCCATATTTGAGAGTTGAACAGTGGAAAAGGATTAGGAGATGTTTTTTCCAATTTTTAATTGTTAGAAAACCTAGCGTTTTCCTATTAAAAACGTACAATAGAAACAGACTTTTAAAAAGTCGTCACAAACTCTAGTCCTAGGGTAGTCTAGAAGAAAATTTCTTACACTTCAGCAGGTTGCTGTCACATGATCCAGGTGTTCTTGATTGTATCACTCAGGTAGACAGAGGAAAGAGCATTTGAAAAAGGGGCAAATGCGAGAGAAGAGGCAGGAAAATGCCCTTTGGTCAGGCGACTCAGTAATTACTTCCTGCTGATTACTCTTGTTTCTTGTCTCTGTGCAGTTGGAGCTGGAGAGGGCGCGGGCCGAGCGTCTGGAGCGCGAGTGTCACTCGCTTTCAGCCCAGGTGGAGGAGAACCAGACAGAGCAGCAACAGCTCTCTTCTAACCTGGCTAAGGAGTGCCAGCGTGCCAGTGCCCAAGCCCAGGAAGAGAGTGAACGTGTTGCCCAGCTGTGCAGGCAGCTGGAGCAGGAACGCAGTGCCACGCAGAGTCTGCAAGGAGAGCTGGAGCAGGAGAAGACACGTGCCCTGCAGACGGAGGCCAGAGTCGAGCGCCAGCTGGCCGAGTTCGACACGGAGCGTGAGCAGATGAGAGCGAAGCTGCGCAAGGAGGAAAGCCACGGCAGAGAGCTGCAGGAGCTGATCGAGCACCTCAAGAACGAGCTGGAGAATGTGAAGGAGAAGGAGAAAGGATGGAGGAAAAAAGTGGAGGAGGAAAAGAAAGCAGCAGAGAAGCAGCCGAAAGCGGTGTCAGCTTCTGCAGCCTGCCAGACTGAGCCAGATGGGAAAGTGGTCAGCACTGAAAAAGCTCAACGGCTGAGACTTAACGGGCATCAACTCCGTAAAGAGAGCGAGTCTTCAGAAGAGAAAAGTACTGAAAATGGAGGAGTAGAGAATGGAGGAGCTTTGAGCTCACCTGTGCATGCACTCCAGTCTCTCTCTCCCAGCAGCACAGCCTGCTCATCACTCTCCTCCTCGCCGTGCTCCTCGCCCGTACTGGCCAAGCGCTTGGCATCATTGGGCACCTGCAGCCCCACGTACCCATCATCCTACCAGTCGAGCGTGAACCAACGCTTCCACGCCGCCAGACACAAGTTCCAGCAGCAGGCTGAGCAAGGTGTAGCGATGCCCTTGTCGCCTCGCGAGCTTTCACCCACTTCTACACCAGTGCCCCCTCTGTCCGAGAACTCCACTGCCAAGCAGATGGCTCGCAACACTGTCACACAGGTGCTGTCGCGCTTCACCAGCCAACAAGCAACAGTCAAAGCACCCGCTCCTAACAGCTCACCGTTTGGCACTGATTACCGCACACTTGCGACAGCCTCCTCACCTACCAGCAAAGTTTCGTGCCCTCTGTCGCCTGGCATCCGCTCGCCCACAACTCCTCGGGGGGAGAGAAGCTTTGCATCCCCTGTAGCCCAGAAGAAGCCTGGCACGAACCAGAATCCAGGCTCACCCGTATCTGCATCCTCGCCTCGCTCTTCTCACTTCCCCGAGCTCTCAAACAGCTGCGGCATCAGCAGCACGCAGGAGGGTGCTAAAGAGCTTGACCTGCTCATGTCCAAATCCAGCTAACCACTAACGACAGACAAGCTTTCACTACTTAAAGTCTTTTTAAATTTAGCACTAGGCTTAATAAAAAAAACTGGTGTTCTGAAAACTTCGTCAAAGTCTGAAATGGCTTCAACAAAAAGGACATAACAGAGAAAACGACTCACACATACTAAACCTGCAGATTAACTAATGAGTCGAATCAAACACTGATTTTTTTTTTTAATTTAAATGTTGTAACAGTGGAGCTTGCCAAACTATCCAATCCAGCTAAACACAGGCCAAATCCACATACAACCCAAATTAAAGGGCCTAATCCATACGCAGTCTCTCCTGGCTCCACCGTTATCCCTTCTCTAAGATTACAGAGCATTCTAAACACTCTAAGCACTCACACTTGCACTCCTATATTCCTTTACTCTCCAGATCCACACATAAAGATCTTTGCAACTGAGAAGCAGAGCGGTGGACATGGGCTCTTCCGCCTACCGTGGACACTACACAAGCAAGACAACGTTTATTTGAATTTCCTTTTTTTTAATGCATTATTATATTATCATCTTGTATATTGAGATATTTTATTTATCCCTATCATTTTCCTCTACCATGCATATTCTAAGTGGAAAAAATGAAGAAATGTTATAAATGTTAAAAAAAAAAAAACAAAAAAAAAAAAAACAACTGACTTTAAATTAATAAGCAATAATTAATTATGCATTCTCAGGTGACCAATCAATAGTTAGAATAAACATAAAAAGATCACATTAGTCTTATGTAGCAAAATAAATGAGAACTATTTCCAAGTACTACCAAGTACAAGCACTTTGGATATATTAAACCCTCCTGCTTTCACTGTATATGGAAATGTCACCTGTTCTCACAGTTGGGAAGAAAAATGCTTTTGCAAGCTACATGTGGAAAAAAAAAAATTTCATAACATTAAAACACATTCAGAGAATTCGAGATAGTATGTTGGCATACTATTTACTACGGTAGTATACAGTTTGTGATGTGGCCCAATTGTTCTAGCATGTAGTTATCCGCTGCTGTTATGAAATTCACAGTTCTGATCCAGCAGCAGTCTGCCCGTCAACTTGCTGCGGTGTAATTGTGTGTCTTCTGCAACTTAATAAACAGCACATAAGCTACAGCACAACGAACTAATAACCTAATGTTAGCCAGTTAGATAAAAATATAAGTTTTACTTGAAGAGAAAAGAGTTGCAATTACCGCTGTAAATTGAAATTGCAATTGCACGAAATTGTTTCGCAGTGATGTTTGTTGGTAAATGAGACCTTTTAGCCGTACTCATGTTCGACACACGTGAATCGAAGGGGGCTTTGGCTGAATGCGTGTTGTGATGACGTCACAGTGCATCTTGGCCCAAATCTGCAGAAAATCTGCAGTAATATTGAGAAATCGCAAGTTCCTGAGAATGTTGCGGAGTTACCATGATTTTGCGTTAATTTCTTTGATCACAAAATCCTGGAGGGACTGTTAACTTTACTTTAACTCTTACTTTAATCTTTATGTGTAAATTTCCTTCCAATTCAAACCAGACACAAAACTGACTGAGATTTACAAAGATTATAAATCCTACACTGTAATTTTAAACTGTCAAAGAAATCAGAAACTGCATTGGTGCTGCGTTATTGATTCGTTTTCTACATGAAAACTAGTCTTACGTGTACCAACAAGGATTAAATTAAACGTTTCGAGCTTTTAAGTTTTATTTTGTGATGCATCACCTGACTGTCCACTTTGATGGATTTGTCTGTGAAGAAAAATAGCAATAACTTTACTCTTAAGAGAATTTATCATTTTTGCTTTTTGCTAGAAAATGGGCATAAAGACTTGTAAGGATCATCTTATAAATGCTGCTATTTTGAGAATTTAAACCACCTCAGATGCGAGATGGAAATGAATACAATTTTAAATAAGTAAGTAACAGGATTAAAGTTAAACTTACTGAAAAACTAGACCCAGTTTAATTTGTGGTTTAAGGTGACTAGGTGATTTAATTCAGACAGGCTTAATCTTAGCTTGACTCGATTGAATCTGTGTAATGGAAACTATCATACTAAAAACGCTTAAAGGGCATGTTCTTGAAATCAGGTCTAATCAGTTCTCGGTTCTAAGCACAGAAAAAGAGACAACAAACACTAAAACTGGTAATTAACTGATGAGTTGACTGGCGTGTTGTAACAAAGAAATTGAGCAAACATCACCCTCTAGTGTCAGTGATGAGAAAAGCTCTCACTCTATTTAACAATAGACTTCTTTCCATTTGTCTGGAGCAACATGTGAAGTAATACTTCATTTTTCCACTTTCCGCTGTAAGGAGTGATCAAGAGCAGACTTCTAGAAAAATATTCCCTCCAAATATGTAGCTTGAAATAGTCAGCCAGGTAGGTAGTAAAAGCTCAGTGTAGGTAAAAAAATCTAGCATGTGATTTCAACCATTATATAATCATCTGAAAAATCATTGAGAAATAAATGACTAGGGACTTTCTTTCTTTGTCTATCTGCTCATGTGTACACAATTTCATTCACACTATATGGCATCAACTTAATAAATAATTGTATGTAACTATATCGAATTTCGTCTAAGATACTAGGAATAGCATACTAGGTATAAAAGTTACTCACTAGATAAATAAAAGCACATTGGGTAGAGATGAAGATTTTTTGATGAGTTTAAACTATCTCTAGGGCTGTGTAATAGATATGAAGAGGCTTTAAAATAAAACTGTCACTCAACTGATGGCTGTATATGGATGTTTCATATGTTTCGAGTCTTACCATCCTTGCAAATAGTCAGCCTACTTCATCCTTTAATTTTCTTATCAAATGACAATTAAATTGGATGTAAATTGAAGTTTTCTTTGTCTTATAAAGATGTAGGTTTAACTCTGTGTTTCTTTCTTGTCTGATACCTCACAAAGCCTTTACTGTACTTTTTTGTCCAGCACAAACCTGGGCTTGTACTACTGTAATTTTTTTTTTTTAACCTGTTCGTCTTGAAGATGATGGATATGCAGTTTACCTGGTGTTCTTAACAAGAATTGCTCCACACTGCTTGTTTTTTTTTTTAATACATGGGAAAATAAAACCTTTTGGAGCTCAACTTATATATGTGTAAACGTGTCGTGGTTTTTCCATTTAATCTTCATTCATCTTTAGTAACCACTTTATCCTAGTAAGGGCCACGGTGGGCCTGGAGCATATCGCAAGAACACTGGGCACAAGCCTGGATTCCAGTCCATGACAGGATGCCATGCACTACTTTCACATCTAGGGAATTGAGTAGCTAATCCACCTATACTGCCATGAGGTAACCAAGGATTAAGGAGTAGACAATCCACCTATACTGGCATGTTTTTGGGAGCTGGGAGGAAAAACAAGAGAACCCTGAGGAAGCTCACATGGACACAGGGATGTGAAGATCCACACAGACAGTATCCCAAGGTCAGGACCACAGGAGCATAACACCATTTAAACTGTCAAAGAAATTGGAAAATGCACTGATGATTTGTTGTCTAGATGAAACCTAGTCTTGTGTGTACCAACAAGGATTAAATTAAACAAAGTTAAAGCTTTTAAGTTTTATTTTGTGATGATTGTCCACTTTGAAAATAGCAACAACTTATGATTTCATGAATCATGATTTTTTCCCTTCTTTTTGATTGAAAATTGGCATAAAAACTTAAGGAATCTTTTATTTTCTGATCCATCTTGTATGTGCTATTTTAAGAATTTAAAAAATCTTAGATGCAAGATGCAGCTGTGTGATTTAATTCAGACTAAAGCTTACTGGCAGAAACCAGTGTTGGACTACATATGCACAATTTATTCTAGACTACATTTGAAATGTTGTAAATCCAGGACTAGATTTAATCCCAGCTCCAATCCAAGAATAGAACCAGTGCTACCCGCTGCCCCACTGTGCTGCCCTGCATTTAATCTTTAAAATGAAACATTTTTGTTCTGCTCGGGCTATTCTGGACTAAACTGAAGTTTTAGTTCACATCAAGGGAAAGGCACAACACTGTTACCGTGTTGGTTGGGTCATTAAATACTTGTTACATAACTTTGGAGACTTACCTTAGAGGACTATCAGAGTTTACTACAGTATAAAGTCACTTCAGCCAAAACAGTCCAATCAAGTCTAGGTTATTGCACAGAGCAAGTGAAAGCCAGTCTCCACTGAGTCAAGGAGCTATAAACAGACCCCTGAAAGAGGAAAAACATTCCAGACAGTTTCAGTCATCAGCTTGGTGCCAATTCTTTATTACCTGTGAGTAGCATAGACTTTGCTAAAATCAGCATAAGAGCTTTGTTACAAGACAGAGAGAGACAGAGAGATGATGCGAGAGTGATATTATACAGTGTGACAATGCTTCCGTGTTCAGGGTGAATTTTACAGTGGTGAAGCACCGAACAGTACCATGACATGAACATGCGACAGCAACACTGATGACGCCCCCTTCCGCTCCAGGACAGCAGAGTGCATAGAACAACTCCGATTTGCTGTTTGCATTGTAAGACTTGTTCAATTCTGGACACCCCAAAGCACACAGGATGCCTACAACAAAAGAATGCTAGCATGGGTTTTAAGGACTGCTTAGTAAAATATAACATCTGTATGTATAAATATGAAACTCAGAATTAACCAGGATTTCTCTGCCATGGGAAAGAGGACTATTGGTTTCTTTTATTGATTCAGAAATCCATACATATTTCGAATGTCTTCTTTTTGGGGGAGGGTTTAAGTTACAGGTGGAAGGAGGTACTAAGAGTCAGGCATTAAGACAAAGACCAATTCCAACACTCGGACACAAACCTTCCCTCCTTACACATTTTGACACTGAAAGAAGAGAAGATGTGTTCCGAGTGTTGTACTGCAGTCAGTAGTTACTGAGCAAGACAGACAGCAGTTCTCTGCTTCTCTTAAGGACAATTAAACCATACTCACAAACATTCCAAACCATCGCAGCTCACGACACCAAAAAAAAAAACTACACTGTACACCCTTTCAAAAGAATTTTGGATAGACGGGTCAGATGAATTCACATAAATGCAATAATGGCATTGGATTTGCCAGTAATTTAGATGCAGACTCCCTCTACGCTTATGTCCGACCCTCCTCCAATAGCTGAGTCCTTTTACAAGCCCGAAATTGAATGAAATCACATCCTCTTTGTAACATTGATAGAGCAAGTTCTTTGACTTATTTGGGTTTTTTTTTTCTTTTTCTATTTTCATTTTTTTCAGGGGTAGGGGGGTGGGGGTCTCCCTCTGGTTAGCGAACAGCATGTGGTTTTCTTTTTGACCGGTTCTGCGTTGAGAGAGGAAGAGAGCTGGAACCAGGCACGTTCTAGGCGTTCTGCATCTCTTTGCCGATCTTGTAGCTGAGAATCTTGTTCCAGTCGATCTTGGTGCGGGTGACGGGGAGCTGCCTGCGCAGAGCTTTGAAGGTCGTGTCCGACATCGTCTGGTAGTTCTCGCTGATGGCCGTCTATGGTGAAAAGTTGCAGTGACACTTATCTGATGTATATCTTGAAGTTACTACCACCTAAATCTCATCATTGCTGGTTCTATATACAAAAAAAGTCAATGAAAGCGTTTACCTGGTAATCATTCTCTGCATTTTCAATGATTCTTACAAATTCCTTGGCGGTTGACTCTTCATCCTGGAGATAAGGAAAACAAAAAACATTGCCTCATACGATACACATACCAAACGTCTATGGATCTGACCGCAGAAATAGTGGTGAAAACTAGACTTGTAGTGTATGGGGTATGTGTGTTTACTCACAGAGACTATGATGGACTCCTCCACCTCTTTATGACTGACCAGTTGCACATTGCCATCCTCATAATAATGCACCTGTCACAGCACAGCCAGCAGTGACAAAAATCAATCAAATTACAATCAAAATCCAAGAGTTCATTTCAGGAAAGTTGACAATACGTAGATTAATTTAAATATCAGATGATAAACATCATGCCGACTAAAGCGTAAAGTGAACTGCTTTAAGATTAAGTCATGCTCTGAAACAAGTAAATCTTTTATCTAGGCTGGTGGAAAAAATGTAAAAAGTGCTTCTTACTTTATAGAACGGTCACCTGTATAAAATTCTCACCTGGATTTTCAGCACCCCCACCACCTGAGAGGAAGGCTGGTTGATGGTGAACTTCCATTCTGACCTGCAGCGCCCATTCCTATGTGCACGCACGTGCACACACACACAAACACAGTTAGAGGTCATGGAAATTTAAATAAAAATATCTGCAATGTGATTTGTGTTCTGTCTATGACAGGAACCAAATGAGAAGCACAACTAAATACAGATCCTGCTGTAAACTGAATTCAGGCTTGTAAACAGTGTCAAACAGCCAATAAAATATATACAAGCACAGAACTTTGGCTACATTCCTCACCAGAAGTTTTTAGGCTGAAACTGATGTCCCTCAATGCAGGCAATAATGGTCTTCTGACCGTCCACTGTTTTTCCATATACCTGTTCAAAACCAGTAGGTTAAAAACATTGTGACCAATAAATAAGGATAGTGAAGTTCTCATTTCTGCAACTACAATAATTTCACAGAATCAGATAAATAAGAACAGTTACATGATGCTTAATGCAACTACAAAACATGCCTAAAAGATCAAACAAACAAAAAATTCTCAGTATATTGGCAACATATACACATCAAATTCTTTACACTGATGATACACATGTTTGTGTGCGCATACCGTGCACACTCCGGTAGGGTAATGCTCCTTGACGTAGGCACTAAGTGCAGTGTCGCAGGCGTCTCTCCAGGAGTGCAGCGCGGTCTCACCCTGGTAGGGCTGCAGATCACTGGCTTCCTTACGCAGGTGATCAAAACGGAATGACCCGCGGCTCCGCGGGTCAAAGAAGCGTCCCTGACCCAAATCCCCATGCTCCGTAATCAGAACCTGTGCACAGCAGGAGAGGAGGAAATGAGTAATGACCCAACTACAAATACAATTTTTTTTAGGACTCCAGCACATAGCAGAAGAGGAAGTCAGTCTATCAATGATTGAACTTGACCATTACTACAAAACCTGCAGTACAGGTTTTAATAACACATAATAGCATAAGACAACTTCCCACATAATAGACTGACTGATTAAAGTTTCATGGAAAATAAATTAAACACTGTGCCAGTATGAGCAATCTTGAAAGCAGGCTACCAGCGAGATGGGGATGGATGCATAATGAGTTATAACTAAACCAGTGAAACAGGCAAACAAGCATTTCTCTAATTAGTAATAAGATTCAGAATAATTACTAGTTAATAATAATTACTACATGATTATATATATATATATATATATATATATATATATATATATATATATATATGTTTTTTTTAATTTATAAACATTAAAGTAACTTCTCTCAAACAAGCATAATTAGTTAGAAATTGTTAGATGGTGAATTACAAAATTATCCCCACAGGCAGACTAAAGGCTATAGTAAATAATGACTGAAATGACCTATAAGGAAATGTAAAGAAGGAAATCCCTGTGCAAATGAATAAAGTCACAATGCTCCATCTCACAGTGTCATATGACCTGCTTCTGAGCTGAGTGAAGATGGAATATTCCTAAATGAAGGAACTGTGTCCTGGGGCATACATCCTAGGTAAAGTTGTGAAATAAATACATCCCTATTTCAATCATTACAAAAACTACTCTACACAGACAACAGGGAGCCAATCAGATCATATATATATATACATATATATATATATATATATATATATATATATATATATATATATATATATACACACACACACATATACACACATGGTAGATATGGCCATGTACACATGCTGTATATGGCCATATCTACCATATGGGGTAAACCATTTCTGACTGTAGCTCAAACTGTGATTAGCAATAGATGTCACCCCATTAATCAGTGGAAAGTGACCACCACATGAGCACCACTGGCCAGATATCATTTGGGTGGATGACTATTTTCAGCACACAGCAGTGCTACAGACATGGCAGTTTGTGTGGTGTTGGTATACGTGTTTCAGGAACAGCCCTGTTGCTACAGTGGGTATAGAAAAGAATCACCCCCTTTAAAATAATCACATTTTGTTGCTTTTCACCCTGAAATGAAAACGGACACAGTTTTTGTTTTATCCAGTTGTATTTACTCAGTGCAACTTATAACATCCAAGTGAAAGATAGAATGCCAACATGTCAGAAAATAAATAAATAAATAAATAAAAGTGTCACTGAGTTGGAAAAAGGATCACCCCCCTCCTAAAAATGACTTGTAAAACTCAATCAGGTGTAGCTAATCACCTTCTCAATGGCACAAAAAGCCATTTGAGTTTCAACTGTGATCAGCTGTGGTCATTTTGATTAGCTCAGCATGAAAAGAGATTTCCTGGAGCATTTTGTAGTTTGCAATTTAAACAAACCATCAACTATGGGTGACTATCAACTAAAAGATCTCCGGGATAAAGTTGTGGACAGGCACAAGTCAGGAGATGGATACAAAAAAAATGTCAAAGGCTTTATCAATGCCTAGAAGCACAGTGAAGTCTATTATTAAGAAGTGGAAGGTATTTGGTACAACACAGACACTCCCTGGATCAGGATGTCGCTCCAAACTGGATGAAACAGCCAGGAGGAAACTGGTCAGAGAGGCTACCAAGAGGCCTGCAGCAACTCTGAAGCAGTTGCAAGAATTTATGACAAAGAGTGATCATTGTGTGCATGTGACAACAATATCACAAATTCTCCACAAATGTGGCTTGCATGGGAGGGTTGGCAAGAAAAAAGCCACCCATGACTGAGCTTTGCCAAAACACACCTTGAAGATTCTGAGGCCACATGGAAAAAGGTGTTATGGGGTTGTTTCTCTGCAGCAGGGACTGGAGCACTTGTCAGGATAGAAGGAAAATGGATGGGGCAAAATACCGTCAAATTCTTGAGGCAAATCTGCTGCCGTCTGCCAGAAAGTTGTCAATGGGAAGAAGGTTTACCTTCCAACATGACAATGACCCAAAGCACACAACAAAACTGACCACACAGTGGTTGAAGGAGAAAAAGGTGAATGTCCTTGCATGGCCTAGTCAGAGCCCAGACTTAAACCCCATTGAATATCTGTGGAATGACTTGAAGACTGCAGTCCACAAACGGTCATCATCAAATTTAACTGAACTTGAGCAGTTCTGCAAAGAAGAGTGGGCAAATATTGCAAAGTCTAGATGTGCAAAGTTAGTAGAGACATATCCCAACAGACTAAAGGCTGTAATTAAATAATTAAGGCAAATTAAAGCAAGGGAGTGACCCTTTTTCCAACTCAGTCATTCTGTTTTTTTTTTTGTTTTTTTAAATTTCCTGACATGTTGGTGTTCTATCTTTCACTTGGATGTTATAAGTTGCACTGAGTAAATACAGCTGGATAAAACAAAAACTGTGTCCGTTTTCATTTCAGGCTGAAAAAGAAACAAAATGTGATTATTTTAAAGAGGGGGTGATTCTTTTCTATACCCACTGTATGCACAATCAGCGATCTTGTTAGTCTACCTTGTAGGTGTACAGTTAAATGAATATATCTAGTGCTAGTCATTTCTAACTCTTCACTGCTGTCGATTTGTGACCAAGGGACTGCTGGTGGCCAGATATTTTGGTTGGTAGAATATCCTCAACCCAGCACAATAAGGTGTTCCCCAATTTTGCTGGCTGTCATGCTGTTATTGTTATTTAGTGTCACACTAGTAAAGTTGACATGTACATCTGGGGTATGATGTGTCAAAATGGGCTCTCTGGTAATTTGGAAAAATTATATGCATATCCAAATCAGTCATTAAACCCTTTAAGAATTTTCCTTACCAAACTTCATATGGTAAAACTAATTCATCATGGTGCACTTATATGAAAGTTGTGTATCTGTTACAAAGTAGGTAAATTGTCTAAGTGTAGTACATTATGAACAACTCTTACCGACTCCTCCGAATTTTCCAGTTTTACAGGGGTAAATTGATCCATGTTATACTGGGCAAAGGCACTGTGAGGGAAGGATAGAGATGAAAAATTAGACAACACAACATTCCTGGGCTCAAAGAGTAATATTAGGAGTGAACCAAGACACTTACTGTGCTGCCCCCTCCCTGAGGAGGTTGTCATTGTTGAGGAGAAGCCGCACATCTATACAGAAAAAGTGCAATATCTTTTTAACAAAAGCTAGTGATTGCTAGAGTGGCACAAACCGCCACACCCATGCAAATAACTAATAATGTAAGATTCAACCTAGAAAAAAAGTAAGCAGATGTTTCACTAATGTCAAAGAAGTGTGTCAGGACACCTTCAGGGTGGAACCTAAGATTATTTGTTGTCCATTATGCCATTGTATAACACCCTCTGGGACGAGGTTAGTGGGAAACTTACCGTTGAAGACTTCATTGAACTCGCCAGGTGGAGCATGGGTAACAAAGTTAGCTGCTATGCGGACCTGCACAAAAAAAAAAAAAAAAACAGATATAATATTTGAAATACATAAAACGTTCTTACAGCAATGACTCCCCAAACAGTTATTCTACAGTCACACTGTTCATGTCCCAAGCGAGTGTAGAGTTGGTAAACAGAATTTTCTGGAATCTCACAGAGAAAGAAAGGCATTATGCTCTTCCTGAAACCTAGTCCTAATCCACATGAACACTGGTAAACCTGAAAACTTTTTTTTTCTTATCGGTTTTGTTGTTCCATCTACAGTAAACAAAGTATTAGGTCACTAAATACGCATCACCAATGTGGATAAATGCCATTTCTGAAAATACTGGCACATGTTTGTCATTTCTAAAAGGTGGAGTCTACAGCAGCACTGTGTGCTGTGTTAGATATTGTAATTTCCTCCTTGACGGCTCCATGTAGTATACTAACAATGCTAGAGCATGCAGGAAAGTTTTTTATGTTCATGTTGTCGAAACAAAATAACAGAAATAGCATAAAGGTCATGGGTCAGTCACCCAGCATGCATGTCCAGCATGTAGTTTTCTATCATTTCTTGTTTCACTGAGAAATGGACTGACTTTTCAAAATTACCCATGTTAGTGTGGACTAAACCTTAGTGCTTTTTTTTTTTTTTTTTTTTAAATTGTCTAGATGCTATCTGCAAGACAATTTGCTAAAATAAATATGTCATTTTCATACATGTGAGGAAGTGAGTGTAATAGTGTGCAGCCTCCCAAACCAGTGAGATGAACAAAGAGGAAATGGCTAAATTGGGAGAATGCTGGATTCAAAATAATCAGAAGGGGAAAAAAAAAATACAAATCTGTTTTCTGTTCATGGACAAGGCTTCTTTAGCATTCTATTTGAGGTTTTTTTTTTTTTTTTAGTTATTTACTTATAAAATAAAGCAATAATCTTTATAAATTAAACAAGATGGAGCCCTTTATTTCTATTGCAGTTAAATAAACAATTTAACATTATAGAGGTCTCTTTCTTCTGTTTGACAATTTCATAAACACGTCTATAAAATTTACAATTACCCACTTTGCACATATATTACAAGTATTTCAAACAGCACACATGCATATTGAGGACGAGGGAGATGTATATTTGGGGTCAGTAAATCAGACAGCCGTGTCCAAAATCAGTGGCGTCCACACAGAGTAACTCATATTACCGCTCTTTCTCAGTCGACTCTGCACTCAGTACTAACCCAGGAGCTGAACGGATCTCTATCCAAATATGAAGAGAGCACTATGAAGGTGCCGTAGCACTTCCTCTCTCCAACCTACAGCTGCACAAAGAGGGACTGAGACTATAGCCTTACTGAAACACACAACAGACCACAGTCAAGCTGCTGATTAACCCCATATTGGTCTTATGTTGATAGGAAGGAACAAAAGGTGAACAAGTGAAAGAGCTGGTGTAAAAACGGGTTTCTCTAGATAACACATGGAAAGCTGGTGGTTCAAGATGTAAACGTATGTTTCATGTGTCAGTGGAGTTTAAAGAGGGAATGCACCAGACATCCTGGCAACTACGAGGTCTAGCCTGTTTAATTCATATATTAGTTGATCAATTCGGTGTCAGGCAAATATTAAACAACATATATTTCTAACATATACATGTTTTGATATCACTACCTGAAACATTCATACTTAACATGAACAAATATCCAGTCATTAATAAACAAAACAAGTATACAGCGTAGCAGTTCATGTTCAACATTGCTTCCTTGGCAAAGTATGGGTTTTGAATTTGCAATATTATGATCATCTTGACACATAAACTAACACTGTCTCTTAATAATAGTAATAATAATAGTGATAATGCTACACTACAATAGTACGTTACATTATTATTACATTTGTGTTTACATTTATTCATCTGACCGACACTTTTTTCTAAAGTGACTTATAACTGGGAAAGGATAAATCCAAGGGGTTAAGTGTTTTGTTTAAAGGCCCTTAGGATCTAAAGAGTTAGATCTCAATAAATGTATTAGCAGGCGACTATTAAACAAAATATATTTCATCAACATATATTTATTAATTTATACACAAAGCCGTGTGCTTGTGGTCTTCTGGCATCACACACCAAGAAACTCCATCATGTAAGCTAATTTTGTAATAAATTAATACATTAACAAACATTAATTAATTAAAAATTATCATCATCATCATCATCATCACTACTACTACTACTACTACTACTAATAATAATAATAATAATAATAACAATAATTAATTTATCCAATGCGACTTGCATATTAGAAAAGAGAATCCAAAGAGTTGAAAGTTAAAGGTTTTGCTCAAGGGCTATACAGTGGCAGGGACTTTTGACAGAACTGTGATATTGACATCTGATCACTAAGAAAGCTTCAGTTTGGGTTTTTTTTTTTTTCTCCATCGAGGAAATCTATGATCAGGAAAACTATAACACAGACTATGCGCTTAAGCCTTGTGTTAGTTACTTCCTAGAAACAAATCCTGCTAATGACTGCATGCAAGCCTTCAGACGCCATGACAAACCAAACAAGATGTACTATTATTTGCACAAGCTGGCAGCTAACTCACAAGCTGGCCAAGTCAAAGTAAATGTATTTACAATGTGAACGCGTTAGCTGGCTAGTCTGGGGTAAATCTTTAATAATTTCCCGTGACTGGGCGGGCCGTATATTAAAGTTACACGCACTCCATGTTTGTAAGTAGTTTCTCAGCGAAATCAAACCCTTACGGTGGAGTGAGAATAGAGAGGACTATTTATGGCAGCTAGCTAGCTAGCGACTCGACGCTACTTCCTGTACAGTTCGTCATTTTGACAAGTTAAGCGAGCTAACGCCCGGCTAACAACTTCAGCTCAGGCGCGTTCAATCAAAGCAACGGTTCCGGAACACTCGGTGCATAAACACAAAGATATTCAGCCACATCCACTGGCGGGTATATCAGTTGAAACAACTGGCATATGAAATCAATTTCTAAATAAAGACGAATAACTGATTCGTTAGCAAAACAAGGACTGTTTACTACTAGGCTGGGCATTCCCTAAACGGGAAGCTACTGTGTACCTTCCTGTGTAAGCTAAACAAGCTAACTAAAGCGCTAGCCGGCTAAACGCGGTCAGATTTCTTTCAAAACATCAACATAATTAGCACGAGTTGTTAGATATCGCTTTAGTAGCTGCAGAATATGTCGCATATCACTTTCTATGTCTTTAGAAATACGTTAAATTAAAGTAAAAAGCGTTTACCTTCTCCTCGTCGGAGAGCGGTTCCTCAAAGTCGGTCATCTTAGCTCTAGCAGACCAGCCTCAAAACGCAATGCATCCTGGGTAGCAGCCTGTCACGGCCATTACCATAATAGGTCAGGAGAATCTGATTGGTCCAGAGCGGCCAGAGAGACAGTGGAGCCCGTTACTGTCAGAAAGTCGTTTGTCAAAATGAAACTAAAATGATGGAGCGATTATATTCAATACAGTTAAGCTCTTCGGTGTAACGAGTTATTTCATGTGAGTGAAAGACCCCGTCAAGAAGGTCCAGGTTTATAAACAAAATACACCTCTCTCAAAATACACTTAAAAAATACAAACAACATTGAGCTAATTGAGCTAATCGCATCCTCAGTAATATCACTCAGCGTGGAGTTCTCCAATCTGATTGGTCAAAAGATGATTATTAATGTCATTATTAATGGGCAGTTCTGACAATAGTTCCGGCTGCAATTCACATCACAGTTATATCAGTGCTTTCGAGACCAATATGGTTATCATTTCTATAGTAACAACTCATTCACAGCGACTTGTATGACATACGTGCCACAATAATATAAGCCTAAAAATAAACGGATGACAAAGGAGAAGCTGTTGAAAGAACAATTGTTTGTAGCTGCTATAGCTTAAGTCATAACAGGAACATGTCTTGTGTACATTCCACAACACTGAATGTAACTATAAATAGATAAAAACAAAATGTTTTTCAGTAATAAATATGAATTGTAATCAGCAAATAGCTGTGGTATAAGAGGAATAAAACACATCAGATGATGCTGTTATTAGCCACAGACTATTATATAGCCACAGACTATATACACATGTTAGAATTTATAACTTTATTACATAAATGAATTACATTCTGCCAATATTTTGTCTTTCAAATCAATTAGTACATTGTTAATTCACATATTGTAATGTGACTGATATGTCACTTAAAAGGATATGAATGATAATGGTACATGTTTTCTGGTTACATGGTGTCTAATGTTATGTGTTTCACACACCTGATAATTCAGAATATACCTAAATTGTGGTTCAACCTGTTAATTAATTTTCCTTGATATGTACAGTACTGTGCAAAAGTTTTAGGCACATGCAAAGAAATGCTATAGAGCAAAGATGCCTTCAAAATAATGAAATTAAATGTTTCTACATTAAAAAAAATGTAGAAACAAAAGTAAATGAAACAAAGTCAATATTTGGTGTGACAAAATTTTTTTTTAAAATAAAAATGGTAGTCTCCGGTATAATTTGTACAGTTTTATAAGGAAATGAGCTGGTAAGTTTTATTGAGCATCTTGCAGAACCAGCCACAGTTCTTCTTGAGACTTTGACTTTCGCACTTGCTTCTTATTTTTGCAGCAAAACCCAGCAGCCTTCATTGTGTTTTTTTTTGTCTGAAAAGTGGTCTCTTTTCTGTAACATTTAATTTTGTGCTAGAAAACTAATGTTTGGGAATATAAAATGTTTTTTGTACTGACCTGATAATGTAGAAGTCATAAAATAAAAAATCTATAACAAAGTTTGTACTAAAAAAAATAGGGAGCCTAAAACTTTTGCACAGTACTGTAGAAATAGACGTTGTTTATTTTAATATTATGCAGAATTTTGAATAGAGCACTTGATCTAATTTCCTAAAGGCTGTGCCTGTAGGAAATTAGATCAAGTGCTCTACTCAAAATTCGTATAAAGTTTATACCATTTAATTTAAAGAGAGACCAACCAGTAGGGGCCGCTCTAGACCTGTTTAAAGATATGTAAGGCCATTTGAAATGTTGGTTTCCCTCGCAGAAGAATGTAATGTCATTTAATGCAAGACTCCTCTTTTCACTGAGGAACCTCTTGCAATGGAAAAAAAAAGTAATGGGCCCCATAAAGAACACTAATATAATTAAAGCATAATTTATGTAAAATCCAATCCAGTACAATAGGCAAAAATCCATCCATCCATTTTCCATACCACTTATCCTACACAGGGTTGAGGTGGAGCCTGAAGCTTATCCTAAGGAACTCAGGGCGCAAGGTGGGGGACACCCTGGACGAGGTGCCAACCCATCACAGGGCACAGTCACACACACACATACTACAGACAATTCGGAAATGCCAATCAACCTACAAGACATGTCTGGACTGGGGAAGGAAACCGGAGTACAAGGAGGAAACCCCCAAAGCACAGGGTGGAGGCGGGATTCAAGCCCCCAACCACAGAGGTGCGAGGCAAATGCTTTTTTTTTTAATTTTTTTTTTTTTATTGAAGACATTAAAGCATTTTGCATTAGATAAATAGTACATTTTATAGTAATCAGTAATAGTTTGTAGTAGTTGTAGAAAATCGCTTCACCATTAAGTAAATGAATGAATTAATTAATTAATAACAAACAAACAAACAAACAAATAGCTGCTGATATATATTATGGAACAAGATAAGTGTATGCTACTGATTCATATGCTGTATTTGAAGGACAGGAGAGTTATGTTTTGACAAATGGACTTCTTTTGTTTTGAATATGTAAAGAGGAAAGTGTTTCAAATAGATGGAGAGGAGAGAAGCTGGAATCTTGATATTAAGAGAGGTGGTAAGGGATTAGTCGTCAACTTTAAGGCCCTGGAATGAATCTTCCTGGAGAAAAGAGAGACAGTGAAAGACATGCACTGGGAGAAGAGAGATCACCTCTCCCTGTTGTTCATGATTGTGTAATACGCTGTGAAAACTCATCTGTGTCCATTCGTTCTCCACTGACTGCCAGCAGCAACTCAAAAAGCCTATGCATTCCTCTAAAACTGACCTGGTGAAGACTGTTTCACTGTGTTTTGTGTGTGTATATTGGAACATAAAAGAATTTTCATATATTTCTTAACCCAACATGCTGCAATTTGGGGGCCCAGTGGATGTCAACCCGTGACATCAGAGGGAGAGGGTGATATCTCCTGAGTCTGGTGTGAGATGAAGAAAGAGGGGTGATTTCTGAGTAAAGAGCATCAGAAGGAGACGAGCTGAATCAGTGTGATGGTTCTATCGAGTAACACCATCAATCAAGAATGAATGGACAGAATCCAGACTGAAATGAAACTCCGAAGTGACATCAGCCTGGCTCCAGATTGGACACACCATATATTGGAATCAGACAGAATCCATACTGAAAGGAACCCCAGTCTTCGCTGAAATATTATTGGTTCCAGATTGTTCTTGGACATACCACACATCACTAAAAATGGCATTGTACAATAATAATGGACTTACTAGTCAGGGCTGTCTTTCCAGATGTCATGCGTCATCTATGTATATGCACTATATATGTAGATAACACATGACTGGAAAGACAGTCTTGACTGGTGAGTCCATTTTATATTCTATATCCTGTTATCCTGCTGCTACATGTTGCTACTTATGATCGCTCACAATAGCATTTGATTCAGCTTTTATGTTTAGTTACTCCAGATGCTGGGGCTCATGTGCCGTGTGGTTAGTGTTTACTGTGTTTGTATCGTACATATTGTATAGTTTTGCACTACTGGAACTACAGACCTGCCAACCTTCATGCATTTTGTGCTGGAGCACCATATTTTAATGTCACAGTACACTAGTATTTATTTATTTATTTGGAATGCAAAACAAATAAATAATAAATCGGCCAAAAATGATTAAAAATAACTTCGGGTTACCATCTGAAAGAGAAATACAGGCAAGCATGATGTGTCAGCATGATAAGAAAGAAAGTTTGAGTAGCAGATTAACAGTGAAAAATGTCAGCCATGTGGAAACACTTCACATTTTCTACAAGCGACATTAGACAAGCAATTTGCAAAAATACTATACCAAAATGTACTGTTTTATTTATTTATTTATTTATTTTACTGTGTTTTTCTTCCACCCTCAGTTTTTTCAGATCTAGATCTGTTGTTGAACTGTAGCTGGAACTGACATAGATGATGTCTTACACTTGTCACAATGTTTGCATGTTACGTAGTACTGTCTTGTACTTTGCAGAATGTTCCTTGAAACACAGTAATGAGGTGACAATAATAATGTGCTTGACATGTTTTGCCGCTCTCTCATTGGCAGTCCAGAGGTGAGTGTGCACAACTGTGACTCAACCTGGCTAACGATCACTAACAATCACTTAGTGAGAACCATTTCTGGTTCTGTGAATGCTTTAGTCATGGTCTTTGACTGATAGAGAGAGAGAGAGAGAAACAGAGAACAAAAGAGAGACAGAGATTCGGGATGATGTGCAGCCTTTTGTCGCCTCTCAAGCTGTTGGTATATGAAGCTGCAGCTGCTCCCACGGAGATTACCTCTGGACACACAGAGCCACAGGACAGAATAAAACTGGAACAAATGTGTGTGTGAACCCCTGCATCATCCCATCATCCCAGTACTTCACTTCACACTGCAACAGAAGGAGAGCAGGGCCTCTTATATCAATATGTTCATGCTTTTCTTGAGTCTCTCTCTCTCTCTCTCTCTCTCTCTCTCTCTCTCTCTCTCTCTCTCTCTCTCTCTCTCTCTCTCTCTCTCTCTCTCTCTCTCTCTCTCTCTTTTATGGCACAATAGTAAGTAAACCAAGCTAACATGGTCGTAAAATAAGCTAAATCTCATACAGGCACAATAAAATGTGAGTATATGCAGAGGAGATACACTCATGGCAGTCATTTGGCTGTAGATGCTTGTCTGTCCACTGTTAATCTCATTGTCAGTAGCACAAGTCCATGTCTAAAGGCTTTTTAATGGAGTCTAAGAGAGTGTCGGATGTTTTTTAAAAATTTTTTTATTGCATTTGCATTAGTAAAAAGCAAAGAATGAGGAGGACGTAGGGGGGTGGCGTTCTTCAGTTTAATGCCCCACTAAAAGCTGGGCTTTTAACTGAGTTTAAGTTTTATAAGGTCATGAATGATGTTAAGAGCTTCAGGCAGCAGAGGGAATGACATATTCAAGCAGTGTTTAAGTGATTTTGCTTTCTTCTGCATGTTTCATACTGCCTGAATTATGGTTAGAAAAGATCTCATTAAAATAGCCCTATAAAGTCCATGTACACTTCTGAAAGTATGCTTGAGTTGTATAGACTATAAAGGCGGACGAGGTATGTTGCAGCATGAAGATGGCATGCAGCGTGTGTGTGTGTGTGTGTGTAAAGGTACGGTCTATTCCCACGACCTGAGCACTGGTAACATTAGTCGTCTTTGATCTGCAGCAGGATGGCGAGCATAACCCCCCCACCAACCCCCCCCCCCCCCACGTGGACAAGACTGCTGATGGGATGTGACAATTGTGAGGCCTCTCTCTTTGATGTGGTCTAAAATATAAGGGTATTATCCTCTCCAAAGGCCTACCACATACACAAACACACCCACATACACAGATGTACACCCATATAGATGCGATGTTTATCTGTCTTGCTGAGAAACTGCAAGAATTTTCCTTTTGCAATAGCAACCATATGAAATGAGAATATGTAAAAAAAAAATAATAATAATTTAAGGTACATATGCCTTCATACATTTTATATTTTCAGTTTCATATACATCTGTGGTGCTGAGTAAAAACCTCACAAAATGGGTCTACATTAAGTTTTCAATTAGTTCTAAATTATTTTGGACACTATTTAAAAAGTAGCCCTATACATGTAAGTATGATATGATGCAGGATCAGTTCATCTTGTCAAAATCTACAATTAAATCTATAAATATAAATCTATAATTAAATGTTACAGAAACAACAAAACTGACCGTACGTCATTAGTTCAAGCCACAATGTCCTAGTTCCTCTCATGACCTGCACCTTTCACTTTATAACAAATGACCCTTTAATCTCTTGCCCCATTTCTTATTGTAGTTATATCATTATTGCCATTAAATATTTATTGTCATTCAGTCACAAATAGTACTATATTACCCAGCAATCCTAGCCCTCAATATCATACTGTATATTGAAATAATAATACTTCTGCTTTTTTTCAAGCCAATCTCTATTTACCACATCTGTGCTGTATGAGCTATGTATTATCACTAACAATAATTGTGACACACATACTCTAAATACTCATTCATTGAAGAAAAAACAAACAAACAAACAAACAAAAAAACAGAAATCATCTTTACTCAAAGCTCACATATAATAGAAGCTTAAGTGCACATAAAGTGTTGATGTTAAACACATTTTCTGTAGAACATGAAATCTTCATTATTCATTTGATCAATCATCTATATTAAGAGCTAGGGCTGGGCCGGTATGACAGTATATACCGTTACCGCGGAATAAAATGTCTACCGTTGCAGATTTTTCTATTCCATGTATACCGCGAAATGTAAATAAACGTGAATGTTCCTGCTAGCAGCGGTAGCACAAGTAACCTGTTTTAAAATTATTAAAAATCTTAAAATTAAATGATGTCAAAGCATACAATTGATTTAGAGTTGATTTACCAGAATGACAATTTTTTTTTTACGTGATATATATTGTTACCATGAAATAAAATTACTCATTCCGTGAAATAGATTTTTGTTCATACCGCCCACCCCTATTAAGAGCTTTATCCTGGACAGGGTTGCAATGGATCCAGAGAATATCACTGGGCGCAAGACCCTGGATGGGACACCCATTACAAGGCACCACACAGACTTTTATTTACATTTAGGGGAAATTTAGAGTTGCCATTCCACCTACTGAGGTGGGAGGAAACCAGTGAACCCAGAAGAAACCAACATGGAGGAGAACATTCACAAAAACTGCAGTTGAGCATTATTTGTAAATTTGGTTCCTAATTTCTATAATTTGTCCTTTCAGTCATTGGACCACATTAATAGAGAGAAGAATTTGTCATTATGACTTAATCAGTTTTGGACTGATGGCACACGGACACTATAAAATCTCAGTAAGTGTCCGCAGTAGCCTGGCATTTTTTTTAAATGTATTCCTCCAGTTTTGGAAAGGCTTTGGTAAGACTTTCTCTCATGCGTGTCTAAAACCCTCGCTGCTAGTGTAACAGCTGTAGTTTTGAATTCACATTAACATATATTAAACACTTATTAACTGTGCCTAATAACTGCCCTATAAGTGAGGTTCAAGTAAACAGGTTTTCTTTTTTTTTTTCTCAGTACAGGGAACTTATTATGTTAAAACGATTGTCTGGGGGGGGGGGGGGGTGAGGGTTAGATAGGGTTCCTCTTTAATCATGAGACCAGTTCAAGCTGCACCAGTAGACATTGTAGTAAAGTACCTGGCAAGGCCTCTAAAGATACACTATCTTCAGATCATTACATGCAGGTGGGGAGGGATGAGAGGGGTTGGGGGAGTTGAGACGAGGCTGTTTGGGGGGTGGCATGAGGACAGAAGGTCAGCTTTGTTTGACGGTAAAAACATCACAACACCCTCTGGCGTTTGTTTTTGCTGATGGTGTTTAGGGAAGCAGGACAGGGGAAGCAAGTACTATCTGTCTTCTCACAAGCATGTGCATGTGTGCGTGTGTGTGCACTAAAGCCTGAAAGGGATATTTTAAGTAGTCCCCTGGGGGAAAAAATCTCTAGATGGTTTAAGGTGACATGTCAGTGACATCCACTCAACATGAAGGAAGTGGCAAGATAAAGTCAATCTCTCTCTCTCTCTCCTTCTCTCTCCCTCTCTCGCTCTCTCAAGGTTAGAGCGACTTGAATGGCCCAGACTCTTAATGGCGGGGTCAAGGTTAAATTCCAACTGAGACTCATAGTTACTGACTCTTAAGAGCTCTAATAGTCCACGGCAGTCAGAGTACTTTTGTGTAATGCTTAAGTGAAAAGGGAATGGTCAACAAACTCATCAAGAAGGCAAGTTCTGTCATTTAGTTAAAGCTTGACTCCTGGACATGGTGAAGGAGATCATGATAAACAGTGCCTTGTATCCTCTTCATGGTGTATTTGTCATGATGTACTTTAGGTAACAGGTCATATCAGGTTATAACAGGTAATCACATCATGAAGTAGCATGGAATTTCCATTAGCATGGAAGTCACTCCCAACTGTTATCACACCGTACAACTCATCTTATGTAGTGGACACTACACAATGTTCAAAAAAAAAAAAAAATTATATATATATATATATATATATATATATATATATATATATATATATATATATATATATATATATATATATATATATATATATATATATAAATTAACGTGGATGAAGGATTGGTTGGGTAGATGCGGAGAACAAGGATTGTCTAGATTGCAAAGAGAACTGGAGGTATAATGCAAAGAAACAAAGGTTTTTTTTTTTTTTTTTTTTTTTTTTTAAAGCATGTCATGATGTTTGTCTTTGTTTTTGCTGTTCCTAACAACAATTTGGACATGATATGCCAAACAATTTCTTGATGACATTTTGCCCTCTCCTTCCCACACAAATAGATGGGCAATAGAACTGAGTTTTGTGTAATTGCTATAACAAAACAATTGGCTTTATAAAATCAATGACGTATTTATTTATCTGAAGATATTTTCTTAATATATACAACTGAAAACTGAAGCTTTGCCTACCTGGGACCAATGCTTTCAAAGTTAATCTGATCCACGTTTGGCTTCTTCATTGTTTTTAGTGCCTGAAATGGCAAGTAATATTGTCAGCTTTCGGGATGATGTCCAATCCAGAAACCAAAATTCAACATCAAAACTTTTGGGAAACTGGCCTCAGGCTTGCTTGTATGGCCTGCTATGGATACAAACAGCCAATTCTCCAACTTCCAAAAGTATTACACTTAAGCTTCAAAAATGTCCATGTTAGTGGTGCATAGGGAGAATGGAGGAGAAATGGTGTTTATAAAGCTATGATCCATTGGCCATTATCAGCCCTCTTGGAGCTACTTACCCACCATAATTCACCTTAACGTTTCTCTTTGAGTTTAATAAGCATACAAAATATTTCTGGGTGATGGATTCTAAAGTGCAAATGAGAAGTTGTGTGAGTAACACATTCTGCATGACATATTTAAGTATGTGAAAAGTAGTGCTGCTGTGTAACACATCATAATGTGACTTATGGATATAGGTAAGTGTGTATGTATGTATGCATGTATATATGTATGTATGTATGTGTGTACATGTGTCTGGGAAAGTGTGATTAAGAGGGGACTACAGTGTGTTGTATCTCATTATAGCCGATATTATCCACACCACCAATATGACTCAACTTTCCTTATGAGAAATCTTTCTTTGCATATACAGAGACAGCACAGCTGTGTTCTCTGGAATAACTAGAAAGATGGAAAGTACTCTCAAAATAGTTAGAGAGCAATCCCAATCAACTGATGATAAACTTAAGAATTCATAACTTGCCATATGTATTTTCCTCTGACCCCGGCTTATTATTTGAGCTGATTATTCTATAGTACTACATGTAGTCACCTGGAGTACTTATGTAATGATAGTTTGTCTAATATGATATAGTATACAGTAGTTGTTGATATACTGTATGTTGCTGTAATAACCCATATGATGGATAAAATATGGAAAATATGTCTAAATATTTGTAAATTAAACACATTTGCATTTTATGACTGTGAAATATTACATTACAATTTATTCACATGGAGCATTTAATAATAGACATTGTCATGAAACAGCTTTACAGAAATCTGGATGTAGATTTAGACCCCTAATGAACAATCCAGAGGTGACAGTGGCCAGAAAAAACTCTATGAGGGAACATTAGGAAGAAACCTTGAGAGGAACCAGACTCACATCTTCTCTTCTTGAAAGGATGTTCAGTATGAGTGTATTGTGAATAGGAGTCCTGGAAAGAGCACTGGACTGTCTTTATGATTACAACAGCAGCAGTTTTTGGAAGTTTACAGTATCCACTGAACAAGGGTAGGTCTTGTGCATAAACTGTTTTTGCAAAGTACAATTCTTTGGGTATCCATGTGGGACCATCCATAGCAGTGCAGAAGTTCAGCCAATAAGAGAAGAAGACATTAAGTTTTACTAAACACTCAGTTTAGTTAGTTAAATTGCAATTTCCCACTTGGCTCTCTACATTTTTCCATTTTTTTAATTTAAAATTTTACAGTCTGACACTGATGTGAGAGCTACTGCTAGGACTACAATTTGAATACCAGTCATGTTACATAAAATAACAAACAGGTGACAGATGAAAGGAAAAAAACAACATGAAGGATCTTTAGCTTAGCGTGTTGGGCCACCACATATACCACCAGGACAGCTTCAATGCACCTTGGCATTAATTCTACAAGTCTCAGGAACTGTACTGGAGGGATGACCATTATTCATCCAAAAGATATTCCCTCAAATAATGTTGTGACGATGATGGTGAACAGTGTTGTCTAACACATTGATCCACAGGTGTTCAGCTGAGTTGAGATCTGGTGACTGTGAAAGCCGTAGCATATGATTTTCATACAGTGAGCCCGCATTCACTGTGGATCAGGGCAGGATTTTCCTGGAAGAGACCACTCCTATCAGGCTAGAAATGTTTAATCATAGGATAAAGGTGAACTTTGTATCAATTAGCAGTGACACTCCCCTCTAATGGGACAAGTGAACCCAAACCACTGGAATATGAGAAGTAATGGTTGTTCTATGATATAGGGTTTATCACTAGATTGTCTATCAGCTCCAGTTTGGTCCTTAATGTGGGAATAAGGATGACAGTACACAACCTGAATATGCAGGTCTACAATGACAAAGTTGTCTGTCAGTGGGACACTGGCAGAGACGTTCCAAGGAGGCATAAATATGGCAGCATGTGAATAGAGCATCTACACCAGCAGGAGCATCAGCTGCTTGGATTTCTGCATTCAGCTGATGCAACCCAGATTCTTAGGGTGACTAATTCTGGCTTCTCCATCTCTCGGTCTCCCACTCTGAGTAGGGGAATGCATTTCATCTGCTGCTCATGGGTTTATAGACTTCATGGCTTTTAAGCACCAGCTTAAATTATTTAATTCATATATAAACGCATGTGTGCATGTGTGTGAATACATAATGCCATTCTTCTAAGACAAGCTAATAATGGCAAAATCATTTTAGCACAATGAAGTGCTAATTTAAAAAAAAAAAAGAATCATTTTAGATTGTAAACAATACACTATGGCACAATAATTTATGGAGCTACAGCTGGAGAAGAGCAGGAGGTGTAAATGTGGTGAAAAGCTGAACATAGCTGTAATGACATTAGTTCACTAAAATGGGATGAATGCCCCCAGGAGCATACAAGCAGATCAGAGCCTGTACAAGATCCGTATCAAAGGGAGATTATGTACCATTTCAGCAAATGAACCAATGTTTTTGTGTGTCCTGATTGTGTCCCGGTCACTCTGGGGTTACAGAACTGTTGCACGCTAGCATGGCCTACATCTGGATGCTCTTTTCCACCTGATCTTGGCACTAAGTTTGTACATACTGTATCTGTTCTGAGCATAGGGGGAATGGAAGTGGGGTGAGTGCTGTATTTAGTTTGGGGAGTGTATTTTATAGACTGCATGTCAAGAGAAAAGAAAGCAGTTAACCATGTTCAGGCAGGGAGGGTTTTTTTTTTCTCAAATTGATCCATCCATTTACAGTAAACACAAGCAGTGTTTAGGTTTTTATACATGGCGTAGTTTTGCAAGCCAGACCTCTAGCTTTGCTAGAGAGTCTGGTATTTTTCATTAATAAACATTTAATAAACATAAATGCTAATAAAGCAAGATTCCATGAAGCAGTGACTATATCAAGTTTATTGCATTACAGTGTTCAAAAGTTTGTTTTCCAGACAGAATCCTGTGCACACAAGAATGTACACAGAGAAGTGCAGAGAACCAATCAGACTGCAAACTCCAAGATCCTGAAGACTGTGGCCAGAAAAGTGTAAATATGGACACAGAGCATCTGAGATTATATGAGACTATACATGTAGTGGAAAAGAAGGGGCACACTGAGGCACTGTTAAATTACCATATATGGGTCAACATTTATATTTAGTTGCATTTACAAAGTATCTTTGGTCTGATAACACCCCTGATCACAAACACTGTGTCAAACGATTTTGCACACACACAACATATGCACACAATTAATGAGCGACTGACGTAAAGAGAGACTCTAGAGAAATCTGTAACTAGTGCTGATTTCTTCTCTGCTTCATTAACAGCAGTTTAGCTCAGTTATCACAGATTAAATTGCCCTGCTGCCATCCTCTCTCTCTCACACACACACACACACACACACACACACACACACACACACACACACACACACACACACACACACAGACAAACACCATGGCTAGCGTGAACCCACCCGTTGAGAGGAGTAAGAGAGTTGGCAGGTGAAAAGAAACAAACGTCAAGATGCAGATCATGATTTATACAGGTTTGTGTGTGTGTGTATGAGAGAGAGAGACAGAGAGAGAGAGAGAGAGAGAGAGAGAGAGAGAGAGAGAGAGAGAGAGAGGAGGGGGACTGAGGCACTGGACCACGCCAGGTTTCAGAGAGGTTATAGAAAGGATATAAAGTGGAACTTCCCTAACACTTACCCTAGTAGAGCCCCTCAACTCCTAAATAGTTGTTTATCTAAAGTCGTGTCATACTGTTAGTAGACACTGTGTTATATAGCTACTGTGTTTATGGTGTTACACTGGTAGTATATTAGAGCTATTGAGAGTCATTGGCTGAGGGATAGTCTGTGCTCTGTAACTGGAGTTGGGGGTGACAAGAGGTGAGATGAAGAGAGAAGAGACTGAGGTGAGAAGAGAAGAGGAGAGAAGAAGGAAAGGAAAGGAAATGAGTGAGGAGATGAAAGGAGTGAGTGAATGATTGAGAGAGAAGAAAAGAAGAGAAAATGAGTGGAGAGAAGTGATCCAGCAATCAACTTAGGTTAACAAAACGTACTCTGAATTATGCAGCAGATGGAACTTTTGGTTTTGCAAAATTCGAGAATCTGTCAAGTTGTCTCGGTGTTCTAAGAAAGTTTTTATGGGACATTATAAAACATATAAAGGTTTCCACAACATTGTAGTAACACCTTTTTTTTAAGGGAAGACAATACAAGTGAATAGAGTGATTTTTAAAAGAAAAACAATATATATATATATATATATATATATATATATATATATATATATATATATATATATATATATATATATATATATTTATAATATATATATAATATATTGGAATTTCTTCAAAAATGTATCCACTGTTTCATCCAAATGTTGCTTTGTCTACTTAGATATGCATAAATATGCATATGTACAGTAAATGCATTCTTAATTAAATAAAAAATTTGTTCATTGAATTTTTTTAAATATGAATTTTTTAAAAATATATGATTATAAAGAAAGAAAACTTAAGAAAAATGCTTTGTACTCGTATAAAAAAATATGCCATTTTTCAATATGCTGTAGAATCTAACATAAGTCCAACAATAATCTACATTATGGGAAATTAATCTGCAATAACCTTCTAAATAGGGATAGGAATGAACACGTAAAATGTCTTGAATGCAAGTCAGGACAGAGATTTTTGGTTCTGAATATAGAAAAACACATTTTTAAGAAATGCACTGATTGAATGAGTTTCTACTCTACAGCAGATGTGGTTTAAGGTATATAAAGGAAAATGATGTACATTGACACTATGTGGCAAAACGTTTGTGGATACCTGACCATCACCCATATGTGTTTTTTGAACATCTCATTCCAGATTTAGACCCCTTCACTGTTATAAAACACTCCACTCTTCTGGGAAGGCTTTCCACGAGATTTGTGAGGTCAGGCACTGATGTCGGGCGAAGAGGCCTGGGGCAAACTTGGCATTCCAATTCATCCCAAAGGTGTGAGGTCAGGATTCTGTGCAGGCCACACAAGTTCTTCCACTCCGACCTAAGTAAACCATGACTTTATGGACTTGGCTTTGTGCACAGGGGCACATGCTGGAACAGGTTTGGGCCCCATTGAAAAGAAATCTTAATGCTACAGCATACAAAGACGTCCTATACAACTGTGTATTTATAACCCATGGCAACAGTTTGGGGGAAGGCCCACATATGGGTGTTATGGTCACGTGTCCACATACTTTTGGACATGAGGTGATTGTGCCAAGTGGGTGGAGTTTAAGCCTTTTTTTTAATGCGGTGGTCTTAAGTAGACAAAACACTGAAATAAAAAGTTATGTTTTGTTTTGATATGTATAGTGTTACGTTTTAGAGTAGACATGTTATAGCTAAAAAAAAAAAAAAAGATTGACCCACCTGTAGTGCCTTATGAACATTCATTACAAACATTTCAAAAATGTTAGTTTTGGTCTAACAAGAAAAATCTGTGTGAGCACTGCTCTAAGAACCCTGTAAAGCAAACCATTATTATGAACATAAAATACAATCAACACTGAGCCCATGGATGTGTAATTACAGTGTAATTTTTGGCTGTATCTCAATCAGCTCCCTAGTTCAGTAGTCCCACTGATCAGGGAATCGGCCATTTTAAGGGCTGTCTCAATTGCAAAAAGCTTCCAGTGCCCTGGAACGTTCACTCCCTAAAAAATCCTACAGTGCACACCAAAACCCAGGAAGCATCGATGCTCACTATGTTCCCTTACTGGAAATGACATCATATATATTTTGAAGTCTTTCAGCTCGAAAAAAATGGCAGACAAACTCTCAGTGAACTTCATCTACAAATGTAAGTAGCTTGTTATCATTGTTGTAGCTCTCAAATGATTACTTATGTTAGCAACTTTTAACTTCATTTGACATTCTGGTTTGTTTGAGTCTAACAACTTTTAAGTGTTTAAAAGTGATAATAAAAAATCCACTAGCTAGCTTACGATCCTGCTTGAAGTACCATGACAGAAAATTGTGTGATTAAGCTAACAAATTTATATGACATAATATCAGAAATAAATCAGTCCTGCCTGTTGTTGATAAATGCCAGTGGTGATGGTTTACAATGCAAGTACGTAGTCATGTCCCCGGAGTGAGCCAGTCAGAAAGTAATCCACTTTGTTCATACATGTTTTTCACAAGTGCCTTCAATCAATTCTGATGAGGTGTTATTGATGCAACAGCGAAGCGGTCTTAAATAAGTTTGCCCAAATGCATACAAAACCTTTTCAACAAAGCATTTCAACGACTGTAATTATTTTAAATGACTATCAACAATAGGTTGTGTGAATCTTCAGTCGGGGCTACAAAGAATTCAGGCCCACCGTCTATCATTATGTGTATTTTTACTTACAAGCCTAAATAAAACACTAAGCCATCTGTTAAAAGTAAATAAGATGATGTGGATCCCAAAAACGGAGCCTAATTTTTATGTAGTTTTCCTGGAAAGAGGGGGGTGGGGAGGGGGTAGCCCTGATAGCTCATTTATACCAGCCAGCCATGATCAAGAGTGTTCTCGACTTTATAAATAATTTATAAGGGCCATTTGAACACATTACTTTTCAAAACGTTACACACTAACCTCAGAACTTGTTCTTATAATGTTCTGTTAGCTGGGAGGGGAGAAGAAGGAACGGGTGAACAGAAGCAGTCAGGGAGAGAGGAAGTTGATTTCCTCCATATGTTTAATCAGACTATACACTAACCACATTCAAAACATGAAGGATTGAGAAGAAAGACAGAGCGAGGTGCAGAAAGAGGCATGAAAGGGGACAGAACAAGACCTTACTCCTCAAACCAACCACAGGAACCCTTTCTCTTTCTCTCCTCTTATTGTATATCCCTCTTTCTTATATAGGTTTACAGTCTGACTGTACAGTCAAGACCATATGTGTGTGTGTGTGTGTGTGTGGCCTAATGACCTGCTTCTCTGTGTGCCAGCAACTAAAACGCTAAATCTGTTTTCTATTTAGGACGGGAATCATGCATGGCTAAGCCTACACAGCTTGACAGTGAGAGCTACTGATGTTCTGTGCCAGTTTGCTGCGATGAGGTGTGAACGAGAGCAAATGCTTGTTTACAAACAACCATGGGCCGCTGACAGGGTGACTTGAACGTTGTTTGGGTTTGGCGTTCCGATCGCCCCTCGGACGCCGAGCTGGGTCAAGAGAGCGCGGCGCTGTTTGGAGTAGAGAGATAAGTGCATAAAAACATTCTGTGGCGCGTGAGCTGAGGGAACTCGCACAAACACATAAACACAGCCATGAGAGGTCAACAAATGAGCGTGTACAAAACACTGTCCTTTGATTTCATTCTGTTTTAAAGGAAACCACCTTGAAACAAATTAAATATGTTTATATTTAAATATTTGCGATGTGCTTAGCGATTCTGGTGGCGGTTTGTTGGTTGAAACGATTCATCAATTGTAAACTTAAGGGCTATCAGGTTTCATGGCTAGCTGTTCGCTTCTTTTCCCACTCACTGGTTTCCACTCATACGTTCAATGTCGTATTAATGAGAAATCCACTACAGAAGTAGTGAAGACAAGAAACATTGGACTCAAAGTTCCAGAATGCAATGCAGCAATATGACACAGGTGCAGAAACTCAGCTCAGCTAGATAGTGATCTGTGAGATGACGAGCACAATTTTTGTTGACAGCATTATTAGATGAAAGTTGGAATTTTGGGACCTGATCTGTTTGAGCAGGGTGTACAGATGAGAAGGTGAGAGAGCTGGACAGAGTAAAGTACTAAAGCAATGCTGCATTGGTCTCTTTAGGTAGAGATGAAGCAAGGACTACAGTATATCCCACAAGTCAACACAGAATTTAATTATAAAATAAATCTTTATTTTATAATGTAATCACATGATTACATATTAAGATTACATATTAATATGCAAGTAATTTCTTCTTTAATAATCATATTGGGTCACTGAGATGATCTTTTATCATTATGGATAACAGAAGAAGTACAAGGGAAGTACAATAGCATAAGCATGTGTGCAGTATAGCCAGATAAAGGTTAGTGAGGTCTTGACATTCTCCATCATCATGAGTTCTGCAAAGATGTCTGGCTATAGTACAACTTCCTATGGAATTAAGTGGAGGTTGATCGGTTGCATACACCATGCAAAGGCTGCCATATGCCCAAAATATCTGAGGATAATTCATTCATGGCACACAAGTTTATTCCTTCTTCCCCAAAAGGAGGTTTACTCTGGTACAGTGGCACTACTTGTCCAGGTGATGCTGCAGTGGACAATAGAGTCAAAATCATCTAAGGAACCTGATATCTCAAGCAGTTGTTAAAGAACTAGTCTCTAATTGACTATGAGAAATGTTTCCCTCGAACACATGGAGATGAAAAGAAACAAGTGAATAGTATGTCAGAGTAGTATCCTATGCCATGTATGGTGTACCAGTATTATCCTGCCAGTATTAAGAGGCCATTGCCATTAGGGAATACCGTTGCCATGAAGGGGTGTACTTGGTCTGCAACAGTGTTTAGGTAGGTGGTACATGTCAAAGTAACATCCACATAAATGCCAGGACCCAAGATATCCCAGCAGAACATTGCCCAGAGCATCACACTGCCTCTGCCAGCTTGCCTTTTTCCCATAGTGCATCTTGGTGCCATCGCTTCCCGAGGTAAGTGATACACACGCACTCGGCCATCCACATGATGTCCACAGACCAGGACACCTTCTTCCATTGCTCCATTGTCCAGTTCTGATGCTCACGTGCCCACTGTAGGAGCTTCAGGAGTTGGATAGGGGTGCACTGTGTGTTCTGACACCTTTCTATCATAGCCAGCATTAACTTTTTCAGCAATCTGTGCTTCAGTAGCTCTTCTGTGGAATCAGACCAGACAGGCTAGCCTTTGCTCCCCATGCACATCAGTGAGCCTTGGGAAAACATGACCCTGTCACCAGTTCACCGATTGTCCTTCCTAGGACCACTTTTGGTAGGTACTAATCACTGCATACTGGGAACACCCCAGAACCCTTACAAAAATGTCCTGTGGTATTCCATGTGCTAAAACATCAAAAGTACCACACAAAACTGGTGTGGAAATTGTGTAGTATTGTGTTGTTTTTTGGGATGCTTTACCACAGGATTTTGTTGTACAGTATGTAGTATTCCTGTAATATTCTTGTGGTACTACTGTCATATTTCTGCAGTAATGCTTGGGATTTCCTGTAATAAACCTGTGGTCCTTAATTGTGTTATATTTTTGTAGTATTCCTGTAACCTTTTATTTCAAGAATGTTATGGTAACATTCTATGGAATTCCAGCAAGAAAAGTGTTTGTCCATGATAAACCTGTGATATTACATACTGTACATACTTGTCATAATCTGAAAATATATGTAATACACATGCAAGGTAAATTGCTACAGTAGGTCATATTAGAATGTGAAAGTGCTGTGGTAATCCTGTCATAATTAGCGCTGCTCAAATGCTTTGGTATTACCACACAAAAACAATAGAAAAACCACATATGGCATCTAATGGTAAATTCTTCTGATACTGTACAACAGAAAGTGCTGTGATAATCCTGTCATAATTAGCTCTGCTCATTTGTTGTGTGGTAAGTTTTTGTTGTATTGCTGCAGGACCACAAGATTACCTCAGGATATTTTTGTAAGGGAAGACCTGCTGTTTTGGAGATGCTCTGACCCAGTCGTGTAGCCATCACAGTTTGGCCCTTATCAAAGTTGTTCAGATCCTTACGCTTTTCCTGCTTCCAACACATCAACTTTGAGAACTTTGAGAGTTTAATGAGAGGTTATATGGTACATGTCAGCATAAGATGAAACCACGGTTCTAAATATTTCTCAAACTTTTGTGCTTCAAACAGTGAATGGAAACTAACTGTAGTTAGGAACTAGAGTTGCCATGCAATGATTTACTGGGCGAAAAAGCAAATCAGAGTCTGCTTTAACATGCTCAATTGTGGGACACTGGACAAGCAAAGGTACACCAGGTGTATTAGGGACCTTACAGGATAAAAGTGAGTTGGCTTTGGGTAAAATGCCCTGATATATGTGTGTGTGTGTGTGTGTGTGTGTGTGTGTGTGTGTGTGTGTGTGTGTGTGTGTGTGTGTGTGTGTGTGTGTGTGCTATAAGACCTTTTATGATGTTTCAGACACAGGAAGTTACTGTAAATATAAGAGCAATCAAATACAGAGAGACAGGAAGAGAGAGAGACAGGAAGAGAGAGAGAGAGAGAGAGAGAGAGAGTGAGAGAGAGAGAGAGAGAGAGAGAGAGAGAGAGAGAGAGAGAGCTCTGAGTAAACCCATCTCCACACGTTATCTGATGACACCATTTCTAACGTCCTGCAGGTGTGTGTGTGTGTGTGTGTGTGTGTGTGTGTGTGTGTGTGTGTGTGTGTGTGTGTGTGTGTGCAACAGGAACGCTTTGAAGTCAAAGCCAACTTGGACTTGGACTGAACCTACACTAGCCAGCACACTGTTTCACTTCAAACACAAAACACACACCCCGACACACTTATGCACACTCACCATCACAACCACACACACCTGTATCAATTTTTCTGTGTGCAGCAGCACATTTTGTACAGATTGTATACCCTGTTATATAATATAATGCATATTCACAACCTTTTTTTTTTTGTCAAATGACAGAACACAAACAGTAACACAGCCCCTGACTGTGTAAATCTCCTATAAAATCTTATAAGTAAAATGAAAAAATACATACATGTAAAGGAATTTTTTTATTTTCTGTACCACATCCACTGCTTTTAGACTCTGCTTTGTGGCTTCATTTAAGGTCAGAGTTTGCAGCATGTTAGTTTCTGAAGCAGCACTAAGACAGACACAGTTAAGAGAGGCTGCATTAACTTTACAAGCTCAGTTAAAATTATCTTTGTGATAGATAGATAGATAGATAGATAGATAGATAGATAGATAGATAGATAGATAGATAGATAGATAGATAGATAGATAGATAGATAGATAGATAGATAGATAGATAGAGCTTTTTAGTTAAGAAGCTCAGGTAACCCTGGTTGAAATAATATGATATCACTACTTTTAATACGTTTTGTGCCTTATGCTTGTATATAGTTGCTTTTGGAGATGCTTAAAGTACCCGTGAAATCAAAATTGTTGATTGTTGAAGTTTTGTGGCTTTTATTATGAAAATGTTAGCCTTAAGATTATTTATTTATTTACACTAAGCTAGTGTGCTATATAAAAAATGTATTTTTTTTAGAATATATATGCTTTCAAAATTTACAGTCTTTCTCTACCAATACGGATCAACAATTTTGATGACTTCATTCTGCACTTCAGCTTCTCATCAGATTTTCTGTCCAATCAAACGCTGTCAAGAATCTGATGTGTCCCGCCCCCAACATTATAAAAATCACCTTGCCGAAGTTGCCATTGTTGAGCGATTGGCTATTTAAAACGGGGGAGGAGCCACTTGAATTGTCCTGCCCTGACTTCCTGTTTCAGTGGAAATTATGAGAACACCGAATAACGCTACACATTTCAAAGCACTTCACAGGACTTTAAGCTCATGGAGACGCTTTCAATGCAACAGCATTTTTACACACAGGAAATACACAATTTCAGAGATTGGCATCTTGTTCAAAGTTTTAAAATTATTAAAAAACAAAACTAATAGATTTACATAATTGACATCGCAATTATACATAATTATTACAATTATTATTAATATTCCTGAAAAAGAGTCCAAATGGACAGATTTAAATTTTACCCAGAATGGATGGACCTAAACTAAATGCTCTCAATGTTCTTATTATTCAACACAAATCGATGTGCTTGATCTGATAGTGGAGATTGAAGATCAATGGCATTTATGAATTCTTGTTGACAGAACAGTGGGTTCTGTGGTTTTCTGCCATTTGAAATATTATCGCATATGGATGCAGTCGTATTTCATTCACCAACCGTACCACATTATTCCTTCTTTCGAAAAAATTATATTTCCACTAAATCAACCATTTCTTTATCCGAAAAGCCATGACAGGAGAAAGATTTGTGCTTCTTTCATCATCCTCCAAAAAGAGAGAGAGAGATGTTCTTCTCAGGTTGGCATTCTTGAGTGTGTGTCAAAGGTGCTGCCAAGTGATGCTGGAGAACTGAAGCACCTTTGTATTCTTGACAGGGTGATATTTCTCTGCTATCGTTTTTGATGGAATAAAGAGGTTTTGCCCATGGTGTGTGTTGCTTTATAGCATAGTTTTAGTTTATCATCGTCTTCCCACACAACCGTTCATCACGTTCTCATCGGATCACAAAAACCTTTAGATCCATGTGTGATTTAACTTATTTAATGCTAACCTTTAGTGGACAGTTCATCTACTAGGACAGTACCAGTGTGCTGTTCCTCATGTGATGCTTCCTGTTTTTCAGTTAGTAAAAAAAGTCAGGTATATAACACCGCCACTCATTTAAAGCAGTGGATGACAGAGATTAACTTCGAAATGGGTTATATAGCTTCACAAATAGCAGAAAGGCTGTACACTCTAAAGCTCGACTGTCAGCTCAATGAAGATGAATTTGCTGTTACAACACAGGAAAATAAACCAGTCCAGACCAATCGTCCACAAATGAGACAGAGCACGAGGCTGGGGGAAGATGTGGTGTTGGTGGGGATGGAACAAAAGCCGGAGAAAGGAAGAGGGGAGAACAGTGACAGAGAGTGAGCGATGACTGAGGCGAAAAGATGGAAAGAGTGGAGAGGAAGAGTGGAAATGGAGAAAGAAAACAGAAAGAGAGAGAGAGAGAGATGACCCAGAGAGCAGTGAACTCTAGCTCTGTTTAAAGCCCCTACTACAAACTGTACTCAAACATTCTGAACCCTTTAAGACCCGCACACACTGAACTCTTTAAACCCCCACTATATCCCTTAACGCAGCACACACACGGACACACATGCATGCTGAACCCTTTAAACCCCTCATTACATCTCTTTGCTGAACACACACACACACACATACACACAGAATTTCCAATATGTGTCTGTTTCCAGACACCATTGCCAAGTTCATGATGGCTGGAACTGAACCTGGTGTTCATCCTGCACCTTGCAGAGACCTCACTCATTCTGGGAAGCCGCCCACCTCATATAGCTCGTCCTGCTTTCCGACTCCCATAAGTACAACTATAACCAGAGCATTGACAAACACCAAAGCAAAACGGGAAATACCAACTGATCAGTCTGGGTTTATGCTTTGCATATTGGCATGTCAGAAAATCCAGCATAACCCCTCGCTCTAGTGTAAACACAGTTTGTTCCCAGGAGAGGCAATCCCTTAAGATTGCATCTGGAGGTTTTCATTTCCTGGGCTGCAGAGGCTGGGTGGTCATAAAGCTTGCGGCTCCACTTTTCATTTATTGTGATGAGCATGGAGCGTTTTTACGAAGCTTCTACAGTTCTTTCCCACTCTGCTTGTGATGCAGTACTCCGTTTTGTCTTATAGTTACGGAAAGATATCTGACTTCAGAAACAGTAGTAAGTGTAGTGAATAATAAAAACTGTAATGACAGGCAAACACTTGTATCCAGTTGCACCAGTCAAATTTAAGCTCTTTAGTAGCTTAGTTTGACATACATTGTGAATACATATAAGTTTACAACTACTAATGAAGTACAATTATTTCTCTAGATCCAGAGTGTGTCCCAGGAACACCACGTGCAAGGGAGGAACCCATCATAGATGGGACACCAGTCCATCACAGGATGCCACACACACACACACACACACACACACACACATCCATAGGGACTGAAAAGAAAGCTCATATTTCCCCTGTTTTGGCATGTCTTCACTTGCTTCCTGTTAAGTTCAGAATTGATTTTTGAAATTCTTATTTATGTATATAAAGCTCTTTCTGGTCTTGCTCCCCAGTACATTACTAACCTTCTTCACCCCTACTCTCCTACCAGAACACTAAGATCTTGTAATCAACTTCTTTCATCTGTCCCCCGTTGTCATACTAAGACAAAGGGTGATCGAGCCTTTTCTGTGGTTGGTCCAAAACTCTGGAACAGTCTCCCCTTTTGAGTGACATCTGCTCTGTCTTTAGCTATTTTTAAATCTTCTTTTAAAACTTATTTTTATTCTTTGTCTTATGATGTTATTTAATGTGATGTTATATAATGTTTTGTACAGCACTTTGGATCAACTACTTTCCTCTTTAAACTGTTGTCTTTAAACTTGACTTGACTTCCACACACTCACACACACACACACACACACACACACACACACACACACACACACACACACACACACACACACACACACACACACACACACACACACACAAAGTTACCTACTAGCATATTTTGGGAGTTAGGAGGGAACACAATTTTTTTTTTCCTATTATATGTTTTTTTTTTTTTTTTTTTTTTTTTTTTTTTTCTGTGCATGGTTTATTAAACATTTCTTATTTTATATCACCATATATAAACAGTTGAGATAAAGTGAGGATGAACTACAAAAATACAGATAAGCTATTTATCAATCTATCAGCCAGCCTAGCTCTTTCCTTAGTTAATGCAAAAATATCATAGATGAAATTTACATTATTGGTGTCATGTTTTCCCTAATTATGTCACAGTCACTTCTTATAATTCTTCAAATAAACCTGGATCTCCTTGCAAATTTCATCTTTCAAACCTGTGTCAACATTATAATTAGCTAAAGTGAGCATTGCAAATTATTTTAAAACTTTACTATTAAGGCAACATCACTTTTTTATTTTTGCTTATTCTTTGTTCCTGTGGTTCATTCTTAAAATGTAGCTCAATTTGTTGCACAAGATCCCAAGCAGAATAACAGAACAAGTGCATGTCAGTATAAAGTGTAAATGCAAGAGATCGATAATGTGAGTCACCTCTTTTATTATACAGCATACTTAACTGGATTATGTTAATTTATCTATGAACAAAATGTGACTAACCTAACAACCTTGTTTGAAGTAAATGTGCTACATTGAGAAAGATCAGGGATGTATTATTTCCATGTTTTATCATGTTATATTATCATGCTACACACACACACCCACACACACACACACATATGCACTTTAAGCTCTACTACTTACTTTGAACCTTAAGGCAAGACAGTAAATAGTATTTTTTTGTGTTGTTGTTTCAGTATTTTTCATTAAAAATACAAAATTGAAACCAGTTTAAGACTTCTTTAATAAAGAAGATACCATACAATTTTATTTAAAAATTCAAGAATTTCAAGGCCTGCTATTATAGGAACATTTTCAGTGACAGTGTGTTATGGGTAATATGGCCTGAAGCAAACTCCTTCAAACTACTTCAAAAACTTCACCATATCAGTGATTCCCCATATCAATGATTTTTTACAAATCTGTTTACATGGAGCATCCCCAATCTAACCCTAATCCTAAGCCTAACCCTATAAGTCCCTGTGTAAGTTGTACCTGATAGTTGTACCTACCTTTAGACCAATCCGATTAAGGAATTCATCAGCAGTATGGTATAACTGCCCTTAGAACCCTGACCTACAACTGAACTTTTAACTGGTGCAACTGGATGCTGCACTTAATGCAATGCTCGTGACTGTAATGCTGTTCTGATTGTGCAAGTCTGGGTGAAAGATAGTGTAGTATTGCGGCGTGGGTTTGCTGTGTGAAACATGCTGTTTTATGATGTTATTCAGAGAGAGCGAACCTAAACCTGGCTCCCACGCTTCCCCGGAGAAGCAGGCAGGCTGATGAAGAGCTCCTGGCTCTCAGCTTCACAGATTGAAAGGTCACTCATTTTCATTCACTTTGTAACCGATCAATCAAGTCTCAGTCCAGGGTGAAGACTGAAAGTTGGAGCGTGATTATCTTGTTACGGGATAAAGCAGGGTGTGGATGGAGCTATGGGGTCTTCCTGAGTACTGTGTGTGAAAGTGAGCATACTACATTACAAGTCGCACCGAATAGGCACTCTAATGTTTTAAACTGACTCATCAGTGCTTCTGTGTTCGCACCTTCTGTACTTACGCATTTTTTCTGGCCGTGAAGATGAAGAGGCCATATCTAGTCTCTGGATATACACCCGAAGATTCTCTTCTCGCTCCAGTTCCTGGCTTGCTGCTCGCCCCGAAGGGAAAGAATTATGGCTCGATAGCAGCATGAATCCACTCTCCATTTCAAATGAACTCAAACGCAAGACGGGCCAGATAAATCTTTTTGAATTCACTTCATAGCTGACAGAAAGAGAGAGAGAGCGAAAGAAAGACATAGAGAGTGTGAAAGTGAGAGCGGGAGAAAGGGAAAGAGCACTATCCAGTGCAGATTCATATGGAAAGAGAATCTTAGTCCCAGATTTCGGATGGATTTTGTGGTGAAGTTGCTCTCACAACTGGCAGAATAATATTTTAGCGATGAACCACATTACTGACTTGTTCTTCTAAAGTTGGATCAAGTCATTAATTGATTGATTAAGGCTTCTTATACACGCTTTTATATTAAATCATAAAGTAATTTTCTGGGTTTTTTTTAGTAAAGGTTCACATCATACTTTTGGTGCAGATGATTATTAGAATAGCATTTTTCACTGATTAGAGACATGATTTCATTTTGAAAGATGAATCCATGCCAACTCTGGTCTTTGTCGGCACACATACCACATAACTGATTAGTCTTTCATACCATCTACTGATTATTTGACCATGAAGAATAAAATATGCACATCCAAAAGCTTGACAAAACTGTCCCTGATATAAGAAAAAAAAGAGGGCTTTGTGATTTATGGATGACAATGTTGGTATGGATGAAATAAATCTATTCTAGTCTACTGTACTCCTCTCTGCCCAGGCAGAAGTCATAGCAAGGGATGAGAGAGGAGAGAGGGTTTCAGCTCTCCTATACATTATCCTGGTCTTTCAGTCTCAGCCGGACCAGCGAGGAAAAGAACACATGTAATGGGATTATGTATTTCAACCACACACAAAAAAAGACAGGTTTTCAGACTACCAGACACTTTTGAAAAATAACATGCTGACTTTTAGGATTATATATAAATCTTTAACAGCAGATATGAGAGCTATCAAGCAGCATGGACTCCATCATGACAAGATAAATTGTAAATAGAAAATGGCAAAACGCAGCACGGCGAGAGTTAGCATGACCCTCGGCAGAAGGGCTTAGATCAGATGGAAACACGGCCAACGGTCATTTTTATACTTTAGAATGTGACTGTTAAATTGAAATATGTTCAAAAACAATAGGAAAAGCAAGTCAAGACTGAGATCACTTTGCATTATATGTTATTTTGCAGATTGCGGTTTTGATCAGGTACACACTCTTAAAACTTTGACCACAGCCAGTCCCCCCTCTCTCTGTATTAGCTCAGCATGTGCTTCTAATCTAACTTGTGGTGGTCTCTCTCTCTCTCTCTCTCTCTCTCTCTGATGTTCTTTCTAGCCATTTGTTAAGAGAGGTGATTTTCAGTTCCTGCAATTTGGTAGAAGATTATAATGTCAGGCTCTGTTTTTTACTGTGTGCGCATGCGAGCATGAATGAGCATTTGAAGACTTACAGATGGGCGCAAACTTCAAGGCAGAATAAGTGACTTTTCTAACTGATAAACACGTCGATAGACCTCAGTAAAATTCAGCATATTAGTATTATAGCCTCTGGACCTGCGGCAACCAGTGCTGAGGTGTGTCTACAACTCCACTGTGATCTAAATTGTAGCAGATCAAATATAAAAAAAGAAAGAAGGGAAAAAAACAATCCAGAAGCAACAGGTCCAGCGTTCTAACTGAGAAATTACAAAGAACGGCAGAGAGTTTACACTGTTCACAGCCACATCAAAACACTAACCCCACACAGAACCAACAGCACTGCTGATGAGGACACTTTCACACACATACTCACTCTCTCTCTCTCTCTCTCTCTCTCTCTCTCTCTCTCTCTCTCTCTCTCTCTCTCTCTCTCATGCGCAAATACACATTCAGAATTCATATTCATACACACTGCCATCACCTTGTGTCTTGTGTTTATTCTATTTTGCTTTTTATCATCCAAAATATAAAAATAAAAACTAATAAAAATCTTCTAAAATCCAGTTAACTATTTAGTTTAGTACCTTTTATTATTATTATTATTATTATTATTATTATTATTATTATTATTGTTGTTGTTGTTGTTGTTGTTGTTGTTGTTGTTGTTGTTTAATAAAAGTGTAAGAGTAAGAATTAGGCCAAAAAGCCTATCAAAAGCTTTCTTGTATTTGATCGCAAATGAGAATAATATCTGAATGGGGAATTTACGAATATTGTTACCCTGTCTGTAATACACCTGTAAAGACAAATAATAGATTTACAGTCTATTTAATTTATTCATTTATTCTTTCATTTTAATAATGAAAAAAGTAAAATGATGCTATAAACACTATCCAGATATATACAGATCTGGACAGATATATACTAATATTGGCACCCTTGGTAAATATGAGCAAAGAAGGCTGTGAAAAATTGTCTTTATTGTTTAACCTTTTGATCTTTTGTTCAAAAAATTCACAAAAAATACTCTGCTCTCATGGATATCGAACAATTACAAAAACAACACAGGCTCATCCAAAAAAAATATTTGTATCTCATATTTACCAAGGGTGCTGATGTAGTTACATATTTATAAATATATTTATCAATATTTTGGTCATTTGTGTCTTGGATCTGTCCAATAAAACGATTAATAAGTTTGCAATGGTTATTAATAGTTCTGTATTTTGTTTTTGATTCTGGAAAATGATGAGCAAAACGATGGTGGACCACAGGCGGCTCCCATTAGGTGGGCCGCTAACTTCCAAAAAATCGGTCAGGTTTTCCTCATGCCTAATATCTTTTATTAAAGCATGTGTTTAGACGACACTCTGAAGGATTTGATTTAAAATGGATCATAAGGTTTTGCAAAAATGTTGTGGAGTCCATGCCAGCACATTGTGCTGAACAGTCACAAAAGTGTGAGTGTGTGTGTGTGTATGTGTGTGTGTGTGTGTGTGTGTGTGTGTGTTGAATCACACTACTACCACTGCTGTATAAAGTAGGCAGTGTTGTTCTCTTTCTGAATGGAATCCCCAACATTGATGTGGTGTGGGAGAGTGAAAAAGTGAAAACAGAGGATTTGCATTGATGTAGGAATGAAATCAGTGTGAAAAACAACAAACCCATCTGCTGGCAGCCATCAGATTACTCAAACATTGACAAAACACATTACAGTCCTTATAGAGGACCAATACAAGCCACAACGATTTCCATAATCACAATATTCTACACCAGTATGATCACTTATAATGTTATATTATTGACTGGAAAAGCAAGCTATAGTTGTGGTATGACAGAGAAATTTCTGCTGTGGGAGACACTCTGACACTCCTAGTTTGGCAAGAGAGAACATTACAAATGGGATAGGGAGAGCTTGTTGTACCCTGGCCTTGCTTACTTGACCAAACAAATGCTTGTGTTAGTTATAAACACAGTAATCTGGTGTGATGGCGGTCAAGCTGGGAGAGAGCCAGGGAGAGTTTGTACACTCATCTGTTCAGTATGAAGCTCCAATTCATTCACAGATTTAAAGCTGCAGTAATGATCATTATCATTTAAATAACACCAAGCTTTTTTTTTTTTTTTTTTTGGGTGTAATTTAATACATACAGATATACCAGATTTTATTGGTCCTTGTCATCTTTTTACTGTATCCCTCTTTTTTTTGACAAATAAATTTGGAGCTAAAAGAATGCTCTATGCATTGTGGTGCAAAATGAGATCAAACTTCTGCAGATGCTGTTAGACACATCTTTAGTGTTGTTCCTGGAATCATCGGGTGTTTCGGGTCTTTCAACATCATACACCCTCCTCCAGGTGACCCAGCTGATGCTGATCAGACCTCAGCTTGTGTCCAGATGGCAGGTTGGCTACTTTGCCCTCATGGTTCTCCTCTTTTTAGCCATGGCCACCTAGAGGCCCTCTTTTCCACATTGGTGGTGTTGTGGATAGCTCTCCTCCTCCTCTGTCCTTCAACACCCAATGCATTGAATGCTCTGGTCAGAGACTCTGACAGGCTCCCCATGACCGTGTATAGAATAAGTGGTACAGAAAATAGATGGATGGATGGATGGATTTTTGTTGCTACTCCATTGTGGTCATCCATAACATATTAACGATGTTAGATTTACATTTAGGGCATTTTAAAATGCACATATTAAAAAAAGATTCAATAATTTTGCAATTCTTTCAATTTTATTTTCACAGTTACTCTAGCTTCATCTCACTCACACACTATGTATGGGCTAACTTTACCTTAGAGAATCCACCCTGTTAGTTTAGAGAACTGTATAGATGTCTGAATAATGAATGTAAGAACTGTAATGTTTAACTAACGCCTATATGTTTATTTTTATTGTCGAATTCACTGCATATAAATATCCTGCACCACAATCGATACAATATCGCTTTTGATAAGACATGTACAGTCCCCTCCGAAAGTATCAGAATCACAAGGCCAATTTTATTTTTTTTGCTATACACGAAGACATTTTGGGTTTGAGAACAAAAGATGAATATAAGACAATAGATCAGAATTTCAGCTTTCATTTCCTGATATTTACATCTAGATGTGTTAAACAACTTAGAACATGGCACCTTTTGTTTGAACCCACCCATTTTTCAAGTGATCAAAAATATTGGAACATGTGACCAACATGTGCTTCTTGATTGAAGGTTCGTAACAGACCTTTAAAACAATTTGATATTCATGTTAAATTCAAATATTCGATGTTTTGTGCTAAAGCTAATGTAGCAGATAATGCTATTTGTTATTTATAATCGAAAACAGGGAATGTCTTTACTGTGTTTACTGTCTTTACTGAAATGTATAGTGACATGTCCTTACTGTAACAGCTCAGCGTGTCAAGTCATATGGACAGTGTTACTTCTAATGAGAATTACAACCTGTTATTCAGGTCACTAACAAAGTAGACACTATGTGTGTTATATGGAATAATGCTTTGCGAAATGTTGCATTAAACCAATCGCAATGTCCTATTTATGAAGGCATTGGTCTATAGTAACAATTAAGATTAGCCATTTGAAATTTGTCTCAACACCTATTTTCTATGTATCTCTTACATTTACAGCATTTGGCAGAAGCCCTTATCCAGAGCAACTTACATTTATGTCATTTATACAACTGTACAGTTGAGGTTTAAGGGCCTTGCTCAAGTGCCCACAGTGGCAGCACTGGGATTTGAACTCACAACCTTCTGATCAGTAGTCCAACATCTTAACCACTGTGCTACCATTGCCCACACATTGCTTCCTTTTACATTCTCTGGATTGTATACACACACACACAAACAGTCTTAAATCATTGTCTATAGAGTTATCATTGTTAGACGTTTGTTAATCTAAAGCGATCCTGTGATCAAAAGCACCGGGACTTTCTTTGGAGAGAGAGAGTGTGAGTGTGTGTGTGTGTGTGTGTGTGTGTGTGTGTGTGTGTGTGTGTGTGTGTGTGTGTGTGTGTGTGTGTGTGAGTGAGAGAGAGAGAGAGAGTGTGTGTGTGTGTGTGTGTGTGTGTGTGTGTGTGTGTGTGTGTGTGTGTGTGTGTGTGTGTGTGTGTGTGCGTGCACCTGCACCAGAACAGGTAGAGTTTCTCAGAAGCCTCTAAAGCACATGAGTAAGTGTGAATGTTAAAACCTCACAGCATCTCAGAGCATCTAAAAATATAAGACAATAAATTAGCAAGTGTATGATGTAGCGATTTAGAGGGGTGGCAGTGGGAAAATCCTTTCTCCTCCATGCGCTCTCCCCCCATGATCTATGCTGGTATTTTTAGTTTTATTGTTGATGACCTTCAGCTGAGTTTAGCAATAATGCACATGGATGTATACTGACTAATGTGATCAAATCAGTCATGCATGTGTTTACTCTGCCTAACCCCATTCGTCTTTATATAATTTTGTCTTATTGATGCTATTCCCTGTCTAAAGCAACAGTCCATTAGAGAGCTGAGTACCCACTCCAATATTCTTTACCCACAACTTCCTGATTTTTTAATCATCATCCATGTGAGCTTCTTTTAGAAACTCAGAAAAAAAACAAAAAATAAATAAATCAATCAAACCCCCACTGGCCTGTGGTGAAACCTTTCTATCCTGATAGGAGTGGTCTCTTCCAGCCTCCATCCACAGGGCATGAGGACTCACTCAGTGGTTTCAGTATGAAAATGATGTATGGTCACCTTCACAGTGACCAGATCTCAACCCAACTGAACACATATGAGAGATTTTGGACTGACGTTTTAGACAGCATTCTCCACCACCATCATCAAAACATCAACTGAGGGAATATCCCTCCAGTACAGTTGCACAGACATGTAGAGTTGACACCAAAAATGATATAAACATGTTTGTATTTACTTTCCAATGTTTCTAGGGTTTCTCCAAAGATTTCACATCCATGGGTGTGTAAAAATGGTCAGTCTGCCTAACTGCTATCTTGCTACCTAACTGTGCTTTCTTCACACAATGAATGGCATGCTTTGACCAAGTTTTTGATTACAGCAAAACAGTCATATGACTAATATATTCGGTTTGTAAATGGTTTACATACCAGCTGTCAAGTTATCTGTGAAGCACATGTGATGTCACTGACACTGTAGAGATGACAGCGAACAAAGCTGTAATGTTTGAAGTCTAATTGTAAATGGAGAATTTGGCCAAGAAAACAAAACTCACTGAATTTATCAGGAGATATCAGAGAGGCTGATGTAAATGATGATCATGTTCAAGTTGATTAGCTTCCATTTTCCATTGTACACTTACATTATAAACTTTAATAAAAGTGCCACAAATGTTGATTTTCCATAAATTGATTAGGTTACAATGTAGAAGCAGGTGGGGTTTTGTTTGTGACAGCCTGTTTTCTCAGGCTAATATTAAAGACTTCAAATCTTGGGGTCTGGTTAGCATGTTTGCCTCACACCTCCGGGGCTGGGAGTTCAAATCCCGCCTCCACCCTGTGTGCGTGGAGCTTGCATGTTCTCCCTGTGCTCCAGGGGTTTTCTCCGGGTACTCTATTTTCCTACCCCAGTCCAAAGACATGTGTTGTAGGCTGATTGGCATCTCCAAATTGTCCGTAGTGCGTGAATGTGTGCGCAATTGTGCCCTGCATGTCCAGGGTGTCCCCCGCCTTGTGCCCCAAATTCCGTGGGATAGGCTCCAGGCTCCCCCCGACCATGTGTAGGATAAGCGGTACAGAAAATGGATGGATGGATGGACTTCAAAGATAGTGTATAATGTACATAAATATAATGAATTCTAATAGTGTATAAAGTCTATTTGGGGATTGATTGCTGGATGTGCAGGACTTCTGAATATCCTGTTAGACTGTAAGATATGACTAAATATATATATTGTTTTCATATTCAGATTTATAATTTGTATATCTTATTTACAATATTACATACTACATTTAATTAAAGTTAAGTGAATAAATATTAAGTGCGCTTAGAGAATCAAAGCATCTTTATAGTGGAATTGGAATGAAATTAAACCATTTCTATGTATAATTTTTTTTTTTTTTAATGCTAGAACTTTGCTTGTGATTGAGATATGTGCAAACGATAAACATATTTCTGTTCAGGAAAGCCTTACTGGTTTCCTTCTGGAACTAGTAAACGTCACTACTTCCAAAACATGAGGAATTAGATAAATTAGATACAGTAAAAAATACTATTCCATACATGAATTCTTGCTAATTGTCATGAAGGGTGCCAATAACACCCAGCTGATGCTGGCAGAATGAATTTGCTTTATTTTTTTGAGGAATGCAGGTGACGTTGGAAAATCTAAGCTAATAATTGCTGAATAATAGCTGTATACTTGTGAAAGTTTTGTTCACTTGCTGTATCAGTCTATCAGCATTGTGTGTGTGCGTGCGTGCGTGTGTGTGTGTTTAACTTTGCTAAGTCAGTGATAATCCTGATGAAGAGTGCTGAACAAGTATGCCACAGTATTGAAATTCTAACACGACAGCTGGCTTTAATGCCTCGTCAGTGTTACTTTTGAACCAATTATTTACAGTGACACAGCGCAAAAAGTATTTCTCATATCATCATCATTTTCCAAGATCAAAAATATGAACATCAGCAGTAATAATAACTCACGGTAATGATTTCATAAGTGGATATTTCAAAGAACTAAATATCCGAGTGATTTTTTTTTTCCTGGCGGAGCAGGAGCGAGGACACCCATTCCAGTAGCGTCCCCGTTCCTGAATCAGAGTCAAATCTGATGACACTGAACAGTTAAGGCTTTACTCTTTCTACACACAGGAATAGCCCATGACCTCACAGAAGCTTGTTCCACTGGCCCAGGTGCTTCGGTCCATAATGGTCACCTTGAGTTATTAATCAGTCTTAAAAAAACTGCTGACAGCCAACAGGACATGACAATGATGTCATGTAGAGAATTAAGCAGTCTGACATGATAAATGTTTTCGTTATAGACTCACCATCTTCAGATTTTGCTTTCAGCTTTGCCGTCACTTTTATTAGTCTTCAGGATGCCTCGGCTCTTATTTTAGTTGATCGCTTGATACTTTATTGTCACGTAGGCACTTTCACTGGCATACCACAACAATTAAGCCATAATATTCTAAAGTAGCCGCCTCTGATGTTCTAGCTCACATGTACAAGTGTCAAGTTTATTCCAATTCCGTAGGCAGCCCACCGCTCAGAGGCATTGCATTGTAATTCACTGTTACGTCTGAACAGCGTTAATAGCAGCAAGCTAAATACAGTTTGGCAACATGATGTCAGCTTGACCTTATGATTTACACAGATACATGTCACAAGAGTTCAAATCTGACTGACAACGGACAACCATCCTGAGAGTGACTTCTCTCTTTTTTAGTCTCAGTTCCTCTCAAGCGTTCTTTCTTGAACTATGAACATTGCATCCAAGCTTTGAGGTCAGTTTATGTTCAAATTCGAATTGTCTGAGAGCATAACGTCAGAGCTGTTGCTAAATTAGCCTGCACGGCATCTTTATTCAGCATGTGGCTTTGCTTTGACATCTATCACCAAGTCTGTATAAAGTTTTTCAGTCTGTGTCACACCCTTTGTGAAGTTGTGAAGTCACTGGATGATCCGAAGTCTTTTTCTCAGGCAATTGCTTACATTCAAGGCAACAAAAGCAATATAATTAAACACTAACTAGAAAATTATAAGACTCTGTGTATAAAAATGTTTTGAAAAATTTAACACATTATTTAATTCCAATAGAGGTTTGGACCATTCCGTAAGTCTTTGCATAACATGAAAGCTTTTTTTTTATTTGGGAATGGAACAACACTGGGGAGCATTTTTGACAATTTGTATGGCATCCCAAATAGCTACAACCTACACAGTGAACATGTCCAATAGGGAACATTTTGGAATTGGAGTCCCTTCCATATTATGACTATACCCCAGCATTGTTGAATTCTTGGTCAGAAGGAGTTGATTAGTTTTCTGTAACAGCATCTCTGACAGTAGTGCCAGCTGTAATTCAAATGATAGGTTTATATTAATGCACTCTTGCTAATATTATTGTTGTTTACATTATTGTTTCTATTATAGCAACTCATTCACAGGAACATGTATAGTTTGTAAAAAAAAAAAAAAATTGTTGTTATTTAACAAAGAAAAACATATCTTTGATATGGTGAAGTCTTCGGTGTGTTTTTTTTTCTGTAAGTTTATTTACATGTATGGAAAGAGTCTCCTGTCTCAGCACTTTATAACAGTCAGTAAGTTTTCCACTCTAAAGACTAACTTCAAGTGAGAGAAAAAAGAGTGACTGTGTGTAACTGAGAAATATCAACTTAGTAATAAATTGGATCATGGATGTTTCACATAATTCAATGTAATTATAAGTGGCTAAAAAGCATGTCATTCCCCATCCATCCATCCATCCATCCATTTTAAATACTGCTTTCTTACACAGGGGAGCCTGGAGCCTCTCCCAGGGAACTCGGGGCACAAGGTGGGGGACACCCTGAATGGGGTGCCAACCCATCGCAGGGCACAATCGCACACACATTCACACACCACGGACAATTTGGAAACGCCAATCAGCCTACAACGCATGTCTTTGGACTGGGGGAGGAAACCAGAGTACCTAGAGGAAACACCCGAACCACAGGGAGAACATGCTAACTTCGCGCACACAGGATGGCGGCAGGATTCACATCTCCATCCCCGGAGGTGTGAGGCAAACGTGCTAACCACTAAGGCACCATGCCCCCCATAATGTGTCATTCATTAATGAATACAAAAGGAATTTCATTGTTGACAAATTGCTGAGGTATAAGAGGAATAAAATAAAACTTTGGTGTGTTCACAGTAACTCCAGAATACCATTGTCCAGTGTTAAATCCACATAATTACTATCCAGCCATTCAAATATTACATGCATAAGGTACAGCCATATTACTGACTGCTATTAGAGCTTTTTATTTCTGAATTTTCCACCCGAAAAACCCAAAACAGTTACACTGTGCTAAAATGTAGATTTGAAACATTTTGTGCAAAATTATTATTATTATTATTATTATTATTATTATTATTGCAGTTACATTACAATCAAGTTACATTATAAATTAATACTTGTTTTTATGTGCTTTGGATTAAACTCGCATAAAAGCATGGTTGCATGCTCGAATCAGATCGAAGGTTCTGATGTTGAACCTTTAATGGTTTCTACACAGGACAAAACAAAAATTCTTAATTGTTTTGCTTTTTTTTTTTTTTTTTTTTAATGTTTTTATTCAGTGAAAAACATTAAAAGTATTCCAGCTCATGTTTCTGTTGCAGAAAACAATCATTTGGAAAGTATTTGACTCTGAAGTCTGTTTAGGCATGATGTCACTTGTGCAAGCTCCACTTCTCTATCTGTACAACAAACTCTTTACTGGAGCACACACGGTTTCTCACAAAGCTTATTATTTACTAGAGCACATGAATTAAAACATAAATGGTCAACATAACGGCCTTATATATTCAAAACCAGATTTCTTCAAAGGGTGTCCCAAAAGTCTCCATACGTAGGAAATTATGTTTGCCAGCAACATGTCGGTTGTGCCTTTGTCACTGGATGTTTGTGGACGTCCACTTCTTGGTTGGTCTGCAACACTTCCAGTCTTTTTGAATTTGTGAATAAGTTTGGCGACAGTGTCGTGAGTGATGTTCTCGGCATGTTTCCTGTTAAAGTCCTTCGCGAGGCATTCTTAAGGGTTATCTGAAAAAAATATATATACATTGACAAAAACATTGTCCTATAACTACAATTTAACTAGTAACTTTAACTACACAAAGAGAAATCTTTAGGGCACAGGTTTCCAACCCTGGTCCTTGAGATCCTGCTGCCCTGTATATTTTAGTGTTTTACTAAAATATGGGTGTCTAACACTCAGGAAGAGCTGTTAATTAGCTGATTAGTTGAAGTTAGAGCAGGGAAAACACTAACATGTACAGGACAGTGGGTTGGGAACAGTGGGTAGATTAACACTATAAAATGTATGTGAATAATTGTATTGGTTTTGTTGTTCATGATGATGATGATGATGATGATGATGATGTGGCTTTACATTGCTTCAAATTTTTTACTTTCATCTTATTTTGTAACGTTCTTATAGAATCTGGTCAGCAGGTGAACTTCAGATGTACTTCATCTTTCTGAAAGTGAGCAGTGCATCCTGGGAGAACCGGAGCATCCCGAGCGCGAGCGCTCAGACCTCGTGAACTCTACCCAATGACAGACAGAGACCGCGGTCTGTCGGCATTCCTAAACACAACCCACCCTACACACACACACACACACACACACACACACCTCCCACCCGCACAGCTCAGTGCTCCAGTATCCAGAGTGAGTGAGAGAGAGAGAGAGAGAGAGAGAGAGCAGGGGATAAGAGATACAGTATTGATGGCAGAGTGGAAGGTTCTCGCCAGCTGTTGTTTGTTTCACAACTGCAGGAACGCCATCACACCTCGGCGGAACGTACACACACTTGCCCGGTGGACGGGAAGAGAGCGCGCGCTGCCTGCACACGCGTCCTGCGCTCCACTGAGACCTTTATAACGATTAAAAAAAAAAAAAAAAAAAAAAAAAAAAGGAGGAGTGGGAAACGCTTCCTACGCTTCCTCCAGCGCTCTGGCTCGGATTATTTCTGGTGCGTGTGCCAGCTGCTGGGGAATACTTTTAAATGGCGCGCGGCAAGAGCCGATCAGAGAGTCAACAGGCGAGCGCGTGGAGCGAGCAGCCGTGATTAGCGCTCGCATTCAGCACGTCCTCACAAGTTTTCACACGGACGTAAAGACATAGCGGTTTATTCGTGCCGGAGTGGTGCGCACTGGAGGACAGACTGAGAGATGTTTGCTTTTAGTAAGGGTCACGGCTCGCTCAGGATCCTCGGTGAATCCGCCGCGCGCGCCACCGGCGCTTCCTCGCGCCTCTACTGCGCGTTTATCCTCCTCATCCTCATCCTCACACCCCGCGTGGACTCGTCCTGGTGGTAAGTAGCCTCTCTCCTAGCCTATCTGTGTCCGGACTGATGATCCTACCCTCTATTCCTTAATCCCTCCATTTGGACACTCATCATATAAGCAGTGCGTTTGCTGGAGTTCATGAGAGCGCACGAATATTCTCCACTAGCAAAACTCCCAGAAGAGTGCACTAGTGAATGTGGTGCATGTCTGGACATCTCTCTCTCTCTCTCTCTCTCTCTCTCTCTCTCTCTCTCTCAGAGCTTCAGTAACCACTAAACCAGTGACCTTTAGTTGTGTTTATTTTATATTTTGATTTGATAAAACTGGATGTACCAACTTTGCTGCCATTTATTTATTTAGATTTTAGAGTCTGAACCTAATGGAGGAATTGAAATTACACTGAAAGAAAACAATGGCAAATACATTCACCTATCATACTATATGATATTACAACTATGCTTCTCATTTTAATTATTTGTTGAGTTGGTAATTGCTGGAACTATTTCTCCTCCTTACTTTTAATTCAAATGGAGGTCACCACCAACTCAATATCTATATTATCAGCTTTGGTGCAGTTGTATCAGAATTATGGTCTGTAATCTTTTCTTTTTTTTCAGTGACATTTCTGTGGTGCTTTGCCAGCTAACTCAGCAATAGACTAATAGAGGAATAAATGAAGCCTAATAAATGTAATCTGTATCAGGCCTGCTTGGCTAGACGCATACTCTCAGCTCAGCTGGAGACTCCGACACAATGAGGCACAAGCGTAGTTAAAAAAAAAAAAACAACAGACACGCACACACACGCACACACTGTATATATATATATATATATATATATATATATATATATATATATATATATATATATATATATATATATATATACACACACACACACACACACACAATGCACACACACTTTCCCTTTCTCTGTTTTTTTCTCTCCTTTTTCTCCCGTTCATGCCGACTCAAAGACACTGAAAGTGGAAAATGTGAATGTGTATTTCTGTGTGGATGTATGCATGAACATAATAATATATTTGCCTTCGAGAAAATTCAATCCACATGTACAGTAACATGACGTGAAATATGACAATAAATATTTTAGCCTGTGTCTAGTGACTTTTTCAATAAAAGTCACTATGGGCATTCTCGAAAAAGAAAAGTTATGTCACTATCATTATCAACTTGTAATATGTCAGGTGACCTCACAAGTGAGAGACACTGACTTTCTCTCTCTCTCTCTCTCTCTCTCTTATATATATATATACACAGTATATATAAAGAAATGCTGTAGAGCAAAGATGCTTTCAAAATAATTAAATTAAATGTTTCTACATTTTAAAAAAATACTTTAAAGAGCAGTAAACAATAGTAAATGAAACAAAGTCAATATTTGGTGTGACAAAAAAATAAAAATAAAAATAGTAGTATCTGGTACAATTTGTGCAGTTTTATAAGGAAATTAGCTGGTAAGTTTTATTGAGCATCTTGCAGAACCAGCCACAGCTTCTTATTTTTGCAGCAAAACCCAGCAGCCTTCATTATGTTTTTTTGTTTGAAAAGTGGTCTCTTACATAAGCGGTAGCTCGGTGGTTAAGACATTGGGCTACTAATCGGAAAGTCACGAGTTCAAATCCCAGCACCGCCAAGCCGCCACTGTTGGGCCCTTGAGGAAGGCCCTTAATCCTCAACTGCTCAGATGCATAAATGAAATAAATGTAAGTTGCTCTGGATAAGGGTGTCTGCCAAATGCCATAAAATGTAATATGCTGTGGCTTTACTGACATACAAATATTTTTCTGTAACATTTAATTTTGTGCTAGAAAACTAATGTTTGGGAATCTAAAATTTTTTTGTACTGACTTGATAATGTAGAAGTCATAAAATAAAAAATCTATAACAAAGTTTATATATATATATATATATATATATTCCCCCCATCCAGCACTCTAAACAGACGGAAAATAAACAAATTATATTAATTTGTTTATTTTCTCTCATTATCTCTCTCTCTTGCTCTCTGTCTTGCCCACTTTCACACAAAGTACACACAGGCATAAAGACACGCATGCACGCGCACACACACACACACACACACACACACACACACACACACACACACACACACACAATTCAAAAATCAAAGTGTTTTTTGATTGTGTGTGGTTTGTGTTATGTGTGCACTCACTTTCATCAGGGTTACAGATGATCTGCCTGTAAGATCAAGGGACTCTGAGGTCAGACCCATGATTTAAGTCTTTGTCTTACGTTCCTTTCTTTCACACACACACACACACACACACACACACACACACACACACACACACACACACACACACACACACACACACACACACGCTTCATCCAGGGCCCTTGGTTTAAACATACACAGAGTAACTGTCAGTCACTCTACACTTGAAAGTTTCATGTGAATGAACAGTGGATCAGGTTTACAATGCTTTTCGATTACATAACCCTAATATACCTGAATGCATGCATTATATACTTCTGTTCAGAAATGTTCTACGATTTACAGCCCTGAACTTACTTCAAGTCTCAGTGAGGCATCTTATATCAATGTACACAAACGGTTCAAATATTTGTGTTCAGCTTTTCTGATGACATCATGCACAAGGAATTCGGAGATCTTTACAACAAAATTGTTTAGAAAACTATGGCATTTGTATGACTTACTTGGATAACTGTAATAAATGCTTTCATAATTTCATAATTTTATCACTAAATTCTTTTTCCATTTGTTCACCACACTTAAAGGGCCAGCATTTCAACCCCCCCCCCCTTTCAGCAGCAGAGACTAACTAGATGAAAAGCATGGAACTTTAGCATGTACTTAATAAAATCACCACTAAAATGTATGTATATCTTTATAAGCCATCCATCTTATTTTAATATTTATTAAAACTAAAAGTTAAGGCAAGACTTGTGTTTTTCCTGATATGTGGCTTTTCTATTGACTTTATGCAACATCACTCTTGTTCTTGATCTTACAATTAATAAAATGTCTGAGATTGGCATGTATGAAAGGACTAAAAATATAGGAGACTAGCCTTTTCTAACTTGCAGCTTAGACAACACAGACCACAGGTTCTCAAAGTGGAGTCTGGGAAGCATAGCCATGGGGTCTGTGATTTTTTTCCCCCCACAACCCACTCTTATTAAAATGATTATATTTATTATCGAGTTCTTATAATTATTAGCCTGTTTGACTGGTCACTTGAATTGAACGTGTTTATTCCAAACCTTAATAACCCAAAAACAAAAAAGTAGCCCTGTAAACTATGTCAGCTTGGACCTAATATGTTCTATTGGCAGAAATTAGAGTAATAAAAAAGGTTTATGGCTAGCCAAAATATTAGTGTACACATTTATATACTGAGTCTAATATTTAAATAGTTGGATTATGGGGATCCGTGAAATCTATTTAACAGTTAAAGGGGTTTCTGGCTGCAAACAGTTTGAGAACCCCTGACTTAGACAACAAAGAAGGAAAGAAAGACAAAGACATGTTTTTCCGGCTCATTTGGAGAATCCCTTAACTTTCCAGGTTATCATTCATTCCTCTTATAGCATATTGAAAGTACAGGGTGTCCCACAAGTCTCCATGCATAGGGGACTATGTTTGCCAGCACCAGGTCAGTTGTACCGTCATCAGTGGATGGTCGTGGACGTCCACTTCCCGGTTGGTCCGCAACACATCCAGTTTTTTAAATTTGTTAATAAGTTTGGCAACAGTGTCATTTGTGATGTGCTCGCCATAATATAAACTATGTATGAAAAATTTTGGAAGACATTTTGATGAAAATTGTTAATTTCCCCTATGTATGGAGACTTTTGGGACACCGTGTATAATTTAATAAATGTAGCTACAAGAGTAGGGAATGTAACTGCAGACCTCCTGATGTACCCTAGAGGATAATTTTACAGTTAATTGTAACCACAGGGAACATTCATAATAATGATTCTCTTCTAGTTACATCAAATTTGGCCCTCCTCAATTTAATGGTTTAAAGTCAGGGATGCTAAAGGACCTGTCTCAGAAATGAAACAAAAAAGCCTCAGTGTTTGGAGCACAAATAATCATAATGGTGGCACATAATAGCACCAAATGGAGCATGATGGCCTCCATTAACTTGCTGTTTAGGCAAATTAGGTTAAGTTCTGTAAACCAAAGCTGACATATTGCTATAAGCAAGCACATTAATTTTCTCAGTGGCCTCCTGAGAGAGAGAGAGAGAGAGAGAGAGAGAGAGAGAGAGAGAAAGAGAGAGAGAGCAGTTCTGCTTTATTGGCTCTTTAGCCACCCTAACGAGGGACAAATCACCACAGTCATGCATTCTTTACCCAGTCAAGCCTAACCATATCTGATCCCTCACTCTCTCACGCACACACACATGTGATAGGGGTTCCAGAGTGTGTTTTTACGGTGTGTTGTTACAGTCCTGTGGATAATGATTTACCGCAGCAGTAAAAGCCCCTCTCCATCCCACCATCATGTGTGAAACCTCCATGGGATGCATGCATGCGTGTGTGTGTGTGTGTGTGTGTGTGTGTGTGTGTGTGTGTGTGTGTGTGTGTGTGTGTGTGTGGGCTTCGTACGAGGTACCACCCTCTCTGTATTACCCAGTCAGCCATATGAGCAGCGCAGGACCAGACATAACTGAACAGGTTCCACTTGGAAAGGGCTTCAGCGGAGTGATGCAGACCAGGTGTCAGCTGAGGATCAGCCTCCATATGCTAATCCACAATGAAGTTTATATGAACTGCAGAGAAACACCTGGGGAACTAACCACATTTTCACTTTGAATTTAGCAGTGGCAATTTAACGGTGCCACTGAACATATCTGAACATTTCAATGACAGCATTTGTTTAATCCACCTGGTCTGCTTCAGTTGAAAAGGCCAGTTTTAGTATTTACGGAAAGTGGAATTGTATTGAAAGTTTAAAGTTACCCAGTTAACAGCTCAGTTGGCAAAACATTTTGAATACATCTTCTTCTGGTGGTTGAATTATGGTTGAATTTGGAAGATGTCTTTTTCTCATGACGTCAGCATGATATCCTCATGACAGTTATTTAGCTAGCTAATTTTATGTTGTTTAAACCTCATGTACTGTATATTTGTGTGATCTTTACGTGTAGGCGGAAAATCATTGCAGTATTTTGTTATTTTATTTTCGTATTATAAGTGTATCTAATGATTAATCCTCCAGAAGCACCAAAATGCACCAGATGTAACAAGTTCATCTCTGAATAAACAATGAAGGAAGGTCATCTATGTCTACATTAATATTTCTTAAACACACACGTTCGGCCAGTTGTCTTGACTTTACATTAAAAAAAGCTGTGACTCATTATACAGGTCAAGTAAATTCACTGATCCTGATCACATTACTTCGATGTGTATGAAATTCTGCCCACCCACCAGGGACTTAGTTGCACGTACAGTATATTAAAGATGTTTTAAATATAGACAACGATTGTTTCAATAAACACAAATGCCTAAAAATTCATTTACACCAAGGACACAATGCAGTTCCAAAGTTTAGCCAGATTTACAGATTTACTTAGATTTACTAATTTAATGCCAAATACCCAACACGGCTAATACTGTACAAAATCATCATACCTGTGTCATAATCTGAACTAAAATGTAAAGCTGTTCTATTGTTGAAAAGTGGCAGTGTTTAAATCATTTGCTGCCATGACCAGAATCTAACAAGAAAAAGACGTATCAACCTTGTGAGTCCGCTGAGTGTTAACTTTAGAAACTGGGTATAGGCTTGGCTACACTTTCCCACTCAAGATAATCATTCTTAAAGCATATTTAAGAATATATTTCAAAAGTGAAAAAATGGGAAATCTGTACTTATTTCAGAAACCTGGGTCCATGGCCCATGGCCCACACAATCATATGGCATGAGGCAACATGGTATCATGCTTGAAAATGCATAACTTTTTTTCATAAATATGAGGTGTGATACTAGTGCCTCCTTAACATGATATAGATTTTGGCCTTTTCTGGTTATAGATTTCTAGATTGTAACATTCAATAAACATTTACTAATATAAGGTGTTTAAAAAATTGCTCAACAGGGTATAGTATATGAAATCAAACAAAATACAACCATGTACAATTTTTTTTTCTTTTTTACTGAGTCCAGGTTCCTGTTTCTGTGAATATTTCTCTCATATATTTCTAAGAAATTGAGATGAAATATCCATCCATCCATTTTCCATACTGCTTATCCTACATAGGGTTGTGGGGGAGCCTGGAGCCTATCCCAGGGAACAAGGCAGAGGATACCCTTGACAGGGTGCTGCCCATCACAGGGCGCATTCACACACCACTGACATATTGGAAATGCCAATCATCCTACAGTGCATGTCTTTGGACTGGGGGAGGAAACCAGGGTACCCGGAGAAAACCCCCAAAGCACAGGGGGAGCATGCAAGCTCCGCGCACATAGGGCGGAGGCAGGATTCAAACCCCCAACCCCAGAGGTGCAAGGCAAACGTGCTAACCACTAAGCCACCATGCCCCCTAGATGAAATATGACATGTAAAATAAAATAATATTAAAATTGTATATATAAAATCAAAATAGATGATCTTGCTCAATGAATCACTGCTACATAGTAAACAGAGCAGGAGGGTTAATCTGTACCATCTGCATGTGTGTGTGTGCGTGTGTGTGTGTGTGTGTGTGTGTGTGTGTGTGTGTGTGTGTGTGTGTGTATTCCACAGTGTCGTACAAGGACAGACATTACCCTGCTGTATCTCCAGCAGCAGCCAAGACACAGGAGCTGTTAATAGGATTGTTAAAGATAAAAACATAGTGGGAAAGTCAAAGACAAACAATATATATGTGTGTGTGTGTGTGTGTGTGTGTGTGTGTGTGTGTGTGTGTGTGTGTGTGTGTGTGTGTGTGTGTGTCTGTCTGTCTGTCTGTCTGTCTCTGTGTGTATTGTGTATAGTTTGTGCCAGTCTTGGTTGAGGCGCGTTAGGGAAACGGTAAACAAATGGTGGGCTGTGATGGAATGGGAACATCCATAACAGGAGTGGAAACTGGAGAGAGCGAGAGCAATGGGTCCTGCTATCTTTCAAGCTTTAGCTAAATTGTGAGAGATGGCGGCAGAATTACCATAAGTTCCTGATTACCTAAGAACAACATCAGTACTGCATTTTGACACCACTCAGTATTTCTCAATGTTTTTGTATGAAATAATTGCACACACCCAGCTTGGACACTACTGGGGATTTTAGACCCATATACACAGTTTCATTTTATGTGTATAATCAACTATTTATTTACTGACACTGTTAGAGCACTTATTCCTGAACTTTCCACCCACAGCACTTCACACAGCTTCACTTTGCCATGCCCTTGTCCACTTTGTGGAATAGTTTCATGGCAACAAGTGCCAAGTACACTTTCAGCTATAGTCACACTAAGTAGTATGCCTAAATAGTAGTGATGTACTGGCAAACTAAGTAATTTAAGTTTAAGATACAGTGGGGGAAAAAAGTATTTGATCCCCTGCTGATTTTGTACGTTTGCCCACTGACAAAGAAATGATCAGTCTATGATTTTAATGGTAGGTGTATTTTAACAGTGAGACACAGAATAACAACAAAAAAAATCCAGAAAAATGCATTTCAAAAAAAGTTATAAATTGATTTGCATTTTAATGAGGGAAATAAGTATTTGACCCCTTCGACTTAGTACTTGGTGGCAAAAGCCTTGTTGGGAATCACAGAGGTCAGACGTTTCTTGTAGTTGGCCACCAGGTTTGCACACATCTCAGGAGGGATTTTGTCCCACTCCTCTTTGCAGATCCTCTCCAAGTCATTAAGGTCATTTTCAATGCCCTGGCTGAGGGAAGGAGGTTCTCACCCAAGATGGTACATGACCCCGTCCATTGTCCCTTTGATGCGGTTCAGTTGTCCTGTCCCCTTAGCCGAAAAACACCCCCAAAGCATAATGTTCCCACCTCCATGTTTGATGGTGGGGATGGTGTTATGACTTGGGGTCATAGGCAGCATTCCTCCTCCTCCAAACACGGCGAGTCGAGTTGATGCCAAAGAGATCTGACCACACCTGACCACAACACTTTTCTCCTCTGAATCATTCAGGCAAACTTCAGACGGGCCTGTACATGTGCTTTCTTGAGCAGGGGGACCTTGTGGGCGCTGCAGGATTTCAGTCCTTCACGGCGTAGTGTGTTACCAATTGTTTTCTTGGTGACTATGGTCCCAGCTGCCTTGAGATCATTAACAAGATCCTCCCGTGTAGTTCTGGGCTGATTCCTCACCGTTCTCATGATCATTGAAACTCCACGAGGTGAGATCTTGCATGGAGCCCCAGACCGAGGGAGACTGACAGTTTCTTCCATTTGCGAATAATCGCACCAACTGTTGTCACCTTCTCACCAAGCTGCTTGGCGATGGTCTTGTAGCCCATTCCAGCCTTGTGTAGGTCTACAATCTTGTCCATGACATCCTTGGACAGCTCTTTGGTCTTGGCCATGGTGGAGATTTGGAATCTGATTGATTGATTGCTTCTGTGGACAGGTGTCTTTTTACAGGTAACAAACTGAGATTAGGAGCACTCCCTTTAAGAGAGTGCTCCTAATCTCAGCTCATTACCTGTGTAAAAGACACCTGGGAGCCAGAAATCTTGCTGACTGATAGGGGATCAAATACTTATTTCCCTCATGAAAATGCAAATCAATTTATGACTTTTTTTTGTTGTTATTCTGTCTCTCACTGTTAAAATACACCTACCATTAAAATTATAGACTGATCATTTCTTTGTCAGTAGGCAAACGTACAAAATCAGCAGGGGATCAAATACTTTTTTCCCCCCACTGTACAAAGTATTTAGAACTATTAGGATATAATTATTTGCTGAATTTCTTCTCTATTACAGAATATTATGAAATCATATAATCAGTGTGATTGAGTACCAGGTGAAAAAGCAAAACCTCTCAGCTACTCCACAAAATTTCACAGAGACAGATGCAAATTAGTCCACTAACTCTGGCTATCTAAAAGACAGTGTAGAAAGCTAACACCACTGGTTGCTTCCAATGTGTGTATAGTTATATGACCAAATCTGTGTATTTGATCTAATTTTGCTCTCCAAACTGTCAAAAAAATATGTTAAGTACGAGCCATCTAGCGTTAGCATGCTAGTCAAAACAGACCAAAAAATGTAACTGTACACACTGAAATGCTCCAGATTACTCACTCTCACCTGATATGCACTCACCGTCCACTTTAACAGCAACACATCTGCTCATTTATGCATTTATCCAATTAACCAATCATGTGATAGCAGCACAATGCATAAAATCATGTAAATACAGGCCAGGAGCGTCAGTTAATGTTCACATCAAACATCAGAATGGGGGAAAATGTGGGGGAAAATGTGACTTTAACCAAGGCATAGTTGTTGGTGCCAGATGGGCTGGTTTGAGTATTTCATAAACTGCTGATCTCCTGGGATTTTCACACACAACAGTCTCTAGAGTTTATACAGAATGGTGCGTAAAATAAAAACACTGTGTGAGCAACAATTCTGTGGGTGGAAACAACTTGCTGATAAGAGAGGTCAGAGGAAAATGGCTAGATTGGTTCAAGCTGCCAGAAAGTCTATAGTAACTCAAATAATCACTCTTTACAACTGTGGTAATCAGAAAAGCATCTCAGCATGCACAAAACATTGAACCTTGATGTGAATGGGACACAACAACAGAAGACCACATTGGGTTCCACTCCTGTCAGCCAAGAACAGGAATCTAACACTATCATGGGCACAGACTCACCCAAACTGGACAGCTGAAGATCTGAATACCTGAAGATCATCTGGTCTTTTACCCGTCTTCAACTGTCCAGTTTGGGAGAGTCTGTTGTTAGTGAAAATCCCAGGAGAGCAGCAATTTCTGAAATACTCAAAACAGCCCATCTGCCACCAACAACTATGTCGTGGGTAAAGTCACAGAGATCACATTTTGATGTTTGATGTGAAGATTAACTGAAGCTCTTGACCTGTATTTGCATGATTTCATGCACTGTGCTGCTGCCACATAATTGGCTGATTGATTACTACATAAATGAACAGGTATGCAGGTGTTCCTATTAACGTGATCGGTGAATGTAAATCTGAGTTTGAAATACCAAAATTCAGAGAAACAATTTCACAAATGTCCAATGATACAAATTCCACAACAAACTGACTATTATTCACTAGCTTCCCACCTAATTAGAGAACAAATAAATGTCTTACCTGTGCAAGAACAAAGCAGATCCCCCCCCCCGCCCTTATAGTGTTACATTAACTCTCACTCTGACTCCTCTTTGGTATGTAATCTCTCATGCTCTTGCTCTCTCTTTCTCCTGATTGGTTGCTGACTCTGCCTGTCGCCATGTAATCTGGCTTCTTTCATGCCTGAAGTTGCACCAAGGTGACGTTTGGCATATTTGAGCTGGTGTATGACGCATATGCACATTTCCCACCAATTCTTATCCAACACTAATGATACAGCAATAAATATGAATTATTATTACTATAAGACTGTCAGGGCAACTCACAGAAGCTCAGGAACATCAGGTTTAATTTTTAACAAGAAATCCTATGCAGTGTGGCTTTACAGCATATTAGTTGATTCAACTTAAAACACATTATTTACTTTACAGTACTTACTTATTTAGTTTGATTCAATTTTACATTATTTATGCTTGTTTGGTTTGATTAGTATAATTTTAAACCCATTCAATACAAGTCAGATAACTCATAACTATAGAAAATAAATAATAACTAAACCTAACTGTTATATAAGAACTATAAGAATAACAGTTATTTTAGTTGATATTCATTTCTACTGTCATCACAATATTAAAACGTATTAATAAAATCACAACCCCCCTGGCTATATTGTATATCACAGACACTATTTGAGAATGATATTAAGAACAGTTTGTTCAGCATGTAACAGTTTTTCAGCAACACTTGTTGGTTTTTCACTGCCACCATGAACCTGCGGTGCACATCTAATAAATCTTACAATAACACTGTAATATAACCTTGGAGAGCAGGCAGGAGCCTCTTTCTGTCTTCTCACGCATAGGCAACTTCAGCTTACTATCATCTACTACACTGTACAGAATATAGTCGTGCTTTTAGTCGCACAATGTGAACATAGATAGCATATTACATTTATATTGCCTAACATAATGATATGACTTTTAATATATTTACCTCTTAGATTGGCTAGAACAGGGGTCTTCAATCTTATCCACAAAGCGATGGTGTGCGTGCAGGCTTTCAGGAGCCATACTTAATTCCAACAGTTTAATTTGTTAATCTTGGTCTCCAATCAACTGTCAATTGTGGCTCCTATTTGGCTGGAATGAAAGCCTGCAGCCACTAAGGTTAAAGACCCCTGGGCTAGAATATATACTAAACAATGAGCACTTAACAATGTGATGTGGATGTCAGGATTAAAAAGCCCAATATAGCCATAATAAGTATTAAAAAATATGACTATTAATGACTCTTAAATTGTTAGGAATATATATGTAAATACATGTTTGTGTGTGTTTTACATGTTTGTGTGTGTTTTAGGTATATTGGCGCTCTGGGTGCGAGGGTAATATGTGATAACGTGCCAGGTCTGGTGAATAAGCAGAGACAGTTGTGTCAGAAGTATCCAGACGTAATGCAGTCGATCAGTGAGGGAGGAAAGGAGTGGATCCGTGAATGCCAGCACCAGTTCAGACACCACCGCTGGAACTGCAGTACAATTGAGCGCGACCACACTGTCTTCGGCAGGGTCATGCAACGCAGTGAGTGTCTCTGTTTGTGGAAATATTTGTCTAGAAACAGGGTGTGAGGTAGCGCTAGTGCTGATAGCTGAATGTGATGTAGGGACCTGGAGATCTGCTCCACCAAACTTGAATTTACCACAAAATGGAGTGTTTGGGAAATGCGAGACAGTTGCTTTCTTCAAGCCAGTAAAATCCTTAAAAGCCTTTTAAGTTTTTTTTTTCTGCTGTTCCTTCAGCTGCCATTCAGCCTTCACTCCATTCAGTCTTCACTTAATCTATCCAGTCTCTGCTTATCTCAGCCAATCACATGTATCTGGTTCTCTTTTTGGGGAGATTTGTTTGTGCTTTGAGAAAACCCAGGACTATATTTATGAAGTATCTCAGTGCAACTGTTCCACCTTCAGATGAGCTGCCTGCTCTGTAATGTACTCAGTATGATATGTAACATAAAAACCAAACCTCAGTTCAACAGTTTTACTCAGAAGCCTGATAAAGAGACTAATTTATGTGTGCAGTTTGGCAAATTACACATGTTGCATGTGATTTATAAATAATATTCTGTGCAACACAGGGGGAGGAAACATTTAAGTGAGGATTTTTGCATGTGCCAAATGTTCTTGATAGCCATGGAGAGTTTGGATCTCATAAGTATAAGTATAAGTATAAATTGCCAGACATCAGCATAATTGTGTTAAATATAATGCAGCTTATAGGTGGTTAGATGCATCAGAAAGTGAAAAACACAAGATGTATGCAAAATGAAATAACATGAGTATGAGTGCGCTGTTCATAGAGTATATAAATGGCCAGATCTGTGATAAATGCAACCTGGACCCAAGGACCTCTGGGTATGCAAGAAAAAAAGACCAAATAATAGATCTAGTGCATCATTCATGGCAAATACTTATACTTAATATAAATAATACTTAATTTAAAAAATTCTAAAACTTTCTGGTTTTAATTTTTTTTTTTTTAAATCTCAGATTTTCAATGTGGTCTCAGACATTTGGACCCCACTGTATATTACAAAATAGCTTTTTATAATGGTGGTACTACTACTACTACTACTACTACTACTACTACTACTAATAATAATAATAATAATAATAATAATAAATTACAACAAACAAACAAACAAACAAATAAATAAATAAATGGATATTGGGCAAATATAAATATAGCAATGACCAACCTAGCATGTGAAGAGTTAATGCAAAAATGAAACCCAGTACAGAGGAAATCTGATGGGGAATGTGTTCTAGCCATTACAGAAATTAATGGCCATGAGTCTGAACTGCTCAGGAAGATCTGATAAAACCAGACTGCAAATGGAAGAAAGCAAAATCAGGGAAGAAACCTTAAGAATAACCATTTTACCATATGCTTTGACCAATGAATGTGATCTCTATATGATAATTAAAATGATCATTTCTTCAGGAGGTTAATATGACTAAAGTCATTAAATGTTCAATTGGGTAGGCCTAATATGCCATTGACAGTTGTTTTTGTCACTGTAACAGACTTGCCATAGGGTGATGTTATTTTGTAGGTTTATAGCACATCCAGTCATTACTTATCACAGATTTAAAAAATTGCAATTTTTTTAGTTTTATATAATCGCCTGTGCTGTCTCACTTCCATTGTCCTCCTACAACACTGTAGAGAAATGAACAGTTTATATGTTCTTATTTTCAGCTTAGCCAGATTAATCAGTGTGAGTGACTGGAAGCCAAACAAAGGGGCTGTTCTCACTGGGAATAGGGGGTTGTTGTGAAAAGCAGCCTACCTCAGCTGACTTCCTCAGAACAGCAGTGAGTGGGGTATCACAATGCCCGGCTTTAAACAGTTTATCTGAGTGGAGAGGAACCCATCCCGGAGAGATTACTCCTGCACTAATATTTAAAAGTAACACTTACACTATGTGCTGATGCATCCTTTCAGCCGTGTCAGGACCAGATGAATGAGTTACGTGGGTGTGTGTGATATTGTTTGGGATTGCAAGGCTCTTTCTTAAACAAGATGGAGTGTGTGATTATATGTTTGAGTGAGTGAGTGAGGGAGTGCGCCATTGTGTATGTGTGTGTGTGTTCGTCATCCTCTTCTCTAACAGCATCTATTTGTGCAGGCAGTCGGGAGGCCGCCTTTGTGTATGCAATCTCCTCGGCGGGTGTTGTGTACGCTATTACCCGTGCTTGCAGCCAGGGGGAGCTAAGGACGTGCAACTGCGACCCGCACAAGCGTGGAAAAGCAAGGGACGAGCGAGGCGAGTTCGATTGGGGCGGCTGCAGCGACAATATTAACTATGGGATTAAGTTTGCTAAAGCCTTCATAGACGCCAAAGAGCGGACAGTGAAGGATGCACGAGCACTTGTGAACCTTCATAACAATCGCTGTGGAAGAATGGTGAGCAAAGAGCAATTAGTAAAATATCTGATTTTTAAAGTATTTTTGCCCTTGTTCTTTCAAATTCCTCCAAATTCCTCATGTGATCATGTTGTATATTCTCAAAACTTTCATTATATTCCATTATAACCAACCTTGTGTTGGTTGGTGGCCATTTTGAAAATAGCCAACACTGTAATGACCAATGCTATTGATTGCTCTAATAAATGCTATTTTGGACTTTACTTTTGCACTTTTCTGATATTCTGCCACTAAACTATTCTAAACTTTTCATATTAGCTAGAGAAGCAAGTGCTTTTGTGGCCATCAATAGCATTGCTCATTATAGTATTTACTATTTTTAAAATGGTTGCCAACAAACACAACAAGGTGGATCATAATAAAAATATTCATCCACTAGCCCAGTGGACTCTAGTGAAAGCTCTAGTGTTTTGGGTGTCTGGAAACCTTCTGACTTGGCTTAAAAATGGTAGCTAACATAATGTAATAAATGTAATAGTTAGCTAGTTAAATGTATTAATACAGACACAAATGAGTGTATTACATTTTCTGTGTATGGGAAAACTCAGCCATAATCATTATGCTTGTCTAAAATAAGGGCAATGGTTAAGATGTTGGCCTACTGATCAGAAGGTTGTGAGTTCAAATCCCAGCACTGCCAAGCTGCCACTGTGGGCCCTTGAGCAAGGCCCTTAACCCTCAATTGCTCAGCTGTATAAATGACATAAATGTAAGTTGCTCTGGATAAGGGTGTCTGCCAAATGCTGTAAATGTAAATAATTTGCACCCTGCCAAAATGTCATGAAGTGTTTGGCTGTTAGCTGGTGTTTTCTCTTGACATCGCACCTGAAAATGTTGTATGTCATCTGTGCAAGCTGTGTAATCCAGCTAGCAAAAGACAATGTGTGTAGTGCAGCAGGCGGTAGTGTTCAGAAACAGTAGTGCATGCTATAGTTACAGTTTTGTGTTACACCATCATGAAGTGCATTTTGTTTAAATATACATACCAAATAAATGTAATGTTTTGCATAAGTCAGTAATACATTAAGTAGCGTCTCTGGTTGTTGAACGAGCAAAGAAAAACGATGGTAACCGCTAGTTTACTGAGCCTACTTGTCCACTGGGTAACTTGTAATAAAAAAAAAATGAATACAACCTGACTTCATCAGAAATTTAGATTAAATTGAAAGAATCAGGGCAATGTGGTCAGATTTTTTAAAATTACATACGAATAGAGCTATAAGAAAAGATGCAAAAGCTAATCCTTACCTTTAATCTGCGTATACCTTTGCAAATTTGCTAATTGAATACCATTTAGCATTATGATTCAAATTACTGTAGACATTGGAATGGTTAATCAAATAGAAACCATTTAAAAAGATTTTACTGATCTTACAGAAGATATGATTCTTCACTAGATAATATAAACTTCCAGTCCCCTTGCTCCTATCTTTTTGTACTAGTCAGTGAAACGCTTTATGAAGCTGGAGTGTAAGTGTCATGGCGTCAGCGGATCCTGCACCTTAAGGACTTGCTGGTTGGCGATGTCCGACTTCCGGAAGACCGGAGATTACCTCCGCAAAAAATACAATGGCGCCATTGAAGTCACCGTGAACCAAGATGGAGCGGGATTCACTGTGGCTCACAAGGACTTCCGGAACGCCACCAAAAATGATCTGGTGTACTTCGAGAACTCACCTGACTACTGCTTAATGGACAAATCTGCAGGTATGACACATTGACTGAATGTACTAAGACTGTTAATGACATAGTCAGAACTCATAGTTAACAGATCAGAGCTGTCTTTTGGATGCATTGATTTTAGATACTGAAGAAGCTCAAAGCTGGTTTGGTTTAGGGAATGTATGCATGAGAGCATGTGAGGCAGGTAGGATTTGCTGCCGACAGCAAGCTGATTCTCACACCTGCCCCAGCCCAGGCCTCTGCCACACATGCCCTGGGGCAACGAGGGAGTGAGAGGCTTTAAAAGGGTCATGAGAGGTGGAACGTGATGTTTCTGCCCCGTTAATCCTTGACACTCTCGCACACTGACCCTGCTGCCCGCAGGGAGTGCAGTTAGACACACATCTACGGCACACACTCACCTCTACACCTATAAGCACACTACTTAAGGGTTGTGGTACCTTAGTAGATAAGGTTTTGCGCTAATGTCTGGAGAGTTTGGAGATCAACTCCCAGACATGCTGTAGAAGGTCTCAGTCTTATGATAACCCAATGATTAATATTCCTGATACAAGCAATTAAACAAAGGACAGTAATATCTGTGTACATGGGATTTTTTTTCACAATAATAATAAATATTACACATCCTTGATGTACCAATGGTAAAGCAATTGATTTGTAATATATTGATTGCTGATAAAGATAGATTCATTGAAATTGCCGCTTTGATCTTACAAAGTCAGTGGATGGAAAAAAATACATGAATAGAGTTTTTAATACTTTTTATGTTTTTAACTATTTTTTATGTTTTTTTTTAAAACTATTATACTAACTAGCAAAAGCTCAGCAAAACTAAATACTGTGGTTCATAACATATATCATGAAAATGTCTCCTCAAGTATCGCAAAAACATATTTTTCCATATCTTCCACACCTATTTAAAGTAGTCATTGCATATATAAGGCCGAAGCAGGTTCATTTCAGCTATAAAGTAATTTAACTCCACAGCATAGACAACCCTGCGTTCAGTGGCTGTGACACTGTTTTCAGCAGTTGCTGAGTCATATAAATGCAGCACCTGCATCAGGCAGGTGTCGAAGACACGGCATCAGCGGCAGTGTTGCACTGAACAGGGTTGCATTACTGTCATGGCTAATGGCCACTGGGGCAATGGAGCATGACTCATGTTGGTTTGTGTGTATGTTTCGTCTGGGTTGTGTTTGGGTTTGGGTTTGCGTCTGACTCTTACCAGCTCAGTTATTTCAGTGGCTCACTAACCCCCCCCATCTACCCTCCACCCTCCTGGTGGTATTTGGACACCCAAAGATACAACAGGCTCATTTTTCAAAAGCCATTCCTTCTTCCTGCCAACACGTCTCTCGAGCTGATGGCAGCATGGCCGCAGTGAACGGGGAGACTCCACTGACACTGATTCTTTTAGCGCAGGAGCCTCAATGTCCAGTGCCTGTTTAACCCTATAACACAATGAACGCATGAGGCACAGCCTTCTAGCTGAGAGTCAGTGTAGATGAAGAAGAAATGAATGGCAATCAACTTTACAACTCTTGAGAGCTTGGCACGATCATGTTGGGATGTATATGAATTACTTAGAACTGTATCTTACAATGAATGGCCTTACACTCTTGCTGCATTTATTAGTTAAACATTTAAATGTATTAATATGCCGTTTTGTTGTTAAGGTTCTTTGGGCACGGCTGGTCGCGTCTGCAACAAATCATCTCGAGGGACAGATGGCTGTGAGGTGATGTGCTGTGGGCGGGGCTATGATACAACACGTGTGAAGCGCATCACCAAGTGTGAATGTAAGTTTAAATGGTGCTGCGCAGTTGAGTGTAAAGACTGCGAAGAGGCCGTGGATATACACACCTGCAAAGCTCCGAAACGAGCCGAGTGGCTGGACCAGACCTGAGACCTGGCCAAGTTCTGTCTTCCCTCATCTTCCTCAAGATCTCCTGTGAATGATGGTATTCTGGGATATGATGTCCATCCTTCATGGCTCCTCTCCCTGATCCCTATTCCTTGTTGCATGGCTTTATTATAACTCTCTGTGAAAGCACTACAACTAAAAAAAAAAAAAAAAAACTGCATTTCCCATGAGCGCCTTGCACACTATGTCCAACCCGGCACATTACTCTGCCTCTCTCTTGCTCTTTATTTTATGGTATTGAATTGGGCAGAGGACACTAAGAGTGTAAGTTGAGATGTGTTGCAACTGTGAACTTTTTCATTGGTGGTTTGTATGTATTGTTTTCTGTGAATTTCCAAAGATATGTTGTTCCTCAAGTAGTGTTTTGTGCTGCATTTAAAATGCTTTAAGGACTTTATAAAAGAACTCTAGGCCTCACTATAATACCACTTACTTGTTATTGAGAACAAAACTATGTGCTATGTACCAGTCATACCCCTATAATATTGCCTTGCTTTGACTGATAACGAATGTGAATTGAGGCAGAAGCATAAAGAGAAGAAATGGCCTGGGACTTTGCACAATTTCCAGACATGGCCAGATTTTGGACAGAAGACCTCAAAGGATTTTACAGAACTTTCTGAAAGATGAAGAGAGAGTGGGAGTTTTTTTTTTTTTTTTTTTTTTTTTTAAAGGTCAAAATCTAAAGATGAGCCTGCACTAAGAACACTATCTAACCAAAAATGTAAATATTAATGCATAAATCACAATAAAAGGAAACGCATAATTGTATGAGCATTAACATGAAATATGTGACCCAAAACATCCATTCAAACTGAAAGGACTGGTTTGATTTATAGTGGAATTATGGTGTCAGATAAATGCTGATGTTTCGGCTCTTCTGTATATCTTCTGTATTCTGCATTGATATTTAAACAAAAGTTCACATAAAAAATATGAAGCATTAAGCTCTTGTAAACTGTGTTGTCCTAACAGAACATATAAAAACCTGACTTGAATGATATAGTTCATAATGAATAATAATGTTGAAATGTTGAAAAGAAAACTACTAGTAAGGGTCTTAATAAGAACAAGTTATTGTAGTGTGTGTGTGTGTGTGTGTGTGTCTGTGTGTGTGAGAAAGGAACTCGGTGGGCTAGCAATCACTGTTTATGGACTAGAGCAATGAAGATCACAGGATATCTCTCAGGCCAGGGATACTCCTGATTAACTAATATCCAGCTGATTATCTTAATAGCAGGACAGCAGGACATAGTGACAGCTATAAATGCTCGTCTCACAGTAGGGCTTGTGTTTTTGTTTTTTTTTCACGGGTATCAAAGCCAAGCTTATCAAAGCACATAGTGTCCAGAAATCCTCCCTGTCTTTCCTCCCTGTTATTAGATGTAATGCATTTTTGTTGGAAGAAGTGCCCTTAATGAAAAAAGCCTTTACAGAAAATAACCTTAAATCAAATGTCTGGAAGGAAAGTGATCTTAGATGTTGATTTATTTTCTCCTAATATAACTACATAAAAAACAAACAAACAAACAAACAAACTTATATACATACCACAGAATATATGGTAAAAAAATATACTTTCAATATTTGTAAAAAGTATTCAAAAGTTTGCATTTCGCATTATGAATGTGTCCTAAATATTCTCTAATAACTTTTATGCACTTACAGTCCCCTCCAAAACTACTCTTGTGCTATACACCAAAGACATTTGGGTTTCAGAGTTTAGGATTTCAGCTTTTATTTTATGGTATTTAGATCTAGATGTGTTAAACAACATAAAACATGAAACCTTTTGTATCAGACTACCCAATTTTTAGGCAAAAGCATAGGATTAAATAAATCTTGGTGTAAATGAAAGTAAATAACACAGTATTTGGTTGCATATCCCTTGCTTCAATAATTTCATCAAGCCTGCAACCCATTGACATCACCAAATTGTTGGTTTCTTTCTTGTTCAGTCTAAAACTTTCCACTTTTTCCCCCTGTTCCAGATGCAGGTACGCACACCCAAGCCATGACACTACCTCAGTTTGGCCTTTCCATCACTTTGGTAGAGGTTAATCTTGGTTCCAGAACTTTTGTGTCTCATCTCTGTATTTATCTGCCAATTCCAATATGGCTTTCCAAGTCTTACTCCTGATGAATGGTTTGCATCTTGTGGTATGGCCTTTATATTTCTGCTCTCAAAGTCTTCTTCGAATGGTGGATTGTGATACCTTCACCCCTGTGGAGGTTGTTGGTGATGTTGTTTTTGGGTTTTTCTTCACAGCTCTCACAATGTTTCTGTCATCAGCTGTTGTTGTTTTCCTTGGTCGACCCATTCGATGTCTGTTGCTCAGTACAACAGTGGTTTCTTTCTTATTCAGTACATTCCAAATTGTTGTATTGGCTATGCCCAATGTTTGTGCAATGCCTCTGATTGATTCTCTCTCTTTTTGCAGCTTCAAAATGGCTTGCTTTTCTCCCATAGACAGCTCTCTGATCTTCATAATCCTTTTTAACAACAAATGCATTCTTCACAGGTGAAACTGAAGACCAAGAGTAGATGTTCAGAGCTATTTATTTCTAACAGGACACACCTGGGTAACAAGAAACACCTGTCAGTCACATGTTCCAATATTTTTGCTCACCTACATATTGGGTGGTCTGATACAAAATATGCTATGTTCTATGTCATTTAACACATCTACACATAAATACCAGGAAATAGAAGCTGAACTCTCTTCTCATAGTCATCTTTTGATCTCAAACCAAAATGTCTTTAGTCTACAGCAAAAACAAATGAACTGGCCTTACTGTTCCAGTAGTTTTGGAGGGGACTGTATATTTGGCTTTTTAACTGTCTCCAAACTTGGGTAGACAGAGAGAACAAGACTCTTTTGTTTCTTTTTATGTTATTTTCTGTTGATTTTGTTGCAGCATACATACAAATTTCATTTTTATTTGAAAATTCAATTTTCAATTTTCATTTATTTGAATTATTTCTATTTGTACATAAAATATAACATAGAGGTGCAAATTGGTAAGGGGTGCCAACTTTTGTAGTCGGCTGTATATGAATATCACAGTACAGTGGTTGCTCTATCATGTTTATTGTGATTCAGAAGAGGATAAATGAAGATTTACTTCAGCACAATCACATTTCCTGACCTTCAGCATTATTAGAGTTTCATTGGAGTGTATTCTACAGGAGCTGTTGATTTTCCTTCATGTAATGCTTAAAAAATGAGGGAGCAGATGTATAGGTCTCCCGTAGCGATGAGGTCACCGTTCCTCTGCCTGGAAGTGTTCATATGCTACATTATCCGAGGAAGGGAATGTTTCGACTCTACCACACAGGAGAGTTTACTCAGGACTGTGTACGGTACCTAAAGCCATCTATCTAGATTCCAGGAATACTTCATTTTCCTAATTATATAATTTTTCTTTCTTGTAAATGTGAATGTGCAGACACAAACAGACATTCAAATACACAACCACATCCATGCGTGCCTTAATAAGACATCAATGTTACAAGCATTAGTGTCACTGAAATTCAGTAACTATGAGTCAAACCACAAACTCTTGGGCATTCTGGATTTGCGCTGCTTCAGTACTTACAGGCCTGTTTTGCATCCTGCCATTACTGTCTGACTTAATGTGCTGGTGTAGGTTTGGTCTCATATGGTAACAATATGTTAGAAGACCTTCTAAAGATCAGTAACTGTTAAACATGGAAATCACTCAACCTGATCCGGATGCTATGGGCCATTCTACCAGCTAATCAGTGTTGTTACGTAATAAAGGGAAATTAGAAGCACTCTTAAAAGCTTGTAATGTGACCCTAGGGACAGGTCTTTGATGAAGGGCCGCGTGACTACACAGGGAGGGAGTCGGAGAGGCAATGAATCAAACGGAGGCAAAGATAGATAGATAGAGGGATAAAAGGAAAGAGAAAGACAGAGTTTACATCACCGGCCAGAAAATAGACAGCCTGGCATTTGGCACATGCTGACTGGCCAGTTTACCATATGCCCTCACTTTCAACATGATTTATGGAAGAAATCAGAGAGGCTCTGTCATGCACAGTACATGAATCATTCATAGTCTTGCAATCTCAGACAGTTCGGGGAACTCATGTTTGTCTGTTGAACTTACTGCTGAACCATGTTATTCTGAGTTTTTGAGCAGAGTCCAGTCAAACTACATTGGGTTTGAGCATTTTTCATATTTTGTTTGTTTCTTTGCTGGCTTGCTCTTTTCATTCATTCAAGCCATACTGTATACTCAACATGGAAATGGATATCTTTAATGTGATTCACTCTCCATTAATGTCAAAATCTCTGTAGTCCACATTTCAACATGTGGTTAACTAAATATTAGTAAATTCCCAACTTAAGCTCTGTAATAATGAAGAAAGAAATAATTTCCTGTTATATCAATTCACTTACCAACATTAACGGAGTGCAATTGTGTTTTGGCAATTTAAAGAATGAGAAAACATTGCACTTGGCACCAAAAACGCCAATTCCCAGCAATACGCTTGCTCATGGCATGCCACTTCAGCCAACACCCGGACAGTTTTAAAACACTACTTGATTCCTCTTTTGAAACTAATCCCAAATTCATTCTCATTGTCAGAATACATTATTCATTCTATTAATCATTTGTTTTGCAAGCCTGATTTGTTTTTAACAGAATAGAAGCTATTGATACTAGAAAACATTGAGATTCAGTTCTGCTTTCTTTCAAAGTTGCCAACATTACAATGTGGTGGTCTGATTTTCAGATATATAGCCACTGTGCTGGAGCTGAGAGCAAAACCTATAAATGATACAGGACCAGGTTTGCCAGCTTGGAGTGGCCATTTTAATCATTTACTATTTATATAAGACTCAGTTCATGAGGAAGCACAAGAGTTTACCTACCAGACCATCAAATAAACAAAAATGGTTCCCATTTCATCCATTCAATGTCGATGTGACCTGACTTTTTTTTTTTTTTTTTTTTTTAACAAATGTTCAATCTGGCAACCCTGTACAGGACTGACCAAACACTTCTGTCAACACCAACACACAGATGGACAGAGGACCTGATGTGCCATATTTCTTGATTCATACTGGATTGTTATTAGTTGATTATTGATCAGCAGATGGTTAGTAAAATTTAACTCAAAGTAAACTGATGCAGCTTCATGTGCCTATGTAGGTTTTCAGTCATCCAGTTCACTGAATGATTTGGTAGCATTTAGTCTAGGTAACTGGACATGTAGTAAAATCTTTAGTGTGGTAAATAATTGTGCAGCTTTAATTCCACATATCAGCACTATATCCTTATCAAATTATTTAGAGTAAATAGAGTTAGTGTAAAGTATTAAGACTGAATTACTGTAAATGACCTGCACTTATGTAGTGCCTTTTAACCTTAGTTGTTTTCACTGTTTCTCATTCACCGATTCATACAGACACCTACAAGGAGCTAGCTTGCCATTGGGAGCAACTTGGGGTTCAATGTCTCGCCCAAGGACACTTCAGCATGGCCTGGGATCAAACCGCCAACCCTGCAATTAGTGGACAACCCACTCTACCACCTCAGCCACAGCCACGCCACCCCACATCACATCACATGCTTGTATATTCTGCTCAGGTTAAAATGTCCAATTTAAAATTAAAAAATGGTCATACATGCATTTTCACATTGGCCCAACTTAGCATAGCCAATCCACCTATTGGCATGTTTTTGGGGAGGAAACCATGGGAGAACCTGCACAAAAACTCCACATAGAGAGAAACCTGAGTTCAGGACCGGAACTGGGGACCCTGGAGTTGTGAGTCAACAATGTTACCATATGTGTCACGCCCATTTAAATGTATTATTATTATTATTATTATTATTATTATTATTATTATTATTATTATTATTATTATTATTATTATTTGTAATAGTAGTAGTAGTAGTATTAGTATTATTAAAAATTTAACCATACTAAAATGATTTTATTCCAACATCTGATACTTGGCTGGTTTAAAAAAAAAAAACATTAATCCTATTCACATCACAGAGATCATGTTTGGACCCTTTGGGGAGCCCAAGGGTATGTTTGTATATCTAATGGACCTAAAGGAGTTTTACTTTTGCACAGTTGTACTTTTGGACAGTGCAGGTCATTTTGACATGAACTAACATATTTACATACAAACCTTTTCTTAGGAGGATACCTACAGAAGGATGTGTGCATGTTTTCATAAATGTTATGCATTTTTGCTATTTAAAAAAATTAAAAGGAAAATAAGATTGTTCAGTGGTTTTATTGTCGTTTCAACCATATACAGCTGGTACAGTACATAGTGAAACGAAACAACGTTCCTCCAGGACCATGGTGCTACATAAAACAACAGATTGTCAACATCTATTACCAGGCAGATATTTGAAGAGTGAAAGAAATGCTGTGGTGTAAAGCTCTGCAGCAGGATGAGATGGAATCCAGGTTCCGGGCTGCCTGTCTCAGGATGGGGCAGGTGTGTTCTGGGTCGTGTCAGGACGTAGTCCAACCAAGTCTTGGGGTCAGGAGTAAATGGTGCAAAATGAGCTACCTATTCATCTCCTGGTGCTGCATTACACTGTGATGACACTAAAAGGCAATCAGACGTAAACTTCATAGGAACTTGAGAGAAAATTCTTTGGATACCATATGAGTGACGTAAAAAAAAAAAATTAGGGGAATTGTACCCTCTCCATAATTGTCATAATAAAAAAAACTAAGCACTGATTAAGTTTCATGGGTAGAAATCCACAGCATCTGCACTCCATTATTAATCTTGCACTACATGCACAAAATAAAAAATATTGTACTTTAACCACAGATTGGTTGATGCATACAATAAGAGGTATTTGGATAGAGGGCCTTTGCTTCAAGAAGGGGTTCTGCTTGAAACCTTTTATGGAAAAGAAACATGTATTGTAGGACTTTAAATGGAAACTCCAATGGGACAGAAAGAAATGTCTTCCATTTTGCGTTTGACACTATTTATAAAAATTATTAGCATAATTTTTAGTATGTGTTTATCTCTCTCAACTAAATAAAATTCTACATTGAACCTTGAGGGTTCCTCCTGAGAGGGTTCCTCTTGAGCCAAAGGGCTCAAGGGCTCAAAATTTATTTAGTTATTTATTTAGTTAGTTCGTTATTTTTTCTAAGAGTGTAGTCACTGAGGCAGAAAATGGAGATGAACTTTTGGCCTGGAATACTTATGTATGCAAATGGGGTTCTATGAATCCCAGATAAACCCAAGGGGCAATAAAACTGGGTACTCTCTTGTGCACATGTGAATGCACACAGAGACCTGCTAGCAAAGTCATTAGTCAGTTACTAATAACAAGGAACCCTGGCAGTTACCCAGGGTTCATAAAACCACAGTTACAGTGCCCTCCACTAATATTGGTACCCTTGGTAAATATGAGCAAAGAAGGCTGTGAAAAATTGTCTCTATTGTTTAACCTTTTGATATTTTATCTTAAAAAAATGGACTTACAGTTCTTTGTTTTGAATGGTGAGTGGGACTTAAGTCAGATTTCTACCAGTGCAGGCAATGTCTGATTCAGACACTGTATCATTTAAATGGTTGATGCCAAGGCAGTGAGCACATTACTGGTCCCTATTCATGGTTACCAAGGGATTCAGACACCACATGTTGCATGTGTCCTTAAGCTAAACATCCGGGGTAAATCTGAAGCCAAGTGAAGAGTGTGGATCCAAATCCAGAACTAGATCTGTATACTAGAGGAAATATACTAGAGGACACTATCTTACCTTTGCATAGTATGGTGTCATAGGCTAACTAGTCAGCTAAATAGTGGATGTTTTGAAATACTTAGAGGAGATGGTGTTCTAAGAGTAACCATCCTGGCAGGGAGAATGAGAGGTAAGTGGCACTTTATGAAGCAGTAACCAAAAAACTACATAGCACAAATACAGTATGCAGTGATAAGAGCTGAATCCCCAGCTTCAGAGGACATGTTACCTGTAGCTCTGACCATAATCACAAGCAGCACCATATGGTATACATGTGGTCAGACATTTGTAGGAGATGAGGAGAGGAAAGGGAAATGTGACTTGAATCATGAGCTCCAAGAGTGTGTGGCTGCCTGCGATAGGACTATATGGTGTGTGACTGAACTGGAGTGTGTAGGCCACTGAGACTGATGGGGTATAATGATGGAGCCTCAGGGAAGAGGATGAACAAGACGAAACTCGCACACTGCTGGTTAAAGGATAGGAGAGGAGAGGAGAAGGGAGGAGAGGAGAGGGAGAACAGACAACATCAGGGGAACACGAGAAAAAAATATCTGGTTGTGGACTGAGAAAAAGGAGAAAGAGAGAGAGAGAGAAAAAGGAGAAAGAGAGAGAGAGAGAGAGAGAGCACAGTATAGAGTTACTGAGCAGCCTCGCAGGCACGTTTATCAGCAGGCATGATCTTAATCTAGGCGGGAAGAACAACTCCTCAAAACACACACACGCACACACACACATACGCACCCTGAGGCTGGAGATATCTGTATCAAGGACCTCCTGCTGTGCGTGACACCAACCAATCATTTGTCTCTCTCAAAGTGCTGGCACGTCAACAGATTTTACTGACATGTCTCTCAGCCCTGTCTCTTACTTTCTTCCCTCGCTCTCATTCACCTCACCCTTAAAATTCTCTTCCTTTATCTCTTTCTCTCCCCTGCTTTCTTTTCACTTCATCCATCTCTCCTTTGACCCCTCTCTACTCTTTAACTCTGGTCTGTCCCCACACTGGCCGTTCTATCTCTCTCTCTCTCTCTCTCTTATTATGAGCTGAGTCTTAGGGTTAATTGCTGGATGGTGGCTTCTCTTTGTGTGTGTGTGTGTGTGTGTGTGTGTGTGTGTGTGTGTGTGTGTGTGTGTGTGTGTGTGTGTGTGTGTGTGTGTGTGTGTGTGTGTGTGTGTGTGTGTGTGTGTGTGTGTGTGTGTGTGTGTGTGTGTGTGTGTTTATGTTTGATTTGGAGTGTCACTGCCAGTATTGATGCTGCCCTGGAGCAGAGTTGAGCTCGTCTTTAGGATTTCTGAATGGCGCGGAGGTTGTAAAGGTCAGATGGATTCATTAAATCACTAGCATTTTGTCCACACACACATAAACACACACATACACACACTCACACCCCAAAGGTAAAAACACAATGCCTAGACAGGGAATGTAGACATAGATTAGACATACGCACAGGTCACCCAGAAACCCCCATTCCTTTGTTTCTTTTGTCTCAATGATTGCATGTCAGTCTATCTACCTGTCTTGTCAGATATTAAACATATCCATTTATCTGTCTACCAATCCTTCTGTCCATTTGACAGTGAGTGGCATACCATGGCGAATCAGTACATTCTGTGTTGCTAATAAAACAGACCACATTGTCGACCTACACATTAAGTAATGAAAATAGCCACTGACAGGGTGATGGGATGTGGCCTAATAATACCACATGTGGCCTAAAAATGATTATTTTCCAATAACAGCATGTCACAAAGTGTCTTATTACTGTTATACCACAGCAGTTTGCCAGTGATTCCAGTTTTTAACTTATTAATGAATGATGTTGTACATTTTATCCATTTATAATAACATTTAATGTTGTGGAACATCCATGAAACAAGTTCATTACCAAGAAACCAGAAAGCACTGACATCTGAGACTACAGAAAGCTTCACCATATCAATGATTAGACATTTTATTTTGTTAAATATCAATATGCTTTTAGAATTAGTTTATTATTAAACGTAGATTATGTGGTATATCCACTATACTATACTATACTATACTGGGGTGGTGGTGGTGGCTTGGTGGTCTGGGGTGGTGGTAGCTCAGTGGTTAAGAAGTTGGGCTACTACTTAGAAGGTCATGAGTTCAAATCCCAGCACCACCAAGCTGCCACTGTTGGGCACTTGAGCAAGGCCCTTAACCCTCAACTGCTTCCTGGGCGCTGCAGCAAAAATGGCTGCCCACTGCTCTGGGTGTGTTCACAGTTTGTAGTGTGTGTGTGTGTGTGTTCACGATTCCTAATGTGTGTGAACTAACTTGGATGGGTTAAATGCAGAGAACAAATTCCAAGTATGGGTTACCATACATTGGCCTTCACATCACTTATACAAGTCCTTGTGAAGGAGTTGTTACTATACAAAAAATAACTTAGTGTATTCATATAAACATGTGATTTCAGCTGGTGCCACTGTCAGAGACATTCTGTTATAGAAAAATGACCAATCAGACTCAAGAAAATTCAACGACACACATCTATGCTAAAATAAGAAGAGAACATTTTCTATCAAAGCCAACAAAAACAATTCAACATGACCATTAGAAAATCCCAGCCAGGCGGTTGACAAGAATCAGCCGTTGTTAAATCATTCTAGTTAACATCTGTGATGAACGACCAACCATTACATTGTTATGTTATGTAGTAATGTAAGCAACAGTGTAATTCATTGATGTGTCTTCGCTAACAGGTGCTCACCAGATATTTTAATTATCTTTGTTTTTTTTCCATTACCAAATTAAGAAGAACTCTCTGAATTTCTGTTTTTAATAGACGCATACTAATATGATTAGCTAAGTTTGTTGACCTACTTTCTTAATTTTACGACTCAGACTTACAACACAGACATGCCAGTTGGCTGTAGATAAAATGTCTGATTGCATAATGGTTAGGTTATACGCAGCAGTCGGTGAAGCATCCAGTTCTTGCCTGAAATTATATTGTTTTTCCACAAAAGAAAGGTCCCACACATTGCAAATAAGACATGATTGGTTGATTTCATTGTCACTTGTTAAGTATTTTGGCTGGTAATTGGATGTTTGCAGCCTTTTGTCCAGCTGAATTCAAAACAAATGGGTGAGCAAGATTGGCTGTATCTACCTAGGAACCAGAGTTGTGTCCCAAATGAAGTACTATACAATATGCACTTACATTATGCACTAGGTACTCTACTGTCTAGTGTATGAATTTTAGAAGGGTAGTATCGTCTCAAATGGAACAAGAGCATTTTTTTTTACAAATCGGAAGTATAAGCCATTAGTATAACACGCAAAACGCGCGTAATGCGATGCCGCTAGCTTTAGCAGAATACCCACAGTCAACAAAAATAAGTTTCTTAATTTTACTGTTTATGTCTATGTTACCTTTTATGCACAGCATGACCTGTTTAGATTCTGAGCAAATTTGAACGAGCATCAGTGCCTGGTAGCCCATCCCCTCTTCTGCTACGTAAGCAAAGTTGCGACCATTGAGTGCATGAAGTGTCCAACAGTCCACATTTAGTATTTTTTTGTTTTTTGTTTTTGTTTTTTCGGTTTAATTAATTGCATCATCTGGGTACTTGAAGTGCACTTCTTCTTGTTGGAGTTTTCAGTGTGAACACACTACTCACACTATTTATACTACAAAATGGCGCATGCGATTTGGGACGCACCTCGGAAACAATCCTGCTTTTTTATTTTTTTTTAATTTTTGAAATTTTTGAATTTTCAGTATAGTATCAACGTAATACCACTTTTTTTGGTTTCATTTTTAAATTAAATACAACAAGCCATAATAAAGATTAACCAAAAAATTAAGTGGTTGTTAGATAACACCACCCTGCATCAGATTTCCTGAATAGGATGTGATAGTTGTTTATTACTAATACTTAGATGCTGAGTCCAGATATGCTGTTAGTTTTGCTCTAGAACATCACAACTTTTCACAAAGCCTGATGTCCAGTGTAGAGGTTTTTTGCCTAAGATGGACCATAAACGTTAGAGCTATTGCCAGATACACTGCCACCAACACAGGAAACACTATGTTTATGGACAATATGTGAGCAACATTTATCACTTTTCGTCTGATTAGCCCTTATATGAATGCTAGGCACACTTACATGCACACAAAACTCCTGATTCCAGGGATTTATAATGACCAGTGACAGACAGAAATGCAAGCATAGCCCAGATGATTTCTGCTACATCTGTGGGTGTTTTGCCATTCCAGAAAATCGCTCAAAAGGAAGTTCACTCCTTCAGCACTCTGCATAGTATTATAATGTTCGTCTTTTGAAATAGCTTTATTTAGAGATTTTCACAAACATTTCACAGACTATTTGTCTGCTGTTCATGTTGTAAACAAGTGTTATGTTTTGTGTGCCTATTGTTGTAATTAATAAATAATAATAGTGAAATTTGACAGCTTCTACCAATTGAAATAAAACCCTGAATGCAATATAAATTTAGCAAAATTATTAAAAAATTCATTCTTATTTTGTGGGAAGACAGTACGTGATAGGGAATTTTCAGTGGCATATTTGAACTCAGCATGACCAAAATAGGTAAAAACAAGTGTGATTTGCAAAACAGCATAAACTCTTTTTCTAGATGCAGGGCGGTTATAGTTCCAAGAAATTCTAATCCAAAAGTCATCAATCCATCCATTCATGCATCAGTCCATCTACTGTATCTCTCCACACTAAGTCTCTAAGTTTAAATTTCTGAACAGTCAGTCCTATTTGTTACTTATTGGCTGACTTATTAGCCCAACATGCCCCAATAAAACAGGATTTTTTTGGCTACCCCTAGAATTAATGGTAATAATGGCTTGCTGAATCCTAATTTCCAACTCAAAACCCTAAAGAAAATATTGTTAACTTGCAGGCTGTTTCCTTCTAATGATCCTAATTCATAGCAGCACTTAGGATTTATCCATTCAGCTAAAAAGGTAATGGAGTATAACACTGCTGTAGTGCTGATGATGTGATTCTCTCCAAGGCTTTCTGTCTATGGGAATATAATATATAGTATACTCAAATCTGGGTGTGTAAGGGGTACTGCTAATTTATAATGCACAGTGACGTATGTACAGAGGGCGAGGGTGTGTCTCATTATAATGTACTGTAGGACTGCAGATTTATGGTTTAACTGCTGTTTATGTGAAAGCACGGGTGTGACCACTGAACACAAAAAAAGTCCATTACTACACCTCCACACAGAAACAAATATACATCTATACAGCATATACACACACTAAACCCCTCTGAGTCACAGGACCACAGAGGATGACGAGGTTGTCCTGTCTTGTCCATGCCGATTCACTCCGAATAAAACATTCCAGCACAAGGTGCTCTGAGTCAAACTGCGTCAAAACTCCCCTTTCCAAACCACAACTGCCATAACATTAGCTCATGCACAGCCCATAAATAATATGCAATGCATCATTTAGAACAAATGTAGTGTATGCATGTATGTGACAACCGATTTGTGTAAACAACAATGCTTTGATAAGAGCGAGTGCGATAACCGATGTGCATGGCAATGTTTTGATAAGTGTATGTTTTTTTCTTTCTTTTTTGTTTATGTATGTGATGCCTCCAGGCCTCGGGGTCAAATGCACAACATTCCAGCCCTGCGCAAAGGTGTGAGTGAGTGAGTGAGCCAGAGACAAGAGATCAAGACACACAGAAACAGCAAGATGGACAGAACGAAAGGAAGGAAAAGAGCATTAGAGACAGAGTTTGAGACAGTATTGTGGAACAGACAGTGCTGTGGGAGGATGTGGCAGGTGGTTTTGAAATCTTTTAGCGAATCTGAGTTGAAATTCACGGAGGCACAAACAACAGTGACTGGGAACGGTGGGTAAATTCCAACGGGAATTCCAGGGGTGAATAGATCAGGATGGAGACAACAGGCAGAAAGAGATGGAGGAGGAGGCTCTCAGGGTCATTATACACACGCACACTTTCTCTCTCTCTCTCTCTCTCTCTGTCTGTCTCTCGCTCTCTCTCTCTCTCTCTCTCTCTCTCTCTCACACACACACACACACAGGCTTACAAATTCATGGTTCCTGCGAAAGGCCAAAGGGACATACCTCATAGAAAGTTATTATTATGCATAAATATTATGAGTTTTTTCCAATTTTAGTTTCCGGTTGCATAATAAATGTGTTTACAGGAACAAAAATAAGTATTAAGTGTGAAATTAAGTTATAAATGGCAAAGATGTGTATTATATATGTATTTCCAGAAGTTTTTCATTACATTGAAACGCTACCTGACAGGCAAACCGTTAAGTACAGCGAAGCAAAGTACGCCTATTGTTCCAAAACTTAAATCTCAGTGAAAACAGAGAATGCTAAATGCAAACTTTGTCAGTTAACATTAAAACAAAATACACAAAATATTTTCTGTGGGTAAAACGCTCAGAATCAAAGTAGCAAACTGTACTTTCAATAGTTGGGGTGGTACTATCTTTTGTACTATTTTTTTTTTTTTTATCTTTAGGGTGTATCTTTTACATAAGAAGGCGCACATGGTGTGCCTTTAATTAGCTTTTAGAGTAAAGTACCATTGCAGTGATGCTCAGTCCAATTATGTACCTTGAATTATTTTTAAATGTATAAAAATATGTACAGGTACAAAATATGTGTCCTCGATAGTACCACTCCAAAGACGAGGAACAGACCAGCTTGGTCCGATTATTTCTAAGAGTGTACAATGCCGTTATATTACATCCAATGTACTGTAGGTACAATAAATTGTATGAAAATTTGTCATGTTTTCTCATAAGTTTGCTATGTTTATGGATATTTAAGTACTATTAAATACAAGAGAGTCCATATTTGTGTGTATATGTGTGTGGGTGTGGATGTGTATGGTGTAGTGGTCTTACAGCACATTTCGCTTTCGTGCAAACTATAGGTTTATAATCGAGTGTGCCTGTTAATGCTCGGACAAATCCATCTGGGTTAGGCGTCATAAATCAGAGCTGTGATTCTCACACAGACCTAAAGTACCTGTACACACACACACACACACACACACACCAATCCAACACACACTCCCACATGGCCTGAGTTATGTTGCTGCTGAAACAGTCCCTCACTAAGGTTGTTACCAGACATTTAAGGCCAGACATTTATCTGCAGTCATCGAGTTCAACTTTATAATGCATAATGCTCATTTTACTCCTAATATGGAGCTCCTACATCCTGCCGCTGATCTCTGACTCAGCTTTAGCATGAACATGGCTAATCTTCTGATTTCCATGACTAATCAATTCGGAGTCACACCTCTTCTACATACAGACTCTCTCACACACAGAGAAAGCTGTTCTATCGGACTCCTGTCTTTATTTGATGTTTCCTTCATCATCATCATCATCATTGTCATCATCATCATCATCATCATCATCATCCTAAAGCTGATTTTGGTGCCTCCCATATCATGTGCAAGGGTCCATTGGACTCTCCCAGCAGAGGACTCCCAAAGCAAAATAAAGAGGCACAACTAGGGACGCCTAAACAATGGCTTCCTCTGGAGCCAGTTCACAATGTGCATTTCTCAAAACTGTTTAAACTGCCGCAGATATTTAAACATAAACAGACATTTAATGTGTTTATAGAGTCATATTGTCTACCTATCAACAGCTGCTGCAGAGAGAATGACAGAGCAAGAGGAGAAAATTGAAAGAAAGACAAAAAAATCACATTCATACATAAATGGTGTGTATACATACATACATATATATACGTTAGGCGTGTAACCCAATATCACTGTCGGTATCTATTAAGTTGGTTGGGGGTTGTTGTAGTGCTTCTGCAGTTATTTATATTTGTTTTTACTTGCAATATTTTATTTGTTGTAATTTGGTACAAACAAACTAGTAACCCAATTTCAACCAGTGCGTGACCTTTACAGTTACTAAGGGTGAATGAATGAATGAATGAATGAATGAATGAATGTGGTATTTCTTTGTATTGCTCACACGCACCAACTTGAAGGTAAAAATCTCCCACTCGTGACACTTTTTGCTGAGTTCTGTGGGATCCCAGTGCCAAATGCACACCTTTAGTCCCAACCAGATGCCCTTTGAACATTTCTGGCATGCTTTGAAAAACAAACAAACAAAAAAACAAATAAATAGTGTGCCTCCTATTAATATCTGTATTTGCAGATTATAAATTTAATCCAAATAATGTATTCATATTCAGTTGCATCCTCAATATATACACACATACAGTACATACATACCTACAATATGTGTATAGGTAGCAGACAGGTTGAATGAATGCCTAAAAGTATGACAATATTTTAGAATATATATGATAAATAACAATCAAACAAAGAATAAATATATAATATGTTGATGTCTATGTTGAAAATACGTGTGGCTGTGTACCATGAATCTGTGTGATGTCCTGAGTGAGACTGTAAAAGCCCTGGGTGAAAAGGAGAGTGAGTGGGAGAAGGAATTTGGAGAAAAGACGGCATGTTTGAAAGGCTCGGTAAACATTTCAATAAACACCCGTCCACTCCACTGGAGAAAACAACATAGGAATCATGTAGCACAACATTGAGACAGCAGCACAACACAAGCATGACAGACTACTACTGCTGTCTTCCCTTTGTTGTCTGATCTACTTAGCAGCAGTACCACCAGTACTCAGTTCAAGGCTGATTTTTTATTTTAATGAGCCAAAATGCCAATGTAGAAACACCATTAAGTATGCAAGTTTAACCATTAAAGGCTGGGACAGTAATATGTTTTCGAGATTAACTTGTTTTGTGATATTTAACAGAGATCATTTCAATTCCGGCAGTTCTCAATAAAATATTTATTACCTCATGTTCCACAAAAATATGCTATACTTTAATAAATTCCTAAAGTGTACTACTACATATAAAGTACTATATGCTATGCGTTTCCTACCTACTCAGGGTCACGGGGAGCCTGGAGCCTATCCCAGGGGACTCGGGGCACGAAGCGGGGGACACACTGGATGGGGTGCTAACCCATCGCAGGGCACAATCGCACACACACTCACACACCCATAAACACTCTACGGACAATATGGAAATGCCAATCTGCCTACAGCACATGTCTTTGGAGTGGGGGAGGAAACCGGAGTATCCAGAGGAAGCACAGGGCGAACATGCATACTCCATGTATGCTTAAGACTAAACTGGAATAAAAACTATTTGTGTGTAAACTTTTAATAGATTTGAGTTTACTGTAAGTAATACCTTAAAGACCTTAAGAACTAAAGGCTAGTTATCTAGCCATACACATATTAATGGCTGTGGTTTAATTTAAACTACAAATTTACATGATAGTACATTTGTATACTGTATATTGAAGAATGCACCTTGTAGAAAATGATCAAACTAACATCTAGTACCATCCTATTACATGAATCTTAGAAAGTGATTGTTTTCTTTTCGAGACACATGAAGACACTGAGACACCATTTTGAAATGACAGAGGAAGGCCATTCTTGATTTGGGATCTCTGGAATTTAAACTCATGATTCCCCAACCACTCAGCCTGAGCTGACACACTGGCTTTAAAAATCTTTATTCTGACTTTGCATTGGTTAGTATCTTGGGTCCATTCACCATTATTTATACACCACATTTAAAAAATATAAATTTAGCTATATTGATTGGAATCTGTTCTCCCAATAGATTTTAAAATGCTTGATAAAAAAAATGTGCTGTGAGTAAACCGTATACTGTATTGTTTTCTGAAAAGATGTGTGTGTGTGCATGCACAACTGTGTCATTTACAGCATTTGGCAGACACCCTTACCCAGACCAAGTTACATTTATTTCATGTATACATCTGAGCAGTTGAGGGCCTTGCTCAAGGGCCCAACAGTGGCATCTTGGTGGTGCTAAGATTTGAACTCACCGCCTTCTGATTAGTAGTCCAATGTCTTAACCACTGAGCTACCACTGCATGCTGTGATGGGTTGGAACCCCATCCAGGGTGTCCCCTGCTTTGTGCCCTGAGTCCCCTGGGATAGGCCCCAGGCTCCCTGCGACCCCGTGTAGGATAAGTGGTTCAGAAAATGGATGAATGGATGGAATGTACAGTATATCCTGTCCAAACGGACATGTTGGTAAATATTCCACTATACTGTATTCTAAAGAGAAAGAGGTTAGGTGCTTTTTCTTCAGTATAAAGACACTCCAGGAAGCATTCTTTTCTATTGTCTTCCACCAAAACCAAAACAAAACTAAGTACTGTCCGAGTTTAAAACGCAGAGCAATAAAATAATTATGATGTTTAATAGGATTTGTGGAGAATGGTTGAATGCATATTATATGTACAGTATGTGAATGGTTTGTGTGTATATCTGCTGTATGTTTGCATATGTTATTGTCTAAAGCAGTCGAGAGCAATAACTGGTGGAAAATACTTGTTTATATGTAGCACTTTGTACAGCACTTTGGTCAATGGATGTTGTTTTAAATGGGCTTCATAAAAAACAATTTACTTACTTACTTCCATCCTCCCAGAACATTATTTAATAGACATATGCTCAGAAATCATAACCGGTCCGAATAGTACTTTTGTGTACTTCTCTCCAAGTATATATTAGTGTATTTAAAGTAGTATATTTTAATACAAAAACCTCAGAGGTTGGAAGTTTGAATCCCACCTCTGCTCTGTGTGCACTGAGTTTGCATGTACTCCCCATGCACTGGGGGTTTCCTACAGGTACTTCGGTTTCCTCCCCCAGTCCAAAGATATGCATTGTAGGCTGATCAGCATTTCCAAATTGTCCGTAGTGTGTGAATGCGTGTGTGATTGTGCCCTGCAATGGGTTGGCACCCCGTCCAGGGTGTCCCCCACCCTGTGCTGAGTTCTCTGGGATAGACTCCATGTTCCCTAGTGACCCTGTGTAAGATAAGCGGTAGAGCAGATGGATGGATGGATTGTTTTAGTTGATTGTCAATCATGTTGCCATACAATTTAGAAAACTCTCATATTAGCATTCAGGCATTCAAGCATCAGCAAAACTTTCACAAAATTCATTTCCAGAATCACTATGTTCTACGTTAACTCCTCTCCCTTGTTATGTCTTATTCAGCTTCTGTTCTCCTGCTGTAGTTATTCAGCCATAAACAGACCTCTAATGTGTTTTGCTCTTTCTCCTCTTTCCTGCTGACTTGTATGCTTGGCCCACTTGCTATATTCATGCTACCTCTTCAAAAATAACAAAACTAGAAGAGAGACAGAGGGTTTTAAGGTTCAGTGTTGTAGTGTTGGCCTTTCTAGCGTCTATCTATGTTCTTGTTTATGTTAATTCTTAGACATTTTATTGCCCAAGAGTGTGTGTTTGAGAGAGAGTGAGAGTGAGACAGAGGTCACTGTCTTGAGGAAACACTTCAGGACTCTTCTTCCAGACCACCATGTCATGCACCAAGCGCTGCATTCCAGTTCAGGCTGAATTACATTATATTTGCCAAGTCTAAATCACACATGAGTGTGTAGCATCCATCGCACGCACTTCTGAGGGAGAGTGTGCTGAACAGCGTGCAGCTTTCTGATGATCTCAGAGCTGTGGCTTTGCTGAGAAAATTACAAAAAGGACGATTTCGTATCCGCTGAAAGACAGATGTGAATATAAATATGAGTAGGTATGAAATGTTATATGATGATAAACCATGAAATCTACAGAAAGAAAAAAAAACAAAAACATTCTTCTGGCAAAGTCAGGACAGTATCAAAGTGTCGTTCTGTTTCCGTGGTAGCCAGTCACGTGACCCTGAGTGATCTCATGCCATGCTAAAAGTGAAACCCAGAAATTTTTTTCAGATAATTGTTATTTCACACATTCTGATGCTTTCATACTGGTGGCTGGATGACCTGAACATCACATCACACTGGTATTTCACTCTGAGTGCATATATATATATATATATATATATATATATATATATATATATATATATATATATATATATATATATATATATATATATGTATGTATGTATGTATGTATGTATGTATGTATGTGTGTGTCATTGTGTGTACTTTGTTAAGAATTTCATATGACTTTTGAACATTTTATCCCTGTGTAAACTGTGATGTGATGATAACTATAAATATGAATCGGAAACAAATTATTGTTGTGTATCACATAATTATGATTATCAGCACATGTCCAGTTTTCATTAAAGAAAACTCACTGGCTTGTGACCGGCTTCCCTCACCTTCAGGAGAGTATCTGTTTTATCCACCTACAAACAAACACATGCATAAGCATATACTGTATCACATGTGTGTAAATTAAAGTGATATGCATATAAAGATTACATAGGGGAGTGATACACTGTATGTAATTGTGAATATACGTATGTAAAAGAGGATTTGGTGGGTGGGGTTTTGTTTCACATGGCCAAGGCTAATTCATCATTTCAATGACAGACAGAGAGAGAGAGAGAGAGAGAGAGAGAGAGACAGCAAAAGTGTGTGACGTGTGTGAGAGAGGGAGAGAGAATGGAGATTACGTGAATGGTCCCAGTCAACCAATTATGTAACATGGGCAAGGCTCAGGTGTCAGAACCTTTCTAAACCCAAACTATAATGGGTAAGTAAAAAACAAAAGTGCATTAAAATGCTGAGTTGCTAAACAGCAGTGTATATAGGCCATATGTATGTGTGTGTTTGTGTGTATATATGAGTGTGAGACTCATGCACCATCTGGATCTGGTCATCTACCGGAGCGGATTCCAACATGTACAGAGTCAGATGCTTCCCAGCTGGTGGATGCGTGGGTACATCATGGAAATATAGGATATTATTATTATCATTATTATTGTTATTATTATTATTACTCAAAATTATAGTTACACAATTAGATTAGTATCATTACTCATGTACTTATATGAAATACTGTGATATTGTGCATGCAGAATATTGTTATTGGTCTGTGTGTGTGTGTGTGTGTGTGTGTGTGTGTGTGTGTGTGTGTGTGTGTGTGTGTGTGTGTGTGTGTGTGTGCGTGTGTGTGTGTGTGCTGCTTTGCGTTTTGTTCTTACTGTTGTGTTCTTGTACTACTGCACTTCGCTCACAAATGCCATAGATGTAGAGTGTGCTTCATCTACATCTGGAGCTTGAGATGGAGCTGGATCCTCATCTGCAGCTGGAAATAGATCTGGAACACTATCTACAGCTGGAACTGTGTCTACAGCTGGGACACTGTCTACAGATGGAATAGTGTCTGAAGTTGGGACACTGTCTACATCTGGATGTTTATCTACAGGTGGCACTGAGTCTGCCACTTGAAGAGTATCTACGTACGTAGTCGTATTTGTAGTCGTATTTGTGCAGTCTTCACTCATACATGGCACCTGACTGGTTGATGGTGTAATGATGCTACAGGTCTGCTGATGCACCTGTGCAGGTTGAACCACATCGGTCATATTTTGGACATCGGCATACAGAAAAACGCACCAAACAAAGATATAGTTACAGGCTGCATCCTAAACCATATTCTGCTATGCAAGTGAAAACTATACAGCAAAAACTGTTAGCTAGCTGGCTAGAGTGTTTAAGTTCTACAAAAGCCTTATCTGTGGCTGCGTCTCAAACCGTGTCCAACCGTTGTACCGTACATGTACAACCTATTTAGTATAGTAGCATGTGATTTGTAACACAGCCACAGGAAATAGAGTCAGATAAACATCTATGTAAGTGAGCTAACACTGATTGCTAAAAGGTATTTACCCAGATAACACCTTATCTGTTTTGACCCACTTTATGCATTCAGTTTGGGTCGTAGCCACACAGGCAGGGCTCAGTCACCTAGCTGACCTATCTGCTAAACCCTGATCTATCAAGCTAACAGCCAGTGTTGTATACTAGTATGCGATTTGCGACGCAGCCGAGGAGGGACTAGAACACGAATTGTGTAACAAATGTAATACTGATATACAATCAGACAGCTGTGACAGACCTCCCAAACGGGGCGGAACCTTGTAACGAACTGCCAGCCACAGAAATAGAACAATTATGACAGACATCCTCAACTTATTAAATATATCAGCGCCAGTTGGAATCCCTTGGAGCCTGCAGTACTAGTGTAATTTGTAAATATGATAAATATTCTTCTTCAGCTAGCAGCTTAGCTGTGTTTTGGCATGAAATGGCAGAAACTGTTCATGTTAAACTGACTTTAGGAATGTCTTTTCAAAATCCAGGGCACAAAAAATGTCCTTTTAGCAGCCTTGGTACAGTAAAATTGATTAGCTGTGTTTATTATTTGTCTAATGTTATATGGAGCCTCTACTGTACAAGTCCCTGTGAATGAGCTGTTACAATAGAAACAAAGTGTTACAGTGACAACCTATGTCGTACATGCACAGAATATATAATATATAAAGAATGTAAATGTTCAATATCTTGAATATTTAATATTCAAGATCCTGCACGATTTCTAGGTCCCTGTTTAAATGTAAGCAACTTTGTAATATTGACCGTGTTAACTGCATTGTATAAAAGGTCAGGTTTTCCGCATGCATAATATCTTCTGTTGCAGCATGTGTTCAGATGCCACGCCAATGCATTTGATCTAGAATGGATAATAAGCTTTTGCACTAACATGTGAAATCCATGCCAGCACATCAAATATTCAGTTCAGTTGTCAATAATATAATTTGTAAAGAATGCAAAATAGAAGCATTATCACTAGTGGTCTCGGACTTTTGGACCTAATTGTGTGTGTATATTGTCCATAACAGACAATTGTGCTTCTCCTATTTTATTAATGATCAGCCGCTACTGCTGTCCATGTGTGTATACTAGCATTGAAGTGGATCACCCAGATACAGAGACGTATCCTATCCTACAGGAAAAGATTTGTCAACATCTTTTAAGCACTTTTAGTCCACTGTCACTCATAAAACTAAAGAAGGGGGGCTCTGACTGCTGCTCTGCATTACACACAGAAGCCTGTAAAATGCAGGTCCAGTTAAGCCTGACTGACTAGCAGCCTTTACTGCTGATCATCTGCTTAATGTCACAGACTCTGCCCTTACTCCTTCATCTCCTAATAGCCAGAGAGAAGCTTTTTTTCTTTTTCAAGGTCACCTTGCTTGGGCTGCAACTCATGGCAGGCCTAACCTGATCCACCTGATCCTACGCTATTCATTCTGTCTTATTTCATTCTTCTTCAAGCGATGACAGATAAATTCTTTTTCTTTCCCGTGATGTCCTGCTCTTTTCTCGTCCTTTCATTTCCCATCGCTGTGAGGAGGTCGAGCTCGTAAACAGACCCGTAAACATGAAGAGAGCTCATAAACAGCAAAGGAGCATTATCAGGCCAAAGCGAGCCTAGAGTAGGAGGCCATCAAAGCATATGCGAGAGAGGAGTACTTCAGCCCAGTCGGTCATCTTTTTAAAGAGCCAGAATAAACACACACACACACACACACACACACACACACACACACACACACACACACACACACACACACACACACACACACACACACACACACACACACACACACACACACACACACACACACACACACACGGAGCAGCATGAGTCTGGAGCACTCCTAATGAGAGGAGACAGATAAGGAGGTAATGAGCGAGTGACTGCCTGGCAGGGTGCTCTCCTCTCGGGGACAACAGACAGCTGGAGAGGTCTGAGAGCCTCAAACAGGAGGAGATAAGACAACTGCAGCTAACTGGAGAAACCTCTTCACTACAGATGAACACACTCCAACACAGCCATGCACCTTTATCACAGAGCAAGAGAGTCTGGCTGACAGACAGATAGAAAAAAGACAGACCCGATCTGATATTACCTCTATAGAGAGAGAGAGAGAGAGCGAGAGAGAGAGAGAGAGAGAGAGAGAGAGAGAGAGATGATAGACAAACAAAGATGGAACTAATTCATTGTTACCTCTAGAGACAACTTACCAGATGTTGATTGTAAAGGAAGAAATAAAAGACGAAATAAATAAAATGCGAACAGGCATGCCTGATATGCTTTTTGAGCTGATTTTCTAAATTGGAAGGCAAAATGAAAGTCATTGCTCTCCAACAGCGTAACATCTCACAAGTGCATGTCAGAAATGCATAACTTTTCATCATTTATGCTGTATTATAGTAATTTAAATCACGTCTCATAAACCTATTTTTGTCATAAAAACAAACAGGCATAATGTGAATCTAGTTAGTTCTGAAAGTTTCTTAGTTCCAATAGACCCCAGGGAACTCCACAACAGCCAGTACCTCATATAGTGACTTGCCTGAATTTGTTTTATGACGAAAATAATACCTGCCACATGTCATAGTAACAGTGTGGCTAACATTCTCCAGGAATCTAGCTTCTACACTGAAGAATTATGTGGCCTGTTGGTGCTAGGGAGCTCTTTCTGAGCAAGCACTGTAATCTATGCGAGGAAAGTAGACATCTACCAAATGGCCTGCACCATGGTGGAGGCGCATGAGACATGACATAGCCGCTTGCTATCTTGAGAACACTTGTGATGCTAGAGAGAGGCTGAAGAATTTTGAATTGGAGTGCCTGTCTGTGGAGGGCAACCTCAAACAGCATGAGTTACGTACATCTCATAGTCTTAGTATGCAAAGGGCTTATAGGAACCAGTTCAGCCCTCTCAAATATAGAATTGGACAGAAACCACCATCCATGTTCTGAACAGGAAAATATGCTGAGTAGAACTCCTATTTCTGAATTGGAAGGTCTACCATTTCTTAATGTATATGTGACAGAGGCTTCTTATTTGTAAAGTTGGCTAAAGATTGCACCATAGAGGCCTCTGCACATCGCTGTCCAGTAACTGTGGTTGGTTAAGGTGAGGAAACCGCTCAAACATTCTAGCAGTTTGGAACCACAGGCCACCAGGCCTGGAGGATGTGGGAATTTAGAGGGAAAACAAATCAGAATTAGAATGGTCCAGTGGAGGAAATAAAAGGGGTGACTGAGGGATACTGACTCCTGGCTCAGTGTTGTTGCATTACAAGTGGGCTGACATAGTGGTCTAGCTGAACAGTGCCTCAATTACGATAACTGTGCTAGCCAAGGCTCGCTATTCAGCTACATGGTGGGGCAGGTGGAAAGCAATGGCCCAAGAGAACATAGGAGGTACAGTGAAGGAAACCCACTTGTATGCATATTAGCAAAGTCCAGATAAGTTCACAAGTTCACAAGCTCAGGTAATGAGGGAGGTCCACTTAATCATGCTAATGTATTCACAGACCTGCAGGTCACTAGATGTGAAAAAAATCAGAGCACAGAAGGAGTTAGTTTATTTATAAGAATAAACACCATTACATAGCATTTATTTATATAGCACCAAAATATCAAACAGAAAAAGGGTGTTTTTAATCTGTATTTAATAACAGAAATAGTTTTTTTTTTTTTTTTTTTTTTCCAAGTACAGCAACAGCTTAGCTACAACCATGTTACATTCAAATGAGATTAAATAAGGTTTGGGCATTGTTCTGATTATTGTATCATCATTCTCTTTTTATGAAAATGATTAGACTTCATCATCCACCATTTGCGGCATCCATCAGTAGAAAGGTTTTCATGACTGTTATTGTCACATAATGCTTTCCCATGAATGACGCTTTTAATGAAGAAGCTCTGCTGATGGGATCAGTCTGCTGGCGTTCACTCTGATGACAATAAAACAAACTGTAGAGAGTGAAACAATAGGGAGTAGCCCTTGGTAGCCTTTTGGAGTATCTTGGCTGGTACTGGTGCAGCTGTACCAAAATGAAACTGGAACTGGTGAAGACAATCAAACAAATGGGCTGCATTAAAGAGGAAAATGTGTCCAAAGGAGGAGCACATGAGCCAACTCCAGATAGCAAATGACTGATGGCTCACATACCACTGTGAAATGACAGTGATGAACCCGGCCCAGCCTGGCTCTCAGTCCAGAGCCAGAACTTAACCGTGACTCAGACATTATATGGACCATAAATATAGTTGGGTCACAAGCATTATATATGATTAGTTGCGCTTGGACCATCTTTGTCCCGGATTCCAAATATTATAAAACCCTTCAATATGGCTGCTCACAGTTGGGCCAGTTTGTGGTCAACAATATGTTTCTTATGGCTTATAAGATTTCTTCATTATAAGATTTGACTTATACATTTCTTTTAACTAACCTAAAGTCAACCGTACTTAGCCCTCATTATCTGCTATCTGGGATCATTTAATTAGAATAATTTTAAATTTTAATACTTAGGATATTAATTAGTAGATAAATGCAAGTTGCTAATATGAGGCTGCTTTGATCCTGTACTGGAAATGTATTGCTGTAAGAACAGGTGTACAGCGCCATCCGTTGGCTGTGTTCAGTGCTGCAGCGCATCCGCTCAGAACTGACTTAACAAATGCCATGTTGTTTTTTCTGCCATATAGTCAAGATCACAGTATATTCAGATGCAGTATAATACTTAAATTATTAAAATTGTGTATTATATTGACAGGGGACATGGTGGCTTAGTGGTTAGCACATTTGCCTCGCACCTCTTGTGTTGGGGGTGTGAATTCTGTCTCCACTCTGCATGCATGGAGTTTGCATGTCCTCCCTTGCTTTGGAGGTTTCCTCCAGGTACTCCGGTTTCCTCCCCCAGTCCAAAGACATGTGTCGTAGGCTGATTGGCATTGTGTGAATGTGTGTGCAATTGTGCCCTGCAATCGGTTGGCTCTCCGCCCATGGTGTCCCCCACCTTGTGCCCCAAGTTCTCACGGATAGGATAGGCTCCAGGCTCCCTGTGTAGAATAAGACGTATGGAAAATAGGTGGACAGTGGCTTCTTATTGTTGTTGTTGTTGTTGTTGTTGTTGTGCCCGTCTAGCTCAGTCAGTAGATCATGAGACTCTTTGATCTCAGGATCATGTGTCTGAGCCCCACGCCAGGCACCAAACACAGCCACTGGGGTTGCAAAACTGTAGTTCTTTCTCAGTGCTGATCCCAAGCCTGGATAAAATGGGAGGGTTGCATCAGGAAGAGCAGCTGGTGTAAAACCTGTGCCAAATCAAATATGCAGATCATAAACCGGATTTCCATAATGGAGACAGATGATCCGCTGTGGAAACCTCTAATGGGAGCATTTGAAAGAAGAAGATGGATTTTTATTTTCAGTGCACTCCTTAAATTTTGCTTGCACTTGTCTGTAACAGTGTGTGGTTCCATAGCAACCAATTTTGCTGCTAATGCCATCACAAAAGCATCATCTTGACATAAGGCAGATCTAGGTAAAGTGGGAAAATTGAGACTGGAGTTATAAAGTTCGGAGTTATAAAGTTGAGACAATTCTGTGATTTTAAGATATTGAGCCATCAAGTTGTGATTTGAAAGCAATTTTAGATTTTTATAGAATTTTACTCAACATTTTATTTTAAGGGGGGAAAAAAATACATTCTCACATATTAATTCTTTCTCTTCAATAAGCACTTTATCCTGGCCAGCATCATGGTAGATCCAGAGTCTGTCCTGGGAAAACGTGGCATGAAGGAAGTATACACCCTGGATGAGCTGCCAGTCCATTACAGGGCACCATGCACACACACATTCACACCTAGGGGCAATTTTGAATAGCCAATCCACCAACTCTTAAAAAAAAAAAAAAATACATACATACATAAATAAATACAGAACAGTTCAAACTTTTATAAGGCCAAGGTGTTAGAATTATCTGTAGAATAACCAACAAATTATTACTAAAGCTGTACCAGAATGGTTGCTACAGCATTACTTGCTTTGAAACAATTATTTGAATTGTTCTGACATATTCAGTGACAACATTTTGCTTCCAAAACACTATACTATTGGTAGAATTTAAATTATGTAAGCAAGAAGTAAGAAGTGTTTAATCTCTGATTAACACAGACTAAACATTGTAAAACAATATTTGTTTATATGAAAACGTTTTATGACTCACTATCCATCCATCCATCCATTTTCTATACCGCTTATCCTACACACGGTCATGGGGGAGCCTGGACTAACTCAGGGCACACGGTGGGGGACACCCTGGATGGAGTGCCAACCCATCACAGGGCACAATCGCACACCCATTCGCAAACCCATTCACACACTACGGACAATATTGGAAATGCCAATCAACCTACAACGCATGTCTTTTACTGGGGGAGGAAACCGGGATACCTAGAAGAAACCCCTAAAGCACGCGGAGAACATGCAATCTCTGCCCACACAGGCCAGAGACGGGCTCTTTCACTATATTATATTGTTGTTGTTGTTATTGTTGTTGATAATGATGATGATGATGATGATAATGATGTTATTATTTTAGCAGTTGCAGTTACCCCCATTTCCCATGTCCTGGGCCATTACAGTAAAGTTGTTGTCCCTTATGGAAAAATCACACACATTTTGCATGTGATCATACATTTTTCACATGCGATTATTAGTGATTAACATGTTTGCCTCACACCTCGGGGGTTCGAATCCCGCCTCCACTCTGTGTGCGCAGCGCTTGCATGTTCTCCCCGTGCTTCGGGGGTTTCCTCTGGGTTCTCCAGTTTCCTCTCCCAGTGTAGGCTGATTGGCATTTCCAAATTGTTCGTAGTGTACAATTGAGCCCTGAGATGGGTTGGCACCCTGTCCAGGGTGTCCCCCACCTTCCCTGAGGCAGGCTCCCCCGCAACCCTGTGTAGTATAAGCAATATAGAAAATTAATGGATGGTCTATTCACAGTGAAATAAACATTTTAATTCAATAATCCAAAGACTTTTTTTTTGTTTGTTTTATTAAGCATGTATATTTAGATTAGATTCAATAAATGTACAATTTTGACAAGTTACAAATAATATATGTAAGAATACCAGGAGGCCTGGCAAAAAAAAAAAAAAAAAAGACTGTGATATAAAAATGAGCCTATGTAGTGTCTTGCTTTAAGCAGTAGATGGCGCACTTTCTCTTTTCAACGTTTCCTACTGACGCTTAAAGTTTGGAATCTTGAAATTAATCAGGTTTGGGATATTTCTCAGCCAATACTTGTTTATTTATTTAGTTATAAACACATTAGGATCCAGGAATAAGTGCCTATATGTGTTTCGCAGAGATAAGGAGACAGTGGACAGAGCTGCGCTTAAGTTTCGTTTCTCCGTTATGGACGAGGCTTGTGAGTAAGGCGGTTTGATGCCAAGCCCTGTCATTTAACTGCGCTGTGAGCCTGTGAGAGACGATATCCGCGTTACATGCTCACTGCACTGTACTACTGGAGCGACTTTTTCTGTTAAATATGCGGCTTTCTCACTCTGAGATCCGGGCTGTCGGTCTGGACTTTATAGAGTTTTTACACGAGACGCAGAGATTCAGTGTTACTCAGAGAGATGAGCTTCAGCTAATCTACAACCAGGAGTTCAGGAACAGGTGAGACTTTGTGTTGTTCTGATCTCACGATAAGGATAGTAGCTATGTGAAGTGTGTCTCTGAGAAAATTGAGGAACAACAAAGCTAACCAAGCATACCTCAGGCTGCCTAAATTTGCCAATCTCAAAAAATATAATAATAATAATAATAATAATAATAATAATAATAATAATAATAACAACAACAACAATAATAAGGTGCAAAGGAAATGTTCACTGACAACTGAACACAGGAGCCACAGGAAGACAGTCCTTAAAGGTTTTACTAAACATACAAAACGGAAATTAATGGAGGAAATATATTTCCGATGAGTTTCGTTTACTGTACTGTTGTTTGTTTCTGTTTGCCCTTAGCTTTTCATCTTTGCGTTATGCACGCACTGTTGATTTGATTCCCGTGCTACCTAGATGGCAGGTTGTTAGCTATAGCCTGTTAAAGTTAAGTTAACAAAACTAACATTTTTGAAAAATAACGAATATAGATTAACCTAATATAGTAATTAGATAACCTGGTGTTCTTGAGACTCGAAACAGATAGTGCTAAAGTCAACTTTTATTGATTTATTGTCTGCCTTCCCACACTAGAAAGTACAAAACTGAGGAAAAGAATTAGAGGCTACAAAAAAAAAAAGAAAAAAAAAAAAGAAGGTATATTTGTTAATTTAAGCTATAAAATAATAATAACAATAATAATAATAATAATAATAATAATAATAATAATAATAATAATAATACATTTGATTGAGCAAATATATACTTTAATATATATTTGCCAGGCTCAAAAAAGGAAACAAAAAAGTTGTGTCTTAAAGATGGTGGAAAGAAAACTTAATTTTCACTAACAGCTTAGTCGTGGTAAGCCACTGACGACTGTCTGAAAAGTTTTCATTACATTTTCAAAAAGAAAATACTTTTTCGGACAAGTTTCGTTTACTGTACTGTTGTTTGTTTCTGTTTACTCTTCATCTTTGCTTCATGTACACACAGTCGATTAGCTTCCTGTGCTAACTAGATGGCAGGTTGTTAAGCTATAGCCTGTTAGTTAACTTAACTTAAAGCTACCATTTTTCTAAAAAAAAAAAAAAAAAGAATAAAGATTAACATAACATAGTACACATAGGCGTTATTGGGATTATAAATTTTGTACACCATGGGTAAATAAAGTTTATCTGTCTATCTATCTACATATAATATGTTTAATAGAACAGTCTTCAGGGTTCTGTGGAAATTGACATGCAAATCATATTGTATTCTGTGCACCATGCTTAATTTGTAAGTTAATCACATATATATGTGAGGATAAGACATAGCCCTACTAATTATGCTGTATTGGACACTAATACAGGGTTTTAATGTGAAACTGTCCCTCTTGCCCACAGACATGGTGGCAGAGATCCCAGCTTCTCTTCACTGCTTTACGTCCTCAGGAAGTTCAACAGAGCTCGCATCACCCGGCGCAAACAGGTTTATTTTAATGCTAATGTAAGACTGACACCCTAGTCTATAATTAATAATTTATCACTTTAATAATTTACCAGTTTAATTTAGTTCAATGTAGTTCGTTTCTGTTGTCTCTTGTCTTCAGCTTTGCTTTATGTACACACATTTAATTAGTTACCTAAGCTTCTATAGCCTGGTAAAGATAAACTAGCCTTTTTTTGCTATTATTTTTTTTGGGGGGGGAGAGATTATGAAGAAAAATTGGGACATTCACTAGGTAACTATGTAAAAAGAATAAAAACAGATATAGGTAGTGTAAGTAAATTGTTCCACTCATATTGAGTCCACTCTTATTCTCATTTTTCACATGAAGTGCAGGTGTGTTATTTTTCACTCGATTAATTTATTTTTGCCCCATATGATTTATTTATTTTCACATGATTTTATCACATATAGGGAATATATGGTTTTATTTACACACGACTTATTTTACGATTCATTCATTTTCATGTGATTTTATCACATAGCTTTTCATGTGATTATTCCACAATCTATTTAGTTTCACATGATTTTGACACATGATTAATTCATTATCACATGTTCATTTTTCACATGTAGGGCATGTGGTTTCATTTTTCAGTTTCCACATGATTCATTATTTCCACATGAATCTCAGTTGATTTCACGTGCAATTTCAGGGCATAACAGGTTAAAATGCACCTTCACAACTGAGCTGATGGCCTCTCTCCCTAGACAGGGTTTTACAAAATATAGTAGGCGTATATTTTTATTATATTTTTTATTTATATTCTTATTTATTCAATTCAATAATTTATTCAAATTCAATTTCTGTTGAGACTGGCAAATTTAGGCAGCCAGGCATGTTTGGATTTATTGTTCCTCATTTTGTAAAGAGACACAATGGACACTCCCTGAAAATCTAATATTAAACTGCACCTCAGCAGTTTTCCCCAAAAGAAAAAAATAAGCCACAGAGACTCATTTAGAGATTTTTGATTGTTCAATAAAGTGCAGTTTGATTGTCCAGTATAGTGCAGTGTGCACTTATACCTAACAGTATAACCTGATAACTAGACAGCTGATTTCAGGTGTGTATGAGCTGGAAGGCGAGAGTCCATCTGAAACACACCCACTAACACCTATTAATCTAGTAATCAACCAAGGAGCTTAATGTTATGTAGAAATCAACTGTGTAATAGTTTCTGCGTGCAGGTGGCAGAATACAGGACTCCTATTTGTGAATGGATATTGTATGGTATAGTATGCAAAGGAATACAGTGCAATCAACTGAAGAAGTGATTGTAATATCTACTGAGGGGCTGATTATTTTCATTTCTAACATTATAATGAATATTGAAACATGCATTTGCATAACATTGAAACACTGGATTAGCTGCTAATAGAAATAATTGAGAAATAACAATATTCAATGTTCCTTTAATCACTAAATCTATATTTACATTAAATTTGAGTGGTATTGACATAGAAAATGATACTTAAATAAAAATCAACGTCGATTTTATGCTGCAAACCAAATGTTTATTGGACAAATTAATTAATTACAATTAAAACAAATGTAGATTTTTCTTGGTTGTTGCTAAACTTATTTACAGTAAAGTACTGCAAATATTTTATGTTGTATAAAATAACATATAACCCAATACATTTGCTCATTTGGTTGACACAGCATACAACTTATGTGTTATTTTATACTATGTAAGATATTACAGTTCTTTACTGTAAATTTTACAGTACTTTTAATTGTACAGTACTCAGGTTGCCAGTGAATTACTGTAAAATCTACATCTTTTATACAGTGTAATTTCGAAGAATATTAACGAATTATTATTTAATTTGAAGACAGAGCTGTTGTGTTACATCATGTTTCAGAAAGTAAAAAATGACAGCAGTGCCCCTTGAGTGTAATTTGTGCCATTGTTCCTGCAGGTACGAGTGTTAAAGGACCAGTGGTGGAGACCTAGAAATAGGCAGCCAAGTGCTCGCTCTGCCATTCTGAGCATCTCAAGATCTCCACCATCTAATGATGCTCTGGGAGCATCCTCTCCACCTCCTGGACCTGAGGGTGGTGTTAGAGCCAGAAGGAAACTGGCTCAGGATATCCTCAAGAAGCTCACTAATGAGAGGTGAACACACACACACACACACACACACACACACACACACACACACATGATTTGTTGATCAGTATGTACAAGAGAATAACAGTAAACATGTTTTTTAACCTTATTAATCACACATAAGCTCTGGGGAGGGATGCTGGATGGAAAATATTCTAATTTGCTTTGTATTCTACATAAATATGTGATTTGGTCTGATACACTGTAGTGAAACTCAATATATAGCCATGTTTCAAGAGACCCATGGTACTCGTGGTACTTGAGTGTGCTTTTTATAAACATGATCTGAAAAGTCTGTGTTTCACTAGGAGAAGAAAAGTGCTGATTTGAATTACAGACAACTAAGACCAGGGGTTCAATTTGAGGTTTCGGAGGTGAGGGAGTCTTATTTAGCAGTGCCAACAACGTGTGAATAACAGTGAATAACATTATCAGCATCATTATCAACATTTACGCCATGCTGTTATTTAAGTTTCCATCAAAGTATAGGACTTTCCTCCATTTGCCATGCATAATGTGAAAACTTTTAGTTTTAAAATCCACTTTTAAAGGTAAGGGTGAAGTAAAGTAGGCATTTGTCAACCATTACATTTTAGTCTGGGTTATTTTAGTCTGGGTTAATATTGACTATTGACTTTGTGAGGTTGCCTGGTACAAAGTTATTAACCAGACTTACTGGAGCCTGCCTAGGCAATGGAAAGTGTTTGTTGCACTCTTCTTCTGATAGTTATGTGCACGCTCTGTTTTAAGTCCAAGGAATTAAAGCCGTTTGATAACAATTAACTTATTTTTCTCATGTCACGTTGCCCTTCGCACGTAGGCCTCAGTCCAGTGTTCCTTCCCGAGTCAAATTAAGACCAACATTATAAAATGGATTATATGCAGTATGAAAATATAAATGTATATGTATTTCCTGATACTGTTCCACAACCTTTCACTTAAAGATGCAATATTTTCACGTATTGTAACTTAAGGGTTTTGGAAGTGTTTCTAGGTCTATAACAGAGGTGTCCAATCTTATCAGCAAAGGGCCGGCGTGGGTGCAGGTTTCCATTCCAATCAAGCAGGAGCCACACCTGAATCTACCTGTTTAATAAGTTGAGCTTGGCATTCAGTAGACCCAAGTGTGGCTTCTGCTTGGATGGAATGAAAACCTGCACCCACACCGGCCCTTTCTGGAGAAGATTGGACACCCCTGGTCTATAACGAGCATATAGTTTTTAAGATACATACTTTAGACTTTAAGTCACACAACTGCCATTCAGTGTATATACAGTCCCCTCTGAAAGTATTGGAACAGCAAGGCCAATTGTATTGTTTTCACTATACATATATGAATATATTTTGGTTTGAGATCAAAATATGAATATGAGATGATAGATTAGAATTTCAGCTTTAATTTCCTCATGTTTACGTCTAGATGTGTTAAACACCTTAGAACATGGTACCTTTTGTTTTAACCCATCCATTTTTTCAAGTGTACATTATGTGACTGATGGTGGTTTCTTGCTGCCCAGGTGTACCCTGTTAAATTGTTTAAAGAATTAATAGCTCCGGATGTCTACTCTTGGTTTGAGGCCTAGGTTTTGCCTGTGAAGAAAAAAGTATAAACCAACATAAAGACCAGAGACCTGTCTATGGGAGAAAAGCAAGCCATTTTGAAGCTGAGAAAAGAGAGACAATCTATCAGAGCCATTGCACAAGCATTGGGCATAGCAAGTACAATTTGGAACATCCTGAAAAAGAAAGAAACCACTGGTGTACTAACAACCAGAGAAGGAAAACAGCAGTTGATGACAGAAACATTGTGAGATCTGTGAAGAAAAACCCAAAAACAACAGTCAGTGACATCACCAACAACTTCCACACAGCAGGGTGAAGGTACCACAATCCACTGTTCCAAGAAGACTTCAAGTGGAGCAATATAGAGGCCATACCACAAGATGCAAACCACTCATAAGCAGTAAGAATCAGAAGGCCAGATTGGAATTTGCGAAGAAATACAGTGATGTTCCACAACAGTTCTGGAACCAAGATTAACCTCTACAAAAGTGATGGAAAGGTCAAAGTGTGGAGAAAGAAAGGATCTGCTCATGATCCAAAAAAAGAAGCTCATCGGTGAAGCATGGTGGAGATAGAGTCATAGCTTGGGCTTGCATGGCTGCTTCTGGAGCAGGCTCACTAATGTTTATTGATGATTTAACTCATGGTGGTAGCAGCAGATTGAATTCAGAAGTCTACAGAAACAGACATTGAAACAGAATCTGTCTTCCAATTTACAGAGAAATGCATCCAAATTATTTGGGAGGACAATGTCACAAAATACATTGCCAACTTAACAAAGGATTCATCAGGGGAAAAAATAGAAGGACTTAGACTGGCCAAGTCGATCACCAGATTTACCCAGTTGAGCTTGCATTTCACCTCCTGAAGAGGAGACAGAAGTGAGGAACCCCCCAAAATAAACAACAACTGAAAGACGCTGCAGTACAAGCCTAGAAAAGCAACACAAAAGAAAAATGCAGTTGATGTTTGGTGATGTCAGTGGGTCACCAGCTTGATGCAGTTATTGCAAGCAAGGGATATGTAACCAAATATTAAGTGTTAATTACTTTAATTACTTTGACTATTTGTTCCTATACTTTTGCTCACATAAAAATTTGGAGGTCTGCCACCAAAGGTGCCATGTTTTAAGTTGTTTAATACATCTAGATATAAATATCAGGAAATGTGCATAGCAAAAACAATAGAATCGGCCTTGCTGTTCCAATACTTTTGAATAGGCTGTAGCTAGTTTCTTCATTTCAGCTTTACATTTGTTTGCCTGGAAATTAGCTTCAGCTCATCCAGAACAGACAAGCTTGTCTATGTTTTATTCCAATTGTCAGCAAAGGGCTTGAACAATTGCAAATAAACAGACTTCATATAAAAACTGTAATGGATTTTTCATGGTCTCACAACTGCTATCTGACCGTGTTGTACTGGTACATTTATAGAAGAGATTTATTTATTTGTAATTGCACTATCTGGTGTTACCCAGATCAGGATGAGTTCCCTTTTGAGTTTGGTTCCTCTCAAGGTTTCTTCCTTGTATCGTCTCAGGGAGTTTTTCCTTGCCACCGTCGCCGCTGGCTTGCTCATTGGGGATAAATTCATAAATTTAAAATATATGTCCTGAATTTATATACTTCTGTAAAGCTGCTTTGGGACAATGTCCATTGTTAAAAGCGCTATACAAATAAACTGAACTTGAACTTGAACTTCAAAAGGCTCCTTAAAATTCATGTGAAACATTAACGAGAACAACTGTAGCCTCACTAAAGCCACCTAACTATAATGTTGCTTTTTTCTTATTTTCTCAGATCAGAGTTTGTGGCTGATAAAAATGGAGTTCGGGTCAGCTCTGATAAGGAGATGGTGGATGGGAAAATGTGCTTGTGTGTGGATAGTGCAGAGGTTTATGAGTGGAAGGTGTTTGTTGAAAACACAGGGCAGTATGTCGTGGATTTCACCTACTACTCACCACTGCACTGGATACACTGCTTCATATTTGAGGACTCCAAGAAAGTCACACGCAACAATCCCCTGAGCCTACTTCCTGGTGAGAATAAACCCATTTTCACTCTTGGACAAATTCAAACTAGATTACAATTCTGTCTGCAGTTATTTGACAGTACCAGTTGTGTTCACCAGGTGAAAAGTATGAGGTCCTGGTGAAGTTCCAGTCGAAACATGTGGGTATATACCAGGCTACGATGGCTTTCGAGTTCAAGCTGAGCAAGGAGCCAAACTCCAATCCATTCCACATTGTGCGCTATATTGAAGCGGAGTTCAGCACACAGCTAGCTAGAGAGCTGGCACCCACTGAGCCCTACACACCCTTCAGACTGAGCAGAGACCAAAATGATGATTTTACTGTAGATGAGGGAGAGCGACCTGACAAGTATGCATTTACAACAACATGAGGCCTGTTTCTAAAGAAATGTTTATACAGTAATAATAGATTGGCTTACTTGACATTTTATTCAAGAAAATCACTATCACTCACTATCTGTATGACTGTGTTGTCTCTGGTAGCCTGGCCATACAGCGTCTTCAAAATGAGGTCATTTTGCAGGCGTATAAATGCCCAGACTATGTCAATGATCTGATCGACTTTCTGAAAGGCCCACGTATTTCCAAGGCACATCTGTTGCAAAAGAAGTAAGTAGGCTATAGCATTCTTCAAGCCCTAACTACTGATAATTAGTCATTACACAACAGCACTGCTGAATTGCTGATAGTTCAGCTGCCAGACAACTCACAAGTTTATAATAATGTTCATCATTTCTGTAGTAACAGCTCATTCACAGGGACTTGAATGGTGGCTTTATTTACATTTATGAAAGGAGTCTCCAGTTTCAGCACTTTGTAATGATCTTTTTTTTTTTTTCTCAAAAGTTCAGAGATCAAAAGTTTTCTTCAATGGGAAAGTCTTCAGGACAGAGGACTTGTTTTGCAGACATTGCACACAAAAATTGTAACTGATTCTTTAATAAAAACATTGTAATATATGCCACAGTGCTGTTGTATAACAGGAATGAAACACTTCAGGATGTGCTGCTATAAGCAGTAGTTCATGACCTTAGATTTTAGCAGGAAAGGACGACAAAAATAATGACACAGCTTCAAACGAAATTAAGTTGAGAGGCTTGATTGGCTTATGCTGTAAGTTATAATCTAGTGACTTTTTAGAGTAACCCTGTAATAGGCAGTTGAGAGTTGTCAACATACAGTCTAGCAGCTCGTTTTTGTTCTTTTTAGATTAGTTTGTTCAACTGTATTCGATACAGCAGGTGTACTTCCAATTGCTATTAACCAGGGTTGACAGGAGTCAAAAATTTCAATCACAAATCTCAAAAACCGCACAAAAGTCTGAACCCTAGCCCAAAAAATTCCGGTACCGGAAAAGATAGACAGATTTTTCTCAGCCTTTACATGGGAACCAAGATCACATGCATTTCTAATGTACAGAAGTTATTCACTCCTTCATCCCCTCTCTCAATCCTTGCAATACAATACAAGTGGTTCTGTACATCATAGACACACTATCTGCACTTGCAATTTGCCTTTGTTTGCAGAAATTACGTCTTTGCATTAGAACAAAACTTGATGGCTGTAGAGCACTTTTAAACTAGCCCAATTTGGCAACCCTGTCTTTACTGTCCTGTCTGCAGCTCCTTCCCCTAAGCATGAGGCAGCCAAATTCTTGCCCCAACGTGCCTCTATAAGCATGTGTAGCAATGTCACCACTGTGTGCAATGATAAGTCTGTCAAAGCTTAGTGGGGTTAACATGACTGTGCAGCATCTAGAAAGGTAAGCAAATCAATGGAACCTTGGCTTATATTTCTCGAATACAAAGACAAAACGTTGTGAATTAGAACTTTATGAAGATTAAAATTTGTTGAATGTCTGAGAGCCCTACCTGCCCCATGTACAAGTCGCCCTAGAAAAATACTGCATCACACCACCCCGTCATTGATTATTTTCATATATGACAGCATAAGTGTTTTATTCCTCACTTAATTAAGATTACTGTTAGTTCGTATTGGCTCACTTTGCTTGAATTTGTAGAGTTTATAGGCTGTTCCTGTGTGTGTGCAAATGGTGGTTAGGTCTCTACTGGAGTCTTCTCTGGATTTTTATAACTATGCAGAGCGCTTCGAGGTTCTACTTTACCTGGAGGAACGGCAAATGGAGGTGGACATCAAGAGATATGACAAGCATGATGTCACCATGAAGGAAGACAGCCACAACAAGAAACTGTTGGTGCTTAAGGTAAATGCAGAGCAGTGTTCTAGCTTCACTGTCCCATCTGCTAATGAGATTTTTTTAATCAGACCTGAGTCACTTTCTTATGTGGTCCTACTGTACAGCCGTGGCCAAAAGTTTTGAGAATGACACAAATATTAATTTTCACAAAGTCTACTGCTTCAGTGTTTTTAGATCTTTTTGTCAGATGTTACTAACTGTTACTGAAGTATAATCATAAGCATTTCATAAGTGTCAATGGCTTTTATTGACAATTACATGAAGTTTATGCAAAGAGTCAATATTTGCAGTGTTGACCCTTCTTTTTCAAAACCTCTGCAATTCGCCCTGGCATACTGTCAATCAACTTCTGGGCCACATCCTGACTGATGGCAGCCCATTCTTGCATAATCAATGCTTGGAGTTTGTCAGAGTTTGTGGGTTTTTTGTTTGTCCATCTGCCTCTTGAGGATTGACCACAAATTCTCAATGGGATTAAGGTCTGGGGAGTTTCCTGGCCATGGACCCAAAATGTCAATGTTTTGTTCCCCGAGCCACTTCGTTATCACTTTTGCCTTGTGGCAAGGTGCCCCATCATGCTGGAAAAGGCTTTGTTCATCACCAAACTGTTCTTGGATGGTTGGGAGAAGTTGCTCTCTGAGGATGTTTTTGTACCATTCTTTATTCATGGCTGTGTTCTTAGGCAAAATTGTAAGTGAGCCCACTCCCTTGGCTGAGAAGCAACCCCACACATGAGTGGTCTCAGGATGCTTTACTGTTGGCATGACACAGGACTGATGGTAGCGCTCACCTTTTCTTCTCCGGACAAGCTTTTTTCCAGATGCCCCTAACAATCGGAAAGGGGATTCATCAGAGAAAATGACATTACCCCAGTCCTCAGCAGTCCAATCCCTGTACTTTTTGCAGAATAGCAGTCTGTCCCTGATGTTTTTCCTGGAGAGAAGTGGCTTCTTTGCTGCCCTTCTTGACACCAGGCCATCCTCCAAAAGTCTTCGCCTTACTGTGCGTGCAGGTAACCATAGTTAACAGAGGAAGAACAATAATTTCAATAATAATTTCATCACCCTCCTTTTAAAGCTTCCAGTCTGTTATCCTAACTCAGTCAGCATGACAGAGTGATCTCCAGCCTTGTCCTCATTAACACTCGCACCTGTGTTAACGAGAGAATCACTGACATGATGTCAGCTGGTCCTTTTGTGGAAGGGCTGAAATGCAGTGGACATGTTTTTTTGGGATTAAGTTCATTTTCATGGCAAAGAGGGACTTTGAAATTAATTGCAATTCATCTGATCACGCTTCATAACATTCTGGAGTATATGCAAATTGCCATCATAAAAACTGAGGCAGCAGACTTTGTAAAAATTTATATTTGTGTCATTCTCAAAACTTTTGGCCACGGCTGTAGATCAGATACATATCCAATATGTGACCAAGCAACATGAATGAGAACAGTCAGATCGATGTGGCGTTTTCCAAATGTTCATGCGCATATCACTGTTGGCGCCATCACCGAGTGTCGTCAGTGTGGCAAAACACCAATGGTCGACAGCAGCAGAAATTATATAACAGAAATATATTTAGTAAAAGGATGGGGAAATTGGTAAATTATTGATATTTGGGGAATTGATTCAAGCAGTACTGGAAGGAACCTACTGGAACTAAGTAGTTTTGTGAAACCTTTGCTGGAAATTGATGCCCATCAATTTCCAATCTGAGCAAGGAAACTTGAAATGTAGACTTAGCCTGAATATCACCTGAATATATTTTTTATCATATAAATATAGTTTTAAAATGTATTCTCATGTTAATTACAGAGACAATCACATACATTTCCAAGCCCAAAAAGCATTTTTGTAATGTTCATAGTTATTTCAGTGTGTGAGCACACACATAAGTGTGGATTCTCCACATCTGTACCATCCTGTCTCCAGGTTCCAGGTGTTTCTGAAAATCGTCCATCGGTGTTAAGAGGAGATCATTTGCTGCTGACTAAGACTGATGACCTGAATTCACAGCCTATCACCAAATACAAAGGCTATGTGCATCGTGTGGAGCTCGACCAGCTCAAACTGGGTTTCTCACAGAGGTAAGGCTGCCCGCAACTTGTGGTTTCCATAGCACTTGTTTCCACGGCGTCAACTCCCTGTCCCAATTTGTGTAAACATTTCCCTTCAGTATTTATACCCCTTTGTTTTGTGATTTGCAAGGTCTTGTTGTACATTTGAGCCTTTAAATCCAAGCCTTGTGTTTCTCAAGTTTTTCTCCTGTTTTGTGTTTACTGTTCTTTGTATTTCCTGATTTTGATTCATAGCTGTGTTCTTCAGTACATAATTGTGGATTACAAACATTTGAAGTGTACCACAAAGCTGGATTTCTGCATAAGCAATTTAACTCCAAGTTAACAACATCACAGTGACATTATGTTATAACATCAAAATGGCGGCTCACCCACAAGCAAATTGTATCACCATAGCAACATATTGTCAGGTAAAGCAGGGTGGAGGCAGATGCAAATGCAGTCTCAAGTTCAAAATTTAATAATAAAGCAGGAACTCTGGAACTCTTGGCAAGGTACAAGGACTAAGAAACCTAAACATGAGACAAGAGAGCATACCGTGATAAAGAAAGACAGATGCAAGACAGAGAGTGCAGTGCAAAATGTGACTAATATACTTGTGCTAAAACGTGAAACAGATGAAATCAGTCATGTGATCTGGTGTAGTGGCTGTTTGGGAATCATAGTCTCTAGTCCATTCTGGCATATCCATGACAGAATGCTCACCCCCTTAACGTGCAGCTCCTGAGTAGGAAGCGACGCTCTCCACGAAGCTAGATGGGGGAGCAACGCTCTTCGCGCGGTCAGAGGGGGGAGCAAAGTTCTCCGCGAGGTCGGAGGAGGGTGCAACGTTCTCTGCAAGGCCAGAGGTGATTTTCTTTGTACTCACGTGCATGTTGATGAATGCCAATCACCCATAAATTACCAGGAACGTGCACAGCACAGCTGATTTGCACTTGGTGACACCCACAAAACTCTATAAAAGGCAAAGCTCTCAGCCCTAAAATGACGAGTGAATGGCAAAAAAGGCTTGGAAGTTAAACCTCATTCTCTGTTCACTCATTATTCACTCAGTATTGATTCTGCCCATCGCATGGGGAAGTCATGCAACACGTACAGCGTATATGACCGCTTGAGATATACCAGATTGGTCACTTATTAGTAGGGTTGAACGGTATACTGGTACTATTGTAGTATCACAATAATAAAGCTTCAAAATACCGCCGAAGCAATGGTATTTTTTAATCGGTAGTATCGTCAATACAGTAGTACCATACATAATGTTGTATGTGTGACAGTTAATACTATTATCGCTAAAATGACACATCTCACTACTTTTGCAGAATACACAAAGGTTAGTGACACTTCATTTAACCTAAATTATTTACCTTAATCTTTAAAGTTTTCCTCCCCCCATTTATATGCTTATTTATATTATATATATATATATATATATATATATATATATATATATATATATATATATATATATATATATATATATATATATATATATATATATATATATATATTTAAATAAATCTAAATTATATATATATTATATATATATATATATATATATATATATGTGTGTGTGTGTGTGTGTGTGTGTGTGTGTGTGTGTGTGTGTGTGTGTGTGTATAAAACTAAATATAACTCTTAATAATAATGCTCTTATTATTGCTCTTAACTCTTAATAATATATATTTAACATAAGAATTTAACTTCTTATGCGCTTAACTCTTAATAACATATATAACTAAAACAAACTAAACCTCTCTCTTGCGACTTTGCCCTTGACTTATTTTTTAAGATAGGGAACTTTAGCAATCAGTGCTGTTTGTAAATGGACTGTATTTCAGTTAGGTAATAAGATAGATAATTTAGCTAATGTTAGGGTGTTTCTTGTCATTTGTGTGAGAAAGCAGGAAGATGTTCTTGAAGGATTGAGTAGAGGGATGCCTACTCTATCGGGACCGATTTAAGACACATGCGGTATGAGAAGCTACGGTCATGGTCATGTTTTGTTATGTATCCTGAATTGAATAGGCTTGTGACCCACGGTTGAGATGAAGTAATACTCACAAGTAGTTCTCGCAATCCTAGTATTTTTAGATTTTCACCATATACAGTACTGTGCAAAAGTTTTAGGCACCCTATTCTTTTTTGGTACAAACTTTGTTATAGATTTTTTATTTTATGACTTTTACATTATCAAGTCAGTACAAAAAACATTTTAGATTCCCAAACATTAGTTTTCTAGCACAAAATTAAATGTTACAGAAAAATGTTGTATGTGATTAAAGACAGCAGCATATTACGTAAGAGACACTTTTCAGACACAATGAAGGCTGCTGGGTTTTGCTGCAAAAATAAGAAGCAAGTGTGACAGTCAAAGTCTCCATAAGAACTGTGGCCGGTTCTGCAAAATTGCACAAATTGTACCGGAGACTACTATTTTTATTTTTATTTTTTTGTCACACCAAATAGTGACTTCAATAAAACTTTTGCACAGTACTGTATATATTTCCTTTCCTGCAAATTCATGTTAATTTTATCTTTATTTGACTAATGAGCATGAAGTTCTTTATTTACCTGTAACCAATCACGAAACACTAGACCTGTGCAATGAACTATATAATTGCACTTTGATTGTTGGAGTTCTTCTCCCCGGCTGTGGCGAGAATAAACATATTACTTTGGAGTCAGCTGTGTCTCTGCGATGTTGAACTATTTATTTGTCTTCAGAATTGAATATTTTCCACAGCTATACTTAGAGACACCGAGAGTATCTCCCTTTTTTGGGGGCGTGCTTAACAACATTCTAGCCAGCCGTAACCATCCAACATTTGAGAAATGCCTGCATTTGGACCAGAAATGCCTACCATTTTTGTTCAACAGAGACACCTTACTTACTTGTTGGAGCCTTGTTGTACAATTCTGACTCACTTTTCACATCTTGATGCCTATCTTATTTAAGAGATGTTTATATTCTACTAGTGCTACTGGTGCCCAGCTATCTGTGCTCTGTGGACATATTTTGATTACCTCATGGTAAGTTGCACTTTTCGCAAATACACAACATGCCGCCAGCATACTGTCCATCACAAGCCGCTGCAGTCTGCAGAATTCATAGGCCCTACAGAGACTGGGATATATATAAAGGGAGTTTATGACCTTGGAATTTATTTCCCTCAGTTTAAGATTTAGAACTCTATCTGATGTCTCGTGTGTATGGTTTTGTAGGTTCTTGGCCAGTTTCATAGACAAAATGAAGTTTGAGGTGGAGTTCACCATTAACCGGCTCCCACTGAGACTCCAGCATCGTGCCGTGCAGCTGGCTGTCCAACACAAGCTTGAAGAGGTGCTGTTCCCAAAAGAATCAAATTACCCAACCCCAAGGCCACAACGTTCACTGAGGTCAGTGTTACATCGGATGAGAAAGACAATGTATTTCTGCTTTAATTTGTTGGAAATGCATTTACACTAGGTGTGTGTACATGTATTTCTGTAATGATAGGAATAAGTCCTCATTATGTAAGCACCTATATTTACTAGACTGTTGGAGTAACTACAAAATGACTTGTAATACCCTTCAGTAAAAATGGATGTTGTGTGTTTGCAATTAGGCTGTTTGACATTAAGTTGGAGGAGAACCTTGAGCAATACACTGCAGTGTGCAACATTGTAGATGGTGTGTCTAAGCCGGCACCGTACCTGGTGTTTGGACCTCCTGGCACAGGAAAAACAGTTACTATGGTAGAAGCCATTAAACAGGTGGGACAGGTTTTAGCATCCGCACACACCACATGCTCTGTACACACAAATTCTCACACACACACACACACACACACACACACACACACACACACACACACACACACACACACACACACACACACACACAACTGAACAAATGTTAAGGTAAATATATAGGAATAACTGGACACACATTACCACATACTCAAGTAAACCGATTACATGCTCACTGTACTATGCTGATACCACACCCTTAATTAAATTCGGGAATGGGGATGGGAATTTATGTGAATTTATAGAAGGTATATAGCTTCAGGTGTGGCCTTTCACCCAACCATTAGGTATTTCATAACTGCATTTGTTATATTGCTCATTTGTTGTCATAGCCACATTAATCATATTAATATGGCATTAATATCTATGAGATTAGATTGTGACCCATGCCTTATTTCTTTTTCTGTTTCATCCTCTGTCAGGTGGAAAAGTGTTTGCCAGATGTGCATATCCTGGCATGTGCTCCTTCTAACAGCGCTGCAGATCAGCTGTGTGAGAAATTGATGCTACATGTTGACACTCACAAAGTGTACCGAATGTACGCCAGCAGCCGCAGCCCCGACCAAGTGCCCCTCAGTCTGCTGGTTAGTGCATGTTTGTTTTTCAAATATCAACAGCAGGAATTATTGTGGTCAGGAAAATGTATTCCATTATTTTGTAATGGCATTGCAAGTTACTCATTTTATATAAAATGCCAGGAGATCTGGGAAAACCTGTCAGATGTAGCAGACAAAATCTGGTTTTAATCCCAATCAAATATTTTGATAACTCTACTTTATGAAACTGTAAATACATTTCACCAAAATGACACAGAAATCTTGTATAGGCTTTCTCCAAACATCACATTAAGTAGATAAGGAGGGAGTTTAACAAACGTGGCAGTCATAAAGCCAACAGTTTAAACCAGCTGTCACATTATCCGGGATCACACACACCGTTGATTACAAAGTAGAGGCAGTTTAATTTCGAATACAAAATGGGTGATTTAGCCAACATAACAGAACTCACTGAATTAATTAGCAATTATTTCAGCACCAATGTAAGAGCTTCTGTTCATCAAATGCATCAAATGTAAACCCCATAACTGACATTGACATCAGTAGAAGAGAATAGAGAGACATCTTATGATACAAGTAATTACTTGTTTTGCATTGTAAATGTTCAATTTATTATTATTATTATTAGTAGTAGTAGTAGTAGTAGTAGTATTAGTATTTTATTTATTACATAGGAAATAATTGCAGATTAAACCACTAAATTGTAGTTGCTTTAGACAGTCAGCGCATTGATGTGTCTAAGTGGAATCTTTAAAGACAGTTTTCTCCCTTTTCACTTTTGGAGATAACCAGACTTTAAAATACTAGAACCTCTGGTTCATGTAGTCCATAAGAAGAGAAGCATAATTTAATTGAAGAAAACTTGTCATTTTTAATTCTTGGAAAAAAAAAATGTCACCATGTAAATGGTTTTCCTGGGCTGCTTATAAAACATAAATTTATAAATATGCTAATTTTTCATTTTTGCTCATTTTCATGAATGGTGCCAGTTTTGATGTTGAGTGTGTGTGTGTGTGTGTGTGTGTGTGTGTGTGTGTGTGTGTGTGTGTGGGTGTGTGTGTGTTTATAGAGCACTACTCTACTGAGTGTGGTTATGCTCATGTATGTCTTCTGTTTCTGTAGGGCGCTAGTAATCTTAAAGGTGATATGTTTGAGTTTCCATGTAAAGAAGAGTTGATGAGCTATAAGATTGTGGTCACCACTGTGGTTACAGCTGGCAGGTAAACATCCCTTACAATGATCATTACTGTGGTTTGTCGTTAAAATACAGATGTCATTCAGAAGTTAAAAAGTTTCCTCAAACACTTCACAATTTTTAACCGTGTGTGTGTGTGTGTGTGTGTGCAGGCTGATCACTGGTGGGTTGCCTGCTGGTCATTTCACTCATATCTTTGTGGATGAAGCTGGCCATGCAGTGGAGTGTGAGACCATTATTGCCATAGCTGGTAAGAAACATACTAACCGATATACTGGAATACTATATGGTACTGTGCTTGGTCTGTATGTGTGTACTGTAAGGTACTAGAGATTGAATTGTGTGTTTGTGCAGGTCTGCTGCGTGCAGAGACAGGGCAGCTGGTGTTGGCTGGAGATCCGAAGCAGCTTGGACCGATTCTAAGGTCTCCATATGCCATCAAATATGGCCTTGGTGAGGTGCTCTTATTTTGCACTTGGAACTAGAATATATATTCATTGCTCATTGCACACATTGATCACTGTAGTATTTCCTGTCTCTCTATCTACCCAGTCTCACTCTAAGTTCTCTTTCTTATCTGAAGGTCTGTCACTTCTGGAGAGGCTGATGACTAAAAATCCGCTCTACAGGAAAACAGATACTGGATTCAACAGTAACTATGTCACCAAGCTAGTGCGCAACTATAGGTCATGTCCAGCTTGACTATTTGTCTCTTTCAAACGGAAGTTATGTAACTTATTACTTCTTTTGACAAAGGTGTTTTCTGCTATGATCACATGCAGGTCTCACAGGGCAATCCTGAAAATTCCTAATGAGATGTTTTATGATGGAGAGCTGCAGGCATGTGCAGATGAATTCAGTACCAGCTTCTACTGCCACTGGGAACACCTTCCCAAAATGGTGAGATACAGATGTGCATTACTGCAAAATGCAAAAACATGCAATATTTTAATTCATTCATTTTTTTTTAGACTGGTATCCCACAGGACACAACAAAAGAAGTTGTGCAAAAGGGAGGTTTTTTACTTTCAAAGACAGACCAGGTTCATTAATATGAATGTACAGTGATGAATTTACAGCATTCTTTACTCAGTAACTGCCTGGTCAGGCTTGTGGTGGTTTAAATTAGGCTAGTGATTTATGAAAATCATTATCAGGAGAATCTCTAGTTGAGACCAGTTATGAACTCAAGTGATGTAGCTGTCAGAACATTTTGGAGTAGGCCACAACCAATTTGCGTTTAAATCTAAATATAGATATGGATATTTAGAGCACAAATCAGATATAGATACACATAGTGTCATTGTATTACATCCCTACAGTATACTGTACTGATGCAGGGAAAGCGTCCTGCAGAGTTGCAGTTAACACACATTACTATGTGCTCACACCTTGTGTAATTCCTGTCTTGAGTAATGCTCTTTGCAGTGGTTTTTCTGGTAGTGTGTGGGCGAATCAAACAATCACAATCACAGTTGACTGAGATAAAGATTGATAGCATTGGGGGAAAAAAGAACCATACCACAGTCCCTCTTGCTGTCATCTGTAACTCCACTGAACCTTTTTGTGTCATTCACCCTGCCCACTTTCCATCACCAATGGACACTCTGTCTCCTGTCACCAACATTCATTTAAATTAATAACTTCCATCCACTTCACACATCATGTCACTGCCAGGGTGAATACTTGTATGTACTATTTGTATGTATTTGTTCGTCAGTGTTTTCTCAATATCACTTGTTGTATTTGTTTGTCAGGGTTTCCCTCTGATTTTTCATGGTGTGCAAGGGAAGGATGAGCGTGAGTCAAACAGTCCATCTTTCTTCAACACCAGTGAGATCGACGTCGTCGTTGACTACCTGAAGAAACTGCTGCTGACGCAGGGCAAGAAAGGCATCGCCAAGATCTCTCCCAAAGACATTGGCATCATCACCCCCTACAGGAAACAGGTAGGAACGAGCACTCGCCATCCAGGAGAGCCACATTCACACCTGGTATTTACATCCGTCTTGGGTTATCCATTCACAAGGGGACAGCGCTAAGTACAGATGTGAACGAGGACAAATGGAGACATATTGAGATCACTCAAGACACTTTTATAGGTGGTCAGCCATGTAATATTTGTAGGGCGACTGTTAATGTGTCCCGGTGCATCCCTGTGAACATCAGAAGAATAAGGGTTTTCAATTGGGAGAGAAGTGGCAGAGAATTTAACTGTAAATTCTTGGCTTGTACTTTATGTCAACTAACAAGTATTAACGAACATTGTAATGAAAATGAATATTATGAATAATTGTGAGTATTAGGTGGCAAAAAAATCATTTGAGATATGTTTTTAGTATATTATGAATAATACAAAAATACCTAAAAGATAATATAATGTGATATATAATGTGTGTAAATTGAAATGTAGGAATAGAGATTCAGTCTGATGTTTTTCAAATTGCTGAGCCAGATAGCATACTCACTCCTCTCATTGCATGTGTCTTTCTGTGTGTGTATTTATGTGTATTTATGTGTTGGATCACAGGTGGAGAAACTGCGGAAGGCCATCATAAAATGTGATATAGAGCTGAAAGCCTTCAAGGACATTGAACACCTGAAGGTGACACTGAGAGTATTTCATTTTGGTTTGCTGTGGCCATGGTACGGCCTTCAGTACTCATTACTTCTCCTTCACAACATTGTCAAAGTGTGTGTGTGTGTGTGTGTGTGTGTGTGTGTGTGTGTGTGTGTGTGTGTGTGTGTGTGTTTGTGCTGCAGGTGGGCTCAGTGGAGGAGTTTCAGGGTCAAGAGAGGAGGGTGATCATCGTTTCGACTGTCCGCAGCAGCAATGAATACCTCAAATTAGACTCCAAATTCAACATTGGTTTCCTTAAAAACGAAAAGGTACTTCAAACACAACCATAGACACACATTAAACACACAAATACACACTCACACAGTCTCACACGGAAACATAACTCTCTCTCTCTCTCTCTGTCTCTCTCTCTCTCTCTCTCTCTCTCTCTCTCTCTTGGTGCATGCTGGGAGTGTTTGGGTGTGTGTGAGTGTTCACAGGAGGTGAGAGCTATCGTGCGCTTTTTTTCTGTTTTCCTTTCACTTTTCTTGATAGAGCTAGTCTCTTTCGGTTAAGTAAAGAGAACAGAGAGTTATTTGTAAGTTTTTGCATTGAAAGTGTGGTTTATTAGTTAGGTAAGTTAGTCAGGTGAGTAGTAGCAGGGCGGGAGCGGGATGGCGTCCCTCACACAGAGGGTGGCGTCACCTGTCTCCCTCCGCCATGGCGTCAGGTGTGTGCCGGCCAGCGGTGTGAGTGTGGAGGAAGTGTTACGGGGAATAGGGAAGGAGATCGGTAATGAGAACATATCGTGGTGGTTTTCGTGAAGGAGGAGACTCAGGTGAGACACCTGACCAACACCGGCATTGTGGTAAGTGGTGATTTTTTTTTAGTTTCCCCACTGATTGCCCTTATTGTCCAGGTAACTGTAGCTAACGTGCCTCTGTTCATTCCTGATGAGGAGATAGAGCGAGGGCTAATGCGCTATGGAAAGGTAGCAAGCGCGATTAAAACAGTTCCCCTAGGCTGTAAGGACGGAGGATTAAAGCACGTCTTGTCTTTCAGGAGACACGTGGTCATGTTCTTAAACCAACAGGAACTGGACGTGTCTTTTAGAGTGGTGTATGAGGGCAGATCGTACATGGTGTACGCTAGCACAGGACACATGAAGTGTTTTGAGTGCGGGGATGTTGGACATAAGAGGGTAGCGTGTCCACACAAGGCTCAGGCCTCTGAGGGGGCAGGTGGGTAGGGTAACGAGGGGGCAGCTGGGCAGGGTAACGTGGGGGCAGCTGGACAGGGTAACGTGGGGGCAGCTGGGCAGGGTAACGAGGGGGCAGCTGGACAGGGTAACGTGGGGGCAGCCGGACAGGGTAACGAGGGGGCAGCTGGGCAGGGGATTGAGGAGGCAGCGGGGCACGGTGGTGAGGTTGAACAGATCACTGAGGAGGAAGCTAGACATAGCAGTGAGGAGTCCATCGTTATAGGTGTTGCAGTAAAGGAAGCTGAAGGTGTGCAGACCGCAGATACTGAGAATACAAAGAAACCATGTGATAACAGGGAGGAGATCACTGTGAGCCTGAACACTGAAATGGTGGAATCAGAGGAAAATTGTGTTGTGAGTGAAGAAGTTGAAGTCGGTGGTAGTGGTGGTATAACTGGTGCCAGAGAAGACAGGTCAAAAGGTGAGGACATTGTTGATGCAGAAATGAGGGACGAAGACACAATGTCTGAGATTTCTGATGTTGGGTCACAGGCAATAGAAGACACGTACTCTCTCGAAGACATTAATGATTTTCTGGATGTAACATTCGGCAAAGTGGTTGAGGTGAAAGACTTTTTTCCGGATGTAGACAAATTCATAGCATCTGTAGCACTGTTACAAAAGACAGTGAGCCATGAAGCTCTGAACAAAAAGAAAAGGTTTAGACTGAAAAAGATGGCAGCGAAACTAAGGAAAAACAAAGTAAAAAAAAAAAATAGTTAAATGGATAAATCACATCTGGTGTCTTTTTTACTTTACTGTCTCCTTTCTGTCTCTATCGTTTTTTTCCTTTTTCCCATGGAGAGTTTTAAAATTGGAACATTAAACATTAATGGGGGTAGAGACAGGAATAAATTAACAACAATGGTAAAGTTTATAAGTATTAAAAAACTCAATGTTATTTTTTTACAAGAAACACATACTGATACTAATAATGAAGTAGAATGGGGAATGTGGTGGAAAGGGAATATTTCCATGAGTCATGGGACAAGAAACAATGCTGGGGTTGCAATTTTATTTTCTGAACACGTAAACAACATTTTAGAGGTAAAGGAAGTAGTTAAAGGAAGATTGTTACTAGCAAAAATAGAATATAAAGGTACTGTTTTTGTTTTTATAAATGTTTATGCTCCTAACAGTGGCCCAGAGCGAATGATTTTCTTTTTAGAACTTAAAAAGTTGGTTCAGAAATATGATGATAGTGTGTGTGTTATATTGGGGGGTGATTGGAACTGTACCACTGATTTTACTCTTGACAGAAATGGGGAAGAACCTCACAGTCAGTCAGGTATCTTTTTATCCAAAGTTATCAAAGAATCTCAAATGACTGATACTTGGAGAAATAGACATGAAGGGGTACGACAGTATACATGGCTTAAAGTAAATGATAACAGGGTCAGTGGAGCAAGGTTAGACAGGTTTTATTTAAAAAAGACCTGGAATAACAGAGTGATAAATGTTTTTTATTGCACCCAATGGGTTTTCCGATCATCACATGGTCTTATTAAATATAAATATAAAGAAAACATTGAAAGCAAACTATTATTGGGTTTTTAATGTTAAATTATTACAAGATGTTTCTTTTTGTGAGATTTTTAAAACTTTCTGGGATAGCTGGAAAATGAAGAAGGGTTCTTTTAAAAGTCTTAGCCAGTGGTGGGATGTGGGGAAGGTCAACATTAAAATGCTGTGTCAGAATTATACATCCTTCTCAACTACTATGCTGAAAGAAACAGTGCAGTCTCTACAGTCTCTACAAAGAGACATTGAACTCATTGAAAAACACATCATGGACAGCAATGACACCACACAGGGCGATGGACTAAAAAAAAAGAGACAAGAACTCAGCTTCCTGTTACAGGAACAAGCTAAAGGGGCACTGATAAGAGCAAGATACTGCTCCATTAAAGACATGGACTCTCCCAGTACTTTCTTTTTTAATCTTGAGAAAAAAAAGTGTTCAACAGAAGACGATGTGCCATCTTTGTCGTCCGGATGGATCCATCACATCCGACCTGGCAGAAATGAGGAGACTAGCATGTAACTTCTACAGACAGTTATACAGTGCTGAGAGCTGTGATGCTGAATCTGCTGAGGACTTACTCAAAGAGCTGCCACAAATACAGCAAACACAAAAACAGGAATTTATACCGGACCATCACTCTTCAGGAACTTACAGAGGCAATGTCTCAGCTATCCAAGGGACGATCCCCTGGAATAGATGCATTACCCATGGACTTTTATCAACATTTCTGGAGGTTAATGGGACAAGACTTACATGAGGTTTTATCAGAATGCATACAGGCTAAATCACTCCCTGTAAGTTGTCGGAGAGCAGTCTATCACTGCTCCCAAAAAAAGGAGACTTGGGACTTTTAAAGAACTGGAGGCCAGTCTCTCTTTTGTGTTCTGATTATAAAATCTTCTCCAAGTGCCTAGCCAATAGACTGAAACTTGTTTTAGATTCAGTTATCAAAAATGATCAAACTTATTGCATCCCAGAAAGGTCTATAATAGATAACCTTTTTTTTTTTAATTAAGGGACATAATCGATTTTAATCAGCTAAATAAGAATAAACTGGGAATCCTGTCACTAGACCAGGAAAAAGCTTTTTATCATGTAGACCATGGGTACCTTTTCAATGTGTTGAAGCACTTTTGCTTTGGAGAAGGTTTTATATCCTATGTAGAAATTCTGTACTCTGAGGTATGTGTGATGGTTAAAGCAGGGGGAGGTTTAAGTGCCCCAGTACCGGTGACTAGAGGTATTAGGCAGGGCTGTCCACTCTCCAGACAGTTATACAGTCTAGTCATCGAACACCTACTATGTAGGCTCAGTGCAACACTGAAAGGGACTTTAATACCAAAAGTTAATGGTCATTTTAAGGTGGTCTTAGCAGCTTATGCAGACGACATTACTGTTTTTATCACTGAGAAAGATGACATCACACTTTTAAAAAAGATCATTGGGACATATGAAAAAGCTTCTTCTGCATGGGTAAACTGGTCAAAAAGTGAAGGTTTTATGTTAGGCAATTGGGATCACAGAGCAGTTCCACAACTTCCAGGAGGGCTACAGTGGAGAAGAGATGGACTAAAAATCCTGGGGGTATTTTTAGGAAATGAACAATTCCAGAAAAAAAATTGGGAGGGGCTGCTGGAAAAGGTGTCTGCCCAATTGTCCAAGTGGAAATGGCTATTACCACATTTGTCTTACAGAGGAAGAGTTCTGGTAGTAAACAACCTGGCTGCCTCAACTCTGTGGCACAGGACTATTGTTATGGAACCGCCTGGTTTCTAACATACAAAGAAGAATAATGGACTTCTTTTGGAGTGGACAACACTGGCTGCGTGCTACAGTACTCTACCTGCCGGTACAGGAAGGTGGGCAAGGGCTGGTTGTCGTGAGGAGCAGAACCCGTGCCTTCCGTATACAAGCTGCGCAGAGACTGCTATACCAAAAAGATGTGGTGTGGGAGAAAACTGCAAGTGCCCTCCTGAGGAGAGTAGGTGGCCTCAAGCTCGACAAACATCTGTTCTTAATGAAGCTGGAAGAGTTGAGCTTGTCCGAGCTGACCCCTTACTACAGATCCATGCTGCACACATGGAAAACAGTAACAAGAACAGAAAGAGTCATGGACAATCTAGAGCAGTGGACTCTGGAAGATCCACTCTTCTTCAACTCTTTCATAAAATCGAGACTGCTGTCCTTGGTGAGCATACGCAGGTGCCTACTGGACAACAACATCACAAAGCTGGGCCACCTACTAGACTAAGGAGGCTGGATACCAACGGAAGAGCTGAAAGCAGTGACGGGGCTGAGATCTTCGCGTCTAACAGCAAAACTGCAGGAAGAACTGTACAATGCACTACCAAGCAGCTACAAAATGTACATTGGACAGAGACATGGGACTACTCATGACAGGAGGAATGACATGGAGTTTCCAGGACTTCGATTTCTCCCTGCGGTTAGAGCGGAGGAAGAGGATGAAGTCTCCATTTTGTCTTTCAAGACTCCACAGTCGAACCTCTTCAAAGACATGTCTAAGAAAGTCATGTACCAAATAATGGTAAAAGTGCTGCACAAAGATTCCTTGAGGAGACAAAAAGTCTCAAGGTGGCCAGGGATGTTGAACCCAGACATTCTTGTGCGAAACAGGTGGAGGACCCTGTATAAACCCCCTGTAGAGAAGCGTACTGCTGACCTGCAGTGGACGATTATTCACGGGGCGATAGCTACAGACGGATATTCTGTTTCTGTTTCTACTTCTGATTCGTTTAGCGTTTTTTTTTTTATCCATTGCCTATTTATTCATTGTTTTAATTTATTTTTAATTCGTTTCTCTTTTTCATCTATATACTAGGAAAGACCCATGATGAAAAATTGTGAAGCACACATGTATGTGTCTGGCAAATAACGAATAAAAGTATTGTTAAACTCTCTCTCTCTCTCTCTCTCTCTCAGAGGTTCAATGTTGCTGTGACACGAGCCAGGTCTCTGCTCATTGCTGTGGGAAACCCTGTCATGCTCAGCACTGATACAGCCTGGTGCAAGTATGCACAATCATTTGCACTTGGATTTTATTGCATTCACTGATAATTCATTTCTAAAGTAAACTTCATTTCATTTGCTTGTTTTGAATTACTAGCCTGGAGAACTTACACATTCCTTTAAAAATGCATTGCAATATTAAAGAGTGTGTAAGTTTATACGAACACAGAAAGAATGAACATGTGCACTGCACTACACTCTGCTTTTATAATGCATACATTTTGCAAGAAGAAAATTGTAACACTTTCTGAACCTAAAAAAATTCAATAAATCTGATTTATTTTATGAACACTATATGTATTAATTATAAATATAAAATAAGGCAATGCCACATCATCAGAAATATTTTTAATTTAGCACCCACAGCATTTTTTTCCTGTGATATTTAACTTTTACATTGCTTACTTACACATAAAACATAAAACCGTAAACTCTACAGTGCTTCTTTGCACAGGAATATTTTATTTCCCACTTAAGCCCCTGAAATACACAAATCTAAGACAGCTATTTAACAATAAGTGCCTGTTAAAACCATGTTAGCTTATGGATGTCTTCAGCTCACTTTAATCTTTGGAATGACTCCAGGCACAGAAACTTGGAGAAAGTGTGTAGTGAACCAAGGTTAAATACTGTCTTTTCCAACTGCTTCTCAAAGATAAACTCCATAGCAACCAGCATTCCTGAAACTATATCACACCAAGGCCTTGTGGTTTTATTCAGGGTCATTTAGATCAAAAGTTTAGAAAACACATTTCGATATATCTGCATTAGGCAAATTCTTGCATAAACATAAAAAAGTTTAAAACCGAATTCTGAAAGTAGTACTGAAAGGTCTAGTAAGCTGATGGCAAGCGCACATGCTCAGATAGTAGTTTATTCTGTGGATTATTTTGTTCATACTGTATATGTGTGTATGTTAAGGTTCATTGATTACTGCACTGAAGAGGGAGGCTGCACTGGTTTCAAGCGCATCTCTGTAGAGGGCACAGAGGAAGTGGTGGCTCGGCTCACGGCCCTCAAAATCCATACTGCAGCTGAAGGTCAGTACTGCAATGTTGATGGTTAAACCGCCTGGGCCTGAATCAGTTTCTACATATTTGATAGATAAATAAGCAATGTAACACATTTAACGGTGTGAGATTGTAGGATTAGCAAAAAAAATATATTTATATAATAGATATGTCAAAGAAATACAGAATAAGTAAAAAGAGAGAGAACAAAATACATTAATTAAAAGTGCAAGGCATTTTGTTGTTTTTAAGGTACAAAAAGAAAGCATTTAAAAAATGCTTAATCTTTATTTTCTTCTTCTGTGTTTCTTATTCCACCTCAAGTGGACACTGAGGAGAGTGCCATCCAGCAGTATGAAGGCCCAGAGTGGAGGAATGAACAGTAACCCTGAAAATCTCTCTCTCTCTCTCTCCCTCTCTCTCCAAATTTTTTGAAGATCCAAATAGCACTCACCAATTCATTCCGAATATGTGAGATTTAAGGACTGTGCAGGCCACTATTCAATTCAAATTTATTTATGTAGCGCTTTTAATCATGGACATTGTCCCAAAGCAACTTTACAGAAAAGCTAAAGCACTAAAGCAATGAAAATTCCCTAGCATCTTTCTGAAAGCATTCAGTATCGATACATGCCTTGTGACATAGTGCCTTGCTATACTGAATGCGTCTGTGCGTGTGTTGATAAGCAGTAGCCATAAAGGAAAAAGTTGGGCAGCAGTGATGAGCAGGTAATCGCGTGCTCATCCTTATCACGGACTCCAGGATGATAGGAACGAGATTCACTAAGATCACTCGTTTCATCCCTTCCAGATCCCAGCTAATCACTAGCTGATGCTAGAATTGTAAGTTTAGACTAGCAGTTTGTGTGAATGTATAACAATTATCTGGCAACTCAGCGTAAAGAATTTGGCTCCTTTTTTTTTTCAATCTGATAAACTGTGTGTGGTTAGGGGGCATGTTGCCTGTGATTTACTAAGAACTGATGATGTCGCATGCAAAGCAGTAGAACAAAACAATATTAAATACGATGTAAAAAGTAAAGTATAAGACTGATACATGTAAATGAGGCATCAAAATACAACAAACATGCAAAATAAGAGTACAAATGAAAGTCTTTCTCAATATTTTGTGATACCGGGACATAATATTTGAGATATAATAACCATAAACCATAAATTTAATACCCGCTCTTTGGATGTATCAATTTGCATCATTTATGAAGTAACTTTCAGGCTTAATAATTTACACAAAATTAACATATTTTCTATAACATGCTTTAAATGCCGTAAATTGTACATTTATTAAGACAAACATGCAAATCGGGTGCTTTATTTAGCTTATTTGAAAGATGCCATCGACTATAGAACGTGAGTAAATAATTTTGCACATATTTTGCAGGTTTTATCAAATGTGCATGTATTTTTACACATACAAACTTGTATGTGTAAAAGTTTGTATGTGTACAAATGACCTGGTGGTCATGCATCATAAACAGTTGCATTACATGTACATGTTCAGCCTCTCCATTTTTGTGTAAGTCCACAGAAGCTGCAGATCATTTATTGTGAATTATGAATACTTTTACATCATAAATGATTCAGAATTATACTCAAATGTCACTGAAATATTGAATACTATTACGGATCATTGAAATTTGTTGAAATGCCATTGCAGTGACCATCTGCCATCAGTTTCTCAAGTTCTCAAGGAATGCTAGCTGAATGTCTTAATGAAATATAAATGTCTATGCAGAGATTTTATTAATAAGGATTTTTTTAAAAAACATTTGTATTTGTTAAGAGTATTTCCTTTAATGTATCTGAAATGTTTGAGGATAATTTTGAATTTATCTGGATATTGTGTCTATAAGATAAAAGTTGGAATTTTATTAATACATTTTAATAAAATGTTTATCAGTTGTTTGAGTTTACTTTGATTACGTTTCATATTTAAAAAGTTACACCACTGCCCCAGGTTTTTAAAAAAAAAAAATTTTATTTCCCCCATACACAGGTCGTAGTTTTCACTGGTCTGAAAATGTCTTCTTACATTTTTGAGATATGGAGTTAAGAGATTTCCTTTGCTATGCAGATGAATATAAAATATAACCTGAGGCCCAAAAGTGCTATTATTTACAGCCTTACTCAACATGATGTGTTTTGTGTGTGTGTGTCATGAGCGATGTCCCGTTTGTCTCTTGCCACACTTTGCTCAAGCTGCTGGCTGTCATTTTCTCCTGTGCCTCATCTGCTCTTCATTATCTTTCTCACATTGACACAGAGGTTTCTAATAAACCAGTAAATATCAATCAACTTGCCAGTTAAAAAACATAAATGAGTTAATCAGTCTTTAACATCTGATAGTCTATATCATGATACCAGAATTAATCAGCTAATCATGACTGAATATAATCCCTCTGTTCCTGTGACTAAAAAGGTTCTTTGGAGCCAAAAATCCTGAAAACGGAGTCTGGGGTTCCCCAGAGCATCTTAAGGGTTTGTACTCAACTGAAATTAATAGATGTAATCGAATATATCAGGCCGTCTATTTAAACTGATATTTTCCTTGTTTTAATTACAGTGACAACACGGTGATGCAGTGTAACTTCACAGCTCCAGGGTCCCTGGCTTGATCCTGAGCTCGGGTCAGTGTCTGTGTAGAGCTTCAAATACTTGGGTTTTCTCTGGATTGTCTAGTTTCCTCCGACTGTCCAAACACATGCCAGTAGGTGGATTGGTGACTCAAAATTGGCCGTAGGTCTGAATAAGTGTGTGCTAAGGTGTACTTCCTTCTCATGTGGTCTTCCTGTGATCCACTGCGACCCATACCATGACAAAACAGTTACTGAAAATGATAGATCAAATGAATTAATTTAAATACAAGTATGGAACATGAAATTGAACAAAATATCAAATCTATCAAATATCAAATCTTACACGAATCATTTTCAATAGCTGTTTGTTAAAGCAAAAAGTTAAAAGTGCCTCAATTGTACTCGGTCTACGAGTAATGGAGACATGCCCTATATAGTACATTGTAATATTACTTTAAAATAGGAGTTTGTTAAGACCTTTAAAGGTCATTCTGTGCTGCATTTAAAAAAAAAAAAAAAAAAAAAAAAAAAAGTAATTCATGTAAAAATTGGAATGAGGTGAAATGTAGCACAGTGACAGAAAGGGAAAAAAAACAACCCAGCCAATATTACTTGTACCCTCACATCACATTATCAACATTTCCTCGGTGAAAGATAATGGAGTGAGTCACTTTTCAAGAATTCTCTCATCTGCCTCCTAATCCTGTGCGCCTTTGTTTCGCTGCTCAGCGCTTCCTGTGTCTTAATTAAAGCATGATGGAAAACCTGCCAAAAGATATTTTGTTCCTTTCACAAAGGCTTGATTGTCCAAAAAAAGGGAGTCTTACTTTACAGCCAGAAAAAGGTTTCATTTTAAAATGATGCCTATTAAATATGCTCGGTCAGGCAAATGATCCTCAGTGAGTACATTCCAAAGAGAGTCACTCATCCTGACCTCGAACTTCACCTGTAAGTCAGGTTTAAAAAAAAAAAAAAAAAAAAAAAAAACAGGGAGAAACTGTTTATAAAGTGAGCTTCTATATTTAAATGCTAGAAAGTGGATTCCTCTTGTACAAATCTGGGGGGAGATGAATACTGTGACACTGAGATGTGAGGGCCAACATGGCCAACCACCTGTGCCAGTTTTTAGAGCATACATGTTTAAAAGCTCTGAAAGGGAAAAACAATATTAGGCAGCATGTTCTACTAGTTTAACCAGTGTTAATGTGTTGGGTGACAGACACACACAGGATAGGTGTTTTCCCAGCACTGATGACTAAAAAATTGCTCCTAGGCACTTCTATCTTATAATTATCTTTAGAATTTCACCCAGACGGCCACGAGATCAAACAGGGAAAAAAACGGAGAATCTTAGGGTTTGTTTGTTGAAATCCGGCCTCGGAAATCTCCTCTAGTATTTCTTCTTTTGAGTTTCAATGGAGTTTCCTCTCATGCTCAGATTCTGCTTATTTTACTGTCCACATTCAGTTACTTCTTATAAGCACATTTTGATCCAGTGTAAGCAATATGTTCAGAATACATTTTTAACAAGGATTTAAAATTGTAGTTGGAGGTGAGATTTCAATTCCATTTTAATTCGATTATTATTATTTATTTAATTAATTTTGATTTATTTATTCATTGATTTTTTACTTGACTTTTATTGTGCAGGTGTATACTCCTGGGGAAAAAAATGGGCCAAGCCCTAAATTGGCAAAATATTAAGCTTTTAATGGTCTTAACAAGAAATCACTGTTCAGAAAATTTGCAAGAACTAAACAAATGCACTCCTGAGACCCCCTGTGCCACCATTTGCTCGTTTATTTTTTAAAAAGCTAGAAACAAGGAAATTCATTTATATAGTCATCTTGTACGCAAAGGTAAAATCATGATAATGATTAAAATGTTTGATCTAAAATTCAAACTAAGACATGTCTGGGTGTTAAAATATAAAATACAATAAATAATAAAATAAAATAAAAATCTGTTTGCACGTTTACCCACAAGGCTTAAACATTTAAAGAAATCAAAGGGAAAAGCTATCCCATACTAAGTTACTTTATGCATTTGTTTAATTCTTGCTCATTTCCTGACCAATAATTTGTTGTGATGACCATTAAAAGCTTCATATTTTGCAATTTTTGACTTTTTTTTTTTTTGCCCAGGAATATACATGACCCACTTCTCCACCCATTTCCAGTCCAGCTATTATTTTTATTGCACCTTTAAGTTATTTTCTAACAAACTGGTTGAATTTCCAAGAATATAAATATAAATATAAACCACCCTAACGCTGATCAGATTCTGCAAAGTAAAGCAGAATGATGAATGAATGCAGTAAATTAATCGCCGTTTTTTTAATCCCCCGAGCTTCAACCTGACCATCTAGACCCACCTGCATGACTGTCCTTGATTTTTAGTTTGGTCTCTCAGGATCCCTGTCCTGGTGCACTGGAAAAACAACTTGACTCAATAAACAAATCAACAAAGGATAAGAACAGGTTTTCTTACCAGTTCCTAGGTGGTGCAGTGAGAAAGTGTTCACCCTGTGCACCCTGAGTGAACTACTAAAAGAAGAACTGAATTAGAAGATCTATACTGCCCTCTAGATGTTAAATTGCACCAATGAGATTTTTTTTCCCTCGGCATAGAGAACATTTATAATACATTTTAAAGGCAGAGACTATTTGAAGCCTGGTAGTTAGTGAGTTCTGGTACCTTCATAGTATCTAGTTTGCTAGGAACATTGGCTACAAGTTACACAATATAAGTCTAGCTTTAGCTCACTTTTTGGCAAACCTGACTAGATCCTAGTCAAATAACTACTGGTGGAGAGGTACCATTAGCTTGGCTAAGTACTTAACTGGCAGCATTAGCACAGTACTATATTTAGGTATAGCTAATGCTGCTATAAAGGTGTGTATTTATGTGTTTAAGGGCATGTGTACTGTGTTTCCTGTTCAGTTCTGACCCATGTGCAAATAGACACTGCCTTTATTTAAATTAAAGCAGAGATTAACGTCACAACATAAATTTGAACAAAACAACAAAAGAGAGCTTTACGAGCCTCAGGTCTCTCAGTCACTCTGCTATCCTTTTACCTCTACTCTTTTTCTTCTTTATTTATCTGCTCTCTCCAGTGACATCATATCATATTGCAATGAACAAAGGCAACTGGAGTTTCTATCATATAAGCAAGCATCATTTCATCTGCCAAATTCTCCTCCATGGTTATGTCAGCGATGGAAAGGTCACTTCTTTTAGGAAACAACCAAGATGATCACACACAAAACTTTTGAGGGTCTACATGGAGTTCACAAGTCTACGCTTAACCTATTTAACCGTGTGGCCAGCAGGCCTCATTTATCAAGCTGGACATGAACGGATTTATTCATAAATTATCCATAGACGCATGTAAACAAGAAACTTTTTCATGAAAATCTTGCAAGTTCAGAAAAACGTTTGTATCCTACTCACGCTCCTGAGTTTGTGTAAACTGAAGACTGGATCATATAAACCATGGTTGATTAGCCAGCTATAAGTGAACCATCCAGTACATCTAAAGCTGCGATGTGCCATACACTTCCTAGGGTGCTGCACGGAAACATTTGGCTCCAGATTGTGGCCTTTCAGATGCTGTTACCCTGTTAAATGTTATACTGTATATTTTTATCGATAGACGTAAGCCAAAATAACTAACTTCTATCTATTAGAAAGTCATTTTTTTGGCCATTTACTCCTTATTTCAGCTCCGTGAGCTTTGCCTTTTATGGAGTTTTGTGGGCATCACTAGAAGCAAATACGCTATACTGTGTGCACGCCTAGTCATTTACAGGTGATTGGCATTCATCAGTATGAGTAAAATGATACTCGTGAGTAAAATGAGGATGAAGCAAAACAGCATTTTGTAACTTTTGTAAATCCAGCAGAAATTTTTGGGGTTGGCTTACGCAAACATTTACACACAACTTAATATTAATATAAATCAGGCACATGAACATGTAAGATAATGAACATGTAAATAAAATGATAGTTTGTCTTTAGTTTATGGGTCACATGATCAGAGTTTTTTTTTTGTTGTTGTTTTTAAATGGTAGAATATTTATTTAAGAGAAGAGCAGGGTGGTAAAATTGGATTGTATTATTAAAAAAAAAAAAAAAAAAAGTGTTCAATCCCAATTCAAGGAACATCTAGGGAAATTATGGAAGCCAGATCAGCTGCCTCGGTCAGATCCTGTCTGACTGCACCTCTACGCTCTGAAAACCAGTCTAACTGGATTAACATACATCTAGGGAAATTATACAGTTCCATTCATCAGTCATCCAAAGTATTCTATGACTGTCTGCTACAGCAGCACAGACTTTGTTTACAATCCATTCAGGTTTCCAACAAGACAAAGACTTCATCATTTTATGTCATCTATCAGTGCTCTCACAGAGCGCACCACCTTTGAATCACTTCCCCACTGGAGGGCTACACAAACTCTCCACCATTAAAACACACTGCTTGCCTCTGCTATTAGTTTCTGACTGCACTTTAGTTACAGTTACATACTATTTGGTTTTGTGTGTGTTTGAAATAATAAACATCTTTTTTGGATGGCCTAAGCTGCAATGTTTTTTAAAAAATTATATATTAATCCTACCACTATGCCCCCAGAAACAAAGGGGGTGTGAACAGACGTAGAAATTTACATTTAATTGATGCTTTTAAAAGAAAAAAAAAAAAAAAAATCCACTTACACTTAAGACAGGATACAACTGAACAGTTGAAGGTTAAGGGTCTTGCTCAAGGGCTCAACATTGGCAGCTTGGTGGTGCTAGGACTTGAACTCACAACCTTCCAAGCAGTAACCCAATGCCTTAACCACCGAGCTACCACTGCCACAATACCAGCACTGTCAGCATAATCTGTGGATTGTGGATCTGACTGTACCTCAACCAGTGCAACCATGACCACTAAGGACATGGTCTTTGGTCCTCAAGCTTCATATCTGACAGCTTCCTCGTGCCTCCTCATCTCAGCCTGATGACCTGTAAACGTTTCTGGCAAGTTTTCTTAAACTATAAAATATGAATACATTATTCCATTCAATATCCTGTTACATCCCTAAACTATTTGCCTTACTGTACTTTCCAATGTGGTTATAGATCCCTGCTGACACACTTTCATCTTATTAAACCCCATGTTTTGTGCTCCTCTGAGTTTTGTTACTACCAGCAAAACATACAGGTTAGGAAACACACTTGCACTGACTAAGTCATACACAACAACACAAAGTAAGACACAAAAGGTTTGAAGGAATAATAAATGTATTCTTGATCATTAATTTCCAAATGTCAGGGAAAAACTGGGCCACTCCAAGTAAGTAAACAATACATAAAGAAGCAATGTCTGAATACAACAAGGAATGAGGAGAGAGAGAAAGAAGAGACTAAGATTTCTGTACAAACACATACAAAATCAAATCGATCGATCTTTCTCCCAGACACAGGAGGATATACTGCTAGAGGAAAAGGAAAGTCAGAGATGGCAGGACAGGGCTGTGTGCATACACAAAGTTTAAGAGCACAGGTGGGTTGCTTTCTCACTTGTCAGTCTCTGTCACAGGTGCATGAAATGCAGAATACAGTACAGCGATGATGTCAGTTAACGTTGTTCCTTAAGCACTTGGCAGAAGTGTGTGTGTGTGTGTGTGTGTGTGTGTGTGTGTGTGTGTGTGTGTGTGTGTGTGTGCGCGCGCAGGTGTGTGTTTGAGACTCATAAGAGCAGACAGCCGCTTCTCTTCTTGCGCTTGCGGACCTGCAGCGCTGCCCTGGTGGCCATCTCAAACACCTCCCGCACACCCTCTTTAGTTTTAGCAGAGCACTCCAGATAACCAAATGCGCTGATCCTGTTAGCCATGTCTCTGCCTTCCTCAGGCTTCACTGGCTCCTGAACACACACACACACACACATATATTTTTATACTTATAGTATCAAAATAGTATAATAGTATAACACAATAACATTAGCTCCAATCTTAATGGGCTGGGAATCTTTGCAGATGCTCCACATAACCTAAACCAAACAATATTTTAAAGAAGGGACATTTTTTTTTATTATTATTATTAAAAAACAACAACAATATACAGACAATTGTTGATATGGTGAAGCTTCAATTAAGGGGACATTTATTTAACATGTAAGGAGTCTCCAGTTTCAGTCCTTCATAACAGAGTCAGTCTTCTGACATGGGAGAGTCTTCTGGACTCATGCATTCTGGTAATATTACAAGCTTGGTTTGTTTTTGTTTTTTTGTTTGTTTTTAAAACACTTTGGAGGCTGATTAGAGACATGTTATATTGTGAGTGATAACAGGAACTAACTTGTCTCATGCACATTTCACAACATTAAACGGATGAATTTAGTTTATCATAAAGTTGAAACAACTAAATGTTGTTCTTTAATTAACAAAAAAAAAAAAAATCACTGGCCTATTTCTGTGGTGTAAGAACATGAAAATACATTGGGATGTACTGTTTCCTGAAAATTATCAACTTTGGGGTGATGCTATATTCCCCATTATGTTATATTCCTTTCTCAATAGCCCCTAAATTTAATTCAAATTTTAATTATTTATCAATTTACTAAATAAATATATTAAACAGAAGTATGTGTCCTAATTACATATTACATGCAAGTAGTCAAGTTTTAACTGGAGACTGTGTTTTTTATTACTTTATTTTTTTTATTGGATTTAATTTAACTTTGATTGCCTAAAAATCAAATGGCATTCTAAAGTGCACTACTAGTTCTATAAGTTTATGCTGCACCCTATGTAGTGAGCATATATAGTGAATAGGCAGGGAAGAGCCACAAGATGGAATTACACCTCAGATGCAAAAGTAAAGGGTTTCAAAATTGGTGGTTGTTTCTCTGGAGGTTATTTGTGTGCAATTCAATAACGATGTGCTTTAATTTTACATTCTGCACTAATGAGAAATGACAGTGCTTGATTTTAAATGTTCAAACAGTGTATACAATATAGCTAACCTTAACCCTAAGTGCATAATCTGCCATTTAAGGGAATCCTAAAGTCTTGGGGAATGCAAATACTATACATGTATGGCTCACATTTACGTACTACCCATATTGTACATAACATAAATGATGATTAGTGTACACTACAGGAATTCAGCAATTTGTAAATAATCTTTCAACATTCCACACACACACACACACACACACAAAATGTACCTGCTTCATCTTGGCCAGCTCTCTGCGAGTGTGTTCGTCATTGCGCAGGTCTTTCTTGTTCCCCACCAGGATGATGGGAACATTAGGACAGAAATGCTTCACCTCTGGAGTCCACTTCTCCGGAATGTTCTCTGCGTGGGCGCACAACACACTGTTAAAGCCAGCACTCACAGGCTCTACTTAAGACCTACACATTGCATATAGATAGAATACAGAGCAAACGTCGCTAAAAAGAGGGTAGTTAAGTAACTCTATGAAAATTCCATACCATGTATTAATAATATTAAAATTATTATCCACTGATGAATTTTGACTGCACTAAAAATTCAGTACTACTTTTTTATTAAAAACCAAGGAAGAAGAAGAATGAATATAACACAGCATGGCCGTAACTTTGTTCTGAAAAGCACTGGGTGTTAATATTAAGGAAACCTTGCTTGATCAATTATCAAACCAAGACAATGAACATCAATGAACAGTTTCTAAACTGTTTTCACTCCTCTGTATCTAGTGGTATTGTAGCACTTCGTGTCTAAACCCACAATTCTAGCAAACACAGAATGATGGATTCTTTAGTATTATTTTTAAACTGAGTTCAATGGTTTACATAGTGTATTTACTTTTTGTATCTTCGTCTGCTTTGTGAAAATGTGGCCCCATGCTGAATCTGACTGATGACCCCTGGTGTAGTGTGGTGGTGTAAACTACCTAAACTGTCAGGACTGTCTATGGAGAAACACATGAGGATGACGTCTGTGTCTGGATAGGACAACGGCCTCAACCTATCATAGTCCTCCTGTCCTGCTGTGTCCCATAAAGCCAGCTCAACCTGAGAGAGAGAGAGAGAGAAAGAGAGAGAGAGACAAAAGCACGTCATAAATTAATATTAAATAAATATGCATTCTCCTTTCAAGTACAACAATAGACCTTTTCCCACTGATGAGATGCCATGCCTGATCTAGAACTGTTTTATGCTGTTCCCTCACAAAAGAGCCGAAAGATTTCTTGGCTGGCAAAATCAGTTTGATTCCAGCACCACAATACTCCAGTCTGGAATCAGTCATTTTCATGAATGCCATTAAAAGTAGCTGTAAAAAACCCGAAATTAAATACCATGTGAATCAGTGAGTGCCATAAACATGGCGCTAAACTGCAAAAGTTAAGATTAATGCCAGGGTTTATGATGCGTGTTGTTTGAGTGGTAGAAGCTACAGAAATATTTATTTCTCATCTTGCATATAAATCACTGTCTACGAGGATATACACTTACTGAGCACCTTTGTGGCATGGATTCCACAACATGTTGGAAACATTCCTTTGGGATTCTGGTCCATGATGATACATGACTGTATCACGCAATTACTGCAGATTTTTCAGGTGCAGTTTCATACTGCGAATCCGCCGTTCTACCGCATCCCAAAAGGTGTTCTATTGGATTCAGATCCGGTGACTTAGGAAGGCCGCTGAAGAACACTGAACTCATTATCATGTTCATGTTCACCAGTTTTGAGGTGTCTTTTGCTTTGTGACATGGTGCATTATCATGCTGGAAGTAGCCATTAGCAGATGAGTAGATTGTGGCCATGAAGGGATGCACATGGTCAGTAACAATACTCAAATAGGCTGTGCCATTCAATTGATGATTGATTGGGCCTGTTAATACCAAAGTGCGTCAAGAAAACATTCCCCACACCATTACACCACCTCCACCCAGCCTGGACTGCTGATGCAAGGCAAGTTGGGTCCATGGATTCATGCTGTCACCGCCAAATTCTAACCCCAACATCGGTGTGCCTCAGCAGAAATCGAGATTAATCAGACCAGGCTACATTTTTCCAGTCTGGTTTTGGTGAGCCTGTGCCCACTGCAGCCTCAGATTTCAGTTCTTGGCTGATAGACGTGGAATCCGACCCGACGTGGTCTTCTGCTGTCCGCCTCAAGGTCTGACGTGCTGCACATTCTGAGATGCTTTTCTGCTCACCACAATTGTACAGAGTGGTTATCCGAGTTACTGTGGCCTTTCTGTCAGCTTGAACCAGTCTGGCCATTCTCCGTTGACCTCTCTCATTAACAAAGCGTTTCTGTCCACAGAACTGCTGCACGCGAAAATTCCAGGAGCTCAACAGTTACAGAAATACTCGAACCAGCCCGTCTGGCACCAACAATCATGCCACGTTGATGTGAACATTACCTGAAGCTGCTGGTCCGTACCTGCATGATTTTATGTATTGCACTTCTGCCACATGACTGGCTGATCAGATAATTGCATGAATGAGCAGGTGTACAGGTGCCCCTAATAAAGTGCTCCGTGAGTGCATTTGTGCTGTTTAGACACATAGGATTGATTCATGGATGGTAAAACATGGTTAGTTTTTTTGTTTTTTTTTAAATTAGTAGTAGTAACTGTAGTAGGAGTAGTAGTACTTTATTCAATTATTTATTTATTAAAACATTCTGCATTGAGAAACTCCCACGACTGATTATGTAACAGTTCAGCTCTTAAACTCGTGGAAAAGCAAGCAAGTTCTTAAAAACATTGGCTAATTCCTAACAGCACCAGCTTCAGTGGAAAAGGGATTCGACACCATGTGAGCCTAAATTCCAACAGGCACAAATATAGATCTATAAATGTACACACATTCATACATGGCATTATACATTATACATTAACTGCACACTATTACAGTCTTCCTCTTGCCCACCCACACCAACACACATGCATATACACACACACACACACCTCCCCACACAGTGTGCACACAGGGCCTCAAAGGAGGAACCAGGAGATAATCTTGTCTACTTTTTGTTCCTCTGCAAGATAAAACTAAAAGGAGAGAATGTCAAGCATGTCTGATCGAGAAAAGTATGGTCTAGCAAAGATCAGGCATCTTACCACATTTAGTCTCGTTTATTGTATTGCTTCTGAAATAATGGTCAGAAACCTCAAAACCGCAGGGAGAAAATTAGGTTTTTCTGTCATGCTATCTTACGGATATATGCATCACTATCCTGTGAATATCCCAAGCACCCTTCCTCTTAAAATTCCTGTGCTCTGATTCACATCACTGTCACCCATTTCAGTTTCAGTGCACAACACATATCTTAGATATCCCCCCCTTTAGGCCATCATCTTGAAACGGAGTTTGAAAAAAGAATCGAGTCAATCAGTAATTACTGTACATAACTTTCAGCCGAAAATCATCTGATGTAAAGTATATACTGTACATCGGGCTGATCACCAGTTTCCCAGATAGTTGACTTTCCAGCAAGGGCTCAAGGAGGATATAAATGGAGAAAAGTTGGGTATTATATTTGGAGTATCTTATGCAACATGACAGAACCATAATTAATGTCAATTAAAAAAAAAAAAAAAAAGTAATAGTTGGAATGTTGGTTAGTTAAATTTTGGAACTTGAAATATTTACATATAAAGAGACTTGATTTTATATTTTATTGAATTGATTTTATTATATTTATACTATCTTTTCTTCTGTATTTTACGTGCCTCAGTTAAAAACCATTTTAAAGCTTTTCATTTTAAGGAAAGATATCGGCTGGTGTCGGTATCGGCAAGATTTCAGTATCGGAAATTAAAAAGGAGTATCAGACCATTTCTAAATTTAACATTATAAATGTACATCTCTATCTTTACACACACACACACACACACACACACACACACACACACACACAAAAATTAAACCACATTAAAACTGCGCTTACAAGTTACAATATTTAAAATGTCACAGCGACTCGTTTTACACAGAAGTTGGGACTGAGATACTTTTAAAACTGAAGTGCGGATAGATGTACCTTCGCTTTTCAGCACCAGTTTCCTCCTCACTTTGACTTTTGCTCCGTTTTTCCAGAATTTGCCTGTTCACATATACAGTGCTGTGCAAAAGTTTTGGGCACATGCAAAGAAATGCTGTAGAGCAAAGATGCCTTCAAAATAATGAAATTAAATGTTTCTATATTTAAAAAGAAATACCATAAAGAGCAGTAAACAATGAAATGAAACACAAAAAATAAAAATAGTCTCCAGGACAATTTGTGCAGTTTTATAAGGAAATGAGCTGGTAAGTTTTACTGAGCATCTTGCAGAACCAGCCACAGTTCTTCTGGAGACTTTGACTTTCGCACTTGCTTCTTATTTTTACAGAAAAACCCAGCAGCCTTTAAGGTGCCTAAAACTTTTGCACAGTACTGTACATGTTTCACTTTGCAGACTTACTTGTCTGCACGCACACACACACCCATACACGTCTACAGCGCATGAGATTCACTCTGGTAGTGATGTGCATAAAGAAATTCAAGCTGAGACATTATTTTGAACAAGGTGGCACTGGATCCGGAGCCTATCCTATCTGGGAGGGTGTGAGGGGGGAATACACCCTGGATGGGATGCCAGTCAACGCACGCATGCACGCAAATTTATCTTGGCCAATCCACCCACTGGCATTGTTTTTGAAAGAGGAGCTCAGGATTGAACCCGATCCAGAGCCTGGAGCTGTGATGCAGCAACGCCTCCTGCTGTGCCACTACGCCACCCAAACACCAAGATATATAATCAAAATAAGCCAATTTAAATGTTTCATACAATTTCAATACGATATTCAAACCTCAAATGTACACACAACTCACTGGCTAAAACCACTACCATCTTTACTGACTTTTACATTAATTACATGTTCTGTCTGTAGCATGTTCAGGAACAAAAAGGCCACTTCAGCCAAGTAAGGCTCTACAAAAAGTTATTAAACAGTGTTGCAATACAAATTTGCACCCACTACTGCCCTGGTGTGATCTTCACCCAGACAGCCAGCCCACTGACCATCTGATGCACTTCAATGCTATTTCCAAGTTCTACTTCCAAGGTCTCAAACCAACCTGTCCGGTGCTAAACAAAGTGCCAAGCACTGGAGCTGATAAAGGGCATCAACAAGAGATCATGGGTGGGTGCAACATGCACCTGCTTCTGACTCAGTGCCAAGGTACCAAGCGTACAGAACACTGCTGAAACTGAGCACTTCATCATAAGGAACAAAAAAAGAAATTATTCATTTATTGGAATCGAGAATTTCGCTGCGCTGTAGTATAATGATGTATTCATAAAGGCATACCAAATCGATTCGGAACCATTTCCAAAACACATATAAACAAAAGTCAGTCGCGCTGAATAATTCCAAGGGGCAAAAATACTATTCAGAAACATTATGTCTACTGACAGCAATAAAGCCAGCAATATCCTGTATATCCTGTCAGTTGGAAATAATGGTTTCTTTAAACAAGTAGATATCCTTTAACTGTGAACCAAGGTTATACTTGAACATCTAAAGGGCTATTCAGACAGGACTAATTTTATATGGGGAGGTGGGGTAATGCAATAATTACCAGAGCTTCTCTGTATTTTAATCCTGTGCAAACTGGTCATGCCAGTTATTTTTCCTGACTTTTTTCTGGACTGCACATTCCCGAGCCAGTGAAGATTACGGCGTCTTTTACCTTCTATAAAATGGCCTGTAAAAATAACCCTGGGTTAAACTAATCCTGTGCGAATGCAAGCTGTATTTTTGAGGTAGCTGATTCGCTCTCGACATTTAGTCCAGTTATCAAACGCCGCCTTGACAGAGCGATCTTCCCAAAAAAAACAAACAAACAAAAAAAATAATAAACTGATAAACTCGTTCTCCCCAAACTGAAACTAAACAAAGTCTCAGCCCTCATTCAGTTGCGGCTTTTCTTTTGCTTCGTCGGTGCCACGTTGTATTATCAAACACTGAGGTGCAGTACCATGTTACGTATGACGGGTCGTCAGCAGATGGGTTGCGATGGGTCATCAGCACGTACACGATGAAGACACGCCCATCTCAGCAATTTCTACAGAAATCGCGTATTCCGTGCGAATTGACGATAAATATCACAGATGACCGTAGTAACAATTACTTTACAGTAGGGTTGTCAAAAGTACCAGTACTTTGGTACTAAAAATAAAAAAAGTTCCAGATTTTCACAAGTACCGGTAGTACCGAGTACCGGGTCAACCCAGTATCAATGCGCTGTCTGATAGGTAGTCAGTCGGGAACTTTTCATAGGTGCACCATGCAATTATGGTAGCGGATGCATAATGGATGTTGTAGCATAGTTTAATTCAAGTGTAGGTTTGCAAAAAACATCCTCGTTTTTGTTTACGTAATGGTTAGCATGCGCGCGTGTAACGCTTATACGGTCATGTGTCCTTATTAACCATTTAATTCTTTTTAAAAACATTCACGGCCCGCGATGGACCGCCGTGTTGTTAAGTGTAAAACTATGCTATGTACACAGCTGCTGTGTGTACGTAGGTACTCATGCGATATATCTTTGGAAAGCTAAGATTCTTGTGCTTCGAATTGATATAAATTATACATACAAACAAATATACATTTGTTTAATTTATTTAAATATTTAACTTTATAAATAAGAAGTGTGTTGTTCAATTGTGGCATATTTTTGTGTTTTGCATGCTTTTAATTTTTTTGTTTATTTATTTTTATACCTTTAATTACTTGTGGAAAAAAACTTGAAACACTTTGAAATACATGAAGTATACAGAATGGTATTGTTTTTAAAAAAAAAAATTATATTGATATTTAACTTTATTAATAAAATAGTGTGTTGTTCAATTAGCATTTTTCACACAGTTTTTGTGTTTTGCTTTGGTACCGAAATTGGTACCGAGTACCGTGGAATTTTACTGGTATTGGTACTGACTACTGAAATTTTGGTACCGTGACAACCCTACTTTACAGTCATATGACCTGAAAACTAATCCCGCCCGAATAGCGCTTAAGTCGACTATGTATCCATTTTATTTCTTCAAAACAATTTCCTCCTGATACTAAGCATTAATCATTTGGTCTAAATATGCATGGCCTTGCACAATACCTGGTAAGGTCTTACAATATCACAGTGTAGAATTAACTCAACATTTACCTGTTCTCTGAAATGAGCAAGAGTCACTAAGCAGTACTCCGAGTGCAATACAGCTCACCCAGTTTCTACAAACTACCATCCATTAACTGTGAGTGGCTTGTGACTGGGCTTTTTATTTATTTTTATTTTTTTAATGTATAAAATGTGGTTTATAATGGGACTAATGGTGATCGTTCTGTATGGTCTCATCTTAGTGAACCACTGAAGCACAGCTGAACAAACCTATTCAAGAGATACTGTGGTTATTGAAATACATCAACATTCATCTAATGGATCTGCACAGATGGCATAGGCTATGGTCCTTGGTTGGCACAAGAGAAGTGGCATTATCATCACACTACCACACCTCACTCTACCTTTCTGGCAGTTACTAATGCTGGCATTTGAAAGCCACTGTGCCAAATGGGAGTACTACATTTAGAACAAACAACAAATAAATAAATAAATACAAAGCACTATGTCCTGAAAAAGACACCAATGTGATTTGTTTTGGATTTTTGAGATCTGGTCACTTTAACAAAAAGTTAAAGCTGACTAAAAAGTGTTGCTGGGGGAACACACTATTAGTTTTTGATTCATCTCAGCTAATGGGCTTTGAAACCTTTCTAATTTTTATACAATTCACAAGTGTTCATGGCATATATAGAAAAGTACAGCAGTCAACTGAACAGGATAATATGTCAATACCATCTAATACCAATCCAACACGTCAGGTCAATATTGGTCTCATATGGACACTCTATATTAGACTGATGCACTGCATCAGTAATTACTGTATTAGACTGTTTCCGAATGACAGACTTTACTGGACCCAAACCAAATTATCAGGCCGACATTCGGTATCGGACTGACGTGGCGTACTAGAATGACACACTGACATGTTATGACATACTGTATCCGACTGATACACTATACTGGGCTGACACACTGTATCTGATCAACACTAGTACCTGACCAACATACTGTTCCAGACCCTGACACTGTACTGGATTGATACTCAGTACTGGAGTGAAACACTGTATCGGACTGACCGTTCCAATCATTTTTGTCTACAATTAAAAAACTAAGAAAGTTTACACTTCCTACAAACAAGGATATATATTTATTATGACATTTCTTCATATTCCCACACTGAAAGTCTATTTTTGAAATAAATGAATACATGAGGGTAATTCTACACAAATGTCAACTTTACCCTGGAAAATATAAAACTGTGAGCATAGACAAAACATTTCAAAACTGCTATTTAAATATATACTGTATGTAACTTTGCTCATTCTGATATTATTTCTAATTCCTATTTGTTTTTAAACAATTAACCATATAACCAGGGGATTCATGGTGCCTGAAAAAAGGATGTTACAAACACATCATATCTGTAATGTCAGATTTTCCTCAGTAATATACCCAAACAAGTACTAAAAAAATAACCACTTGCCACTTCTCACTCACCTGTTTGCCATCCACTTCGATGTCAGCGATGTAGTTCTCAAATACCGTAGGCACGTAGACCTCGGGGAACTGATCTTTACTGAAAACGATGAGAAGACATGTCTTCCCACACGCTCCATCTCCTACAATCACCAGCTTCTTACGGATGGCTGCCATTGCTGTAAATAGAGAGAAAAAGCAACAGTGTTAAAATAATAATGAGATGTCACTGTTGAATAAATCTGACACACTATTGTTTTTGGAAGGTGTGAGAATGACAAGCAAAATAAAGTATAATGAGGGGGGAAATATTCTTTAAGAACTACTGCTTAGCTAGTTGGTAACTATTTCTAACTCGGGGCCCTTCTTTGGGAGTTGTGCCCATGCAGTAAAAAAGGTCTGTGTGTGTGGGGGGGAGAGATCCTGGCAGACCCTACAGAGCGGAAATAAAAATCGGTTGGTGATTTGCTGCTCCACCCTTAATCTGTTCCTGCAGTGAGTACTTGTGGAAAACAAGGACACGATGGCCTGAAAATGTCTCAGGCAGAACAGCACAGAAACACACACCCTTAAATAAGTTCACTGCAAGCAGGTATCAGCGTTTTTGGGGGGGGGATACAGTACACAGGATACTGTGGTCACATTGCTACATACACACACACACACACACACACACACACACACACACACACACACACAGAAAAAAAAAAAAAAAGGCCACAGAAACTTATTCAGCCTTTACCTGGTGATACAATTCACCTCAGCTCTAAATGCTGCATGCTGGCACATAAACAAGGGTCAGGAACAGTGTGATTGTGAATGTTCCTGGAGTCCTGAATGTTCCTGTAGTGCCACTGTAACACCACTGTAACGCTAATAGACATTCCCCAGGTGGTGGGAAGCATGGAGAAGATTCCATGCCGAAGTGAAATAACATGTAGAATGCAATACACAAACAGTACTGCTTTTCATTAGTGACATGCCAAAAAAATGTACCACACTGAAAAGCAAAGCCTTCACTGTTCTGCCTGTGTGTCACTTGATGTCTTCACTGAAAACCAATTATCCTTGGTTTAATTGCTTTTTAGTCATATTAACACATTATGCTTGAGTAGTAATCCTAAAAAAAAAGATGATGATTAAGGATTCAACAATTGAAGCATGAGGAATGAGGAAAGATTAAGCAAATAAGAAACTATTAAAGAAAATTCTTCTTTCCTTTATATGGAAAGCAACACCTTCTGTTAAATGATACTTTCAGGCCTCTCTCACCAAGGGCTATGACTGCACAGTGATTGCATTTCAGTGCATCACTACTGCAGCTCAGTGATGAAAGGGAAATGAAATGCAACAGGGAATTACATTCACTTTTGACATGAGGTCTGTGTTTAATACTTTAAATGCTTATTGTTTTTTACTGAAGTGATCAAGCAAAGAAGGATTTGCTTTTCAGACTGGTACATTTCAAATCTGTTTGGACTGCTGGAACAAGACTCATTCCTCAGACATTGGTCTAGACGGTTCTCTACAGGATATTCAATCACCACTGATATTGTGAAAGTGACATTATGTACTCTTTCAGAAAGCTTATTTGGTGACAACGCACATTGTTCATGTTGCATGTTTGAATTACCAATGCTTTATGACAAGATGATGTTACGGTTTATATGCTCACACAGGGTTAACATGCCACATTGTGCGTGTTTATACTATATGTAAAACCGGACTCCTATGGAATGAATTGTGCTGAAAAATTCAAAAATAATTTATATACTTTCGTTCTTGGTGGATCTGCCAGTGTCCCGCCATGTTACTGTTCCTCCTACTCAGCTCGAGTTAGTCAAGCCATGGCTGCCAGTGTTTTTCCTGTTCCTGGATATGTTTGTTTCCACAGCTCAGACAAATTGTCCTCCATGCATTCTGTCTATAGCACGCTCTCACTGAAATGTTCTAATGTCATTGTTATACAGTGGGGGGAAAAAAGTATTTGATCCCCTGCTGATTTTGTACGTTTGCCCACTGACAAAGAAATGATCAGTCTATAATTTTAATGGTAGGTGTATTTTAACAGTGAGAGACAGAATAACAACAAAAAAATCCAGAAAAACACATTTCAAAAAAAGTTATAAATTGATTTGCATTTTAATGAGTGAAATAAGTATTTGACCCCTTTGACTTAGTACTTGGTGGCAAAACCCTTGTTGGCAATCACAGAGGTCAGATGTTTCTTGTAGTTGGCCACCAGGTTTGCACACATCTCAGGAGGGATTTTGTCCCACTCCTCTTTGCAGATCCTCTCCAAGTCATTAAGGTCATTTTCAATGCGCTGGCGGAAGGAGGTTCTCACCCAAGATTTGACGGTACATGGCCCCATCCATCGTCCCTCTGATGTGATGCAGTTGTCCTATCCCCTTAGCAGAAAAACACCCCCAAAGAATAATGTTCCCACCTCCATGTTTGATGGTGGGGATGGTGTTATGACTTGGGGTCATAGGCAGCATTCCTCCTCCTCCAAACACGGCGAGTTGAGTTGATGCCAAAGAGATCTGACCACACCTGACCACAACACTTTCACCCAGTTCTCCTCTGAATCATTCAGGCAAATCGTACAGACGGGTCTGTACATGTGCTTTCTTGAGCAGGGGGACCTTGCGGGCGCTGCAGGATTTCAGTCCTTCACGGCGTAGTGTGTTACCAATTGTTTTCTTGGTGACTATGGTCCCAGCTGCCCTGAGATCATTAACAAGATCCTCCCGTGTAGTTCTGGGCTGATTCCTCACCGTTCTCATGATCATTGAAACTCCACGAGGTGAGATCTTGCATGGAGCTCCAGACCAAGGGAGACTGACAGTTTCTTCCATTTGCGAATAATCGCACCAACTGTTGTCACCTTCTCACCAAGCTGCTTGGCGATGGTCTTGTAGCCCATTCCAGCCTTGTGTAGGTCTACAATCTTGTCCCTGACATCCTTGGACAGCTCTTTGGTCTTGGCCATGGTGGAGAGTTTGGAATCTGATGGATTGATTGCTTCTGTGGACAGGTGTCTTTTTACAGCTAACAAACTGAGATTAGGAGCACTCCCTTTAAGAGAGTCCTAATCTCAGCTCATTACCTGTGTAAAAGACACCTGGGAGCCAGAAATCTTGCTGATTGATAGGGGATCAAATACTTATTTCACTCATTAAAATGCAAATCAATTTATAACTTTTTTGAAATGCATTTTTCTGGATTTTTTTGTTGTTATTCTGTCTCTCACTGTTAAAATACACCTACCATTAAAATTATAGACTGATCATTTCTTTGTCAGTGGGCAAACGTACAAAATCAGCAGGAAATCAAATACTTTTTTCCCCACTGTATGCCTGCATGTTGGGAAAGCAGTTCATGAGACAGCTCATGCTGTTAGACAGCTGACCATAAATGTTTGATTGTCTGACAGTTGAAGTCCAGTTGCGCAAAACTGGTTTAAAAAAAAAAAAAAAAAAAAAAAAAGCATACAATGTCTTTCAACACACACAGTAAAAGACTTCCGTAAGTAGATGGTCAAACAGTCAAGAAACAGGAACCATAGGATGTAGAGATGCAAGTGTGACCTGCCGATACTGATTTTTGCCAATTCCGATTTTCTTTCTAAGAACTATAATTGACAGCATATACAAACAAAAATCTACTTTTCTTCAATGCAAAATTTTATTTTCATAATAAAAGAATTATTAAACTTTACAATTTCCCCCAAACTGCACTAAGTTACAGGATTTTCTCTCACTTAAACAACTCTCAAAATAAAGTGCTCTGTGACTGGAAAGAGGTAGAAATTACAATGAACTGAAAATGAGTTGCTTTATATAACAAAACAGACATCATTTTCCACTATGTTTATAAATGGACCTTTTTCTCTTTTTTACTCGTCTCACAAAAGTCCAAAGATTACAAGCCTATGAACAAAACTGAAGTGTACAATACTCTTCCAAATATTAATAGGTGCAGTGTCTAATAATTAAATAATAAGTGTAACAAGTAGAATTAGTTACTGCTCCTTTAAGGAGGATCGCTCTCTCTTACTCCCTCACTGATGAGTGGGCAGTCGGTAGACGGAGCGCGAGCTATGATCATCACATGTATGCATGTAAAGCCTGGTTATATTTCTGTTGCTCTTTGCCCTGTTTTATTTATGTTCAGTAACAGGTGTTAGTGGAGTGTTTTGCAAACTGCCCCATGTGTGCGGGGGATCGACAACGCTGATAATAAACCACTGTGAAATATCAGATACGTGAGTTTTGCTTACACCTGGCTTCAACCATTCAGGCTATCCGGCCTCTCTGTGTAAAGCGTTACACAAGGCACCTTTTCTATACATATGTATACTTGAGCATTAATGGCAAGTTTTTCACTTTCAACGCTTGTACATGGAGCAGAGAGGTATAGGCTCGGGCAAGTGGAGCAAGCGCAGGGAAACGATCTTTGTTGATCCTCCAGTAGGTCAATGGGTTTTCGCGTTTTTGCCTACGACATGTTTACATGCGGCTGTGAGCGTGGCTGTGACGTTATTGCCTGTGCCGCTGGCAACAACACGGAACGGCTCGGAATCAGAAAGACAAGAGACTGACCGGCCGGTCACCGGTCCGGGCCGAGCATGCAGAAAATCAGCCGATTCCGGTCCCTGGCCGGTCGATCGGTGCATCTCTAATAGGATGCTTTCTGAGGGTCCGGAAAGGGTCAGTAAAGATCACCGCCCCCACTGAACACAGACACACCGTTCATTTTTGTGACATTTTAGGACATAAGATTGTACTTATGCAAGGGTTATAATGAATGTATACCGAAAAGTAATAACAGAGACCCTACGTACTATGAAATTTCTATACCCAATTCTATAACTAAATCTAAAATTGACCTTAACATCAGAAACCACAAAGAAACGGTTTTGCCTTTTCAAGGTTTGAAAAGGGAAGCACATAAACTAGCTCTTTCTTAGACATAATATGTCCAAGTATTTGTGTGCGTGTGTGTAATATTATATATATATATATATATATATATATATATATATATATATATATACATACATATACACACACATACATACACACACACACACACTTTATTTATTAATTAATCAATCAATCAATCAATCAATCAATCAATTAATTACACTATTTCATTTTCCCCCCCCAGTATTTAAAAACTGAACGAGCTTTGTTAAAAGAATTCCGACCTGGAGCATAAGAAAAGCTAAAAGATGGGGTTGAAGACAGAAAAAGCCATTTCCACAATGAAAAAAAAAACCTTTATGCACAGTTCATGTACATTAAATGATATTACATTAGGCATGTCTCAGCAATTATCAACAAAGGAAAAATAAGCCAAATCTATGCTTGACAAGCATGAGGTTTCACAATTCCTTATGACAATGAATAATTTTCCAACTCTAACTATCGAGACTGTACTTGAGACAGAGCTCCACATAGATCATAAACCATTGAAATTGTTTGAGAAATGTAAACGTTATTGTGCTTTTTATCCAGAAAGAATGCAGCTCCCCCGTTTACCTCTATTTGTTTATAGGGCAGTCTTGCCCGGATCAATATGGCGGACGTGTTGACTTATCGCAGCAATGGGCCAAAGTGGCGTCTATATAGGTCTATGGTTATACAGTCATACTGTCGATTTAGAAAGCAATATATGCATTGTTACTGTTAGTTGGTAGTTCACTTTTGTAATATCCTTTAAAAAGGACTTTTTTAAATAGCATTTTTAAGCATTAATTCATATTTTAAATTTTTTAAATAAAATATTATGCAAACTAAAAATAACTACAACGTAAGCAAATCTAATGTAATTCTAATAGCGATACTTATAATAATGATAATATCTATATCCAGCCTTTGTTTTCCAGTTTCTCAGTTGATCATTCCAAGCTGTGCTCTTAAAATCACTGGTGAGGAGTGCACTGTTGTAAGCATTTTAATAGATGAAACTTGATTAGATATCAGAAGCTGTGTCAAGGAAAAGTACATTAAACATTTCAGCTGTGTCTATCAAAAAGGTTCAAAAGTTAAAATGAATAACTATGAATGTAGGCAAAAAATTATGAAAGCTGAACCAATTTACTGGCATCAGCATTGGTTAATATCTTTCTAAAATGACTGACTAGCAGTATCGAGCACCAATTGTTACATCCCCACCACCAATAATATGCACACAGAAAACAAAGAAATCAAAAGGTAATTGATGCCGTTTTCCAAAACCAATGCCTCATAAAGAAAGAAACTGAGTAGAAAAGACCTAAAGCAGGTCACAGCTCTCTATCTCTCACTCTGCGTTTGTGTGTGTGTTTGAGAGAGACCGCAAATGTTCCTGGTGATAGCGTCCCAGTTTCACACACGCACATTCATCACACTGTCACTCTCGTACAGAAAGTCTTCAATTACGGTCGGCTCTGCTTGCTACAGCGCACTAGTGACTTTTAAACCACCATCGGCGCTTTACTGCAGATTGGACACAGTCTCCTTTCACAATTACTGCAACGCAAAAGGAGAAACAAGCGCCTCGTAAAAACCGTCTGCCTTTATGTTTGACCTTGTTTTCCACCCCAACAAGCAGATGAAAAGCCAAAAAGGTCAGACTGTGCATGTTCAAGGGTTTTAACCTCCTTGTTCACTTATAGATCCGGCATTACTAATAAAAACTAACGTGAAATGGAAATCATAAATTTACACCCCTCTCACATGATGTATTTCCAAGGAAAGCATGAAATGTTGTTTAACTGGATGTTGGTTTAATGCATCAGGATTTAACTGGACTGTGGAGAAGTGGGAGTTCCAATATGAGTGCAAGCAAGCTCAGCGTTTTTTGGGAAAAGATGAAGCTGAATCATGACATGATATTACAAGTTAATAGGTTCCCCCCCACCCACACATTTATAACGTGTAGAGCTGTTGTTACATTAATCGGAGATCACACACATACACAGAAAGACATTTAAGTTTAAATCTTAGGTTGTCTTTAAATAGATCAAGATAAAAAAATAATTTAAAAAAAGTTTAAAAATTAAATGTAAAAAAAAAATAAAATGAATAATAATGATAACAACAACAACAACGTGTAGTAGTAGCTATATTTTGTCAGGTATCTAGCAGCACCAGGTCACAATGCCATTTTGGTTTTTATTTAGGCTCAAGAGAGAAAAAACAACAGAATGGGAAGCTCTGAGCTCACTTCCTGTAGCTGAACACTCCCTTCCTGCATTCAAGGAAAGGTCAAGTGAGTCACTGCTTTAGAGGTGTCTATATTGCTAACAAGAAAACCTAGGAAATACCTTAGCGTGTTTGTTGAGAATTTTTTCTAGAGACAGAAAGAACAAGAAAACAGCAAGGCAAAAAGCCAGGGGTGATGGCTATTTAATAAATTACCATCCCATCCATTTTTACTGACCAAAAAGTCCACCTTCTTATTTTCTATTGGCTCACAAGAGTTTTATGATTACTAAATTTTCCTAAGTTTCCTAATTAAAGCTGAACATCTTCACATCTTTCAGGTCCTGTGTGTTTTCCCTCAGCACTGGTTAAACTATACAAGTTGGCTTTTCTTTATTTGCTGCTTTAGCTTTCAGGGGTTTCTTAGATCACAATAGCAATACTTCTTCTTCCGCATACATGAGCTCAGAGATGCCAACGATTCGCTAGTGTTGTGATTGATAGTGACGATAGGAACAATGACAGAACAAATATTTTTGTTGCAGATTCGGGAGCGGGTACTAAACTATAAATTGAAATATTATGTGGATGTGAATTTGTATGTGGATCAGAGAATAAGGATAAAATGTTGCACAAATCCTCTTTTAACAGCTTCAGCACTTTTTGAAAAACGTTTAAATAATTCAGAATACTCCCATAGACATTTTACAACCCATGCCCACACGCGTACAGTGAGAGATGTGTATCGTTTGGGCAGTATATAGCAAGACAGGAAAGGAAGCGGAGATGAAAAGTGAGCAGGCTTGATGAGAGTTGATCACTGGTTCAGTCTGGACTCATGGAAGGAATCATTCTGTCAGGATAAAGAATCGACCCTTTTATGAAGAATCACAGGGGAGGAAACGACATCATGAAAATGACCTCCAAACTTACAGTAACAAGTGACCTGGAAGGAGCCAAAACGTCTGAATTTCCTCAATTACATGATGACAAAATAGAAAAACAGACCTGAAAGGGGATTTCACAAACATGCTGTCATAATGATGAACTGCACGCTGAGGCCAGAGGGACACATCAGTTACAGCCACAAAAATCGCAAATCTGGACAAGTATTGTGCTTACATTGGTCAGTCCAATGAGTTTCGAAGATCAAGTGCAAAACGTTGGACAATTCTGCATTTAGCACTGAAAACCTACAGTATATATGGCAGAAGTGAAGGAGCCATCAGAAGTTGACATGTTTTCGAGTTTTATAAATAGTTGACTCACCAAGCAAGAATGCTGCTTCATGACACGTGATGCACTTAATCACGTCCTACCGGTACTAGTCAACGTTTAGTTCATGGTCCTACAATATCATGCACAAAGTTAAGAGTAAATTATTTTTCAGTGTTGTTTGTTCCCCAGATACAGATCTGACATTGCCATGCAATATCAGAGCTGTATCTGGGGAACAAACAACACTTCCTGTCTGAACAGGAAAATTGGAAATTCATGTGATTTATCCGAGATTTATTTACGTTTACTGGAGTCAATGAATGTTACTGTAGAAATGAAGGTCATGTACTGTCTGGCATTGGCAGGCAGTCAGAGCAAGTGTGACAGCAAGGTACAGGCTATGACTTGTGTTAAAATTTTTTTAAGGGTTTTTTTTTTTTTTTAACGCAACTTGACAGTTACTTGATGGAAAGGAAAGGCATGCAGCACATGCGGCCAATAACCAGTTTTTAGTCATTAAATTTTCGAGGCTCTAATTGCTCAGAGACAAAGCCACAAAGCCATGATGATAGATCCAGCTCCCAGTTGGTCAAGTTAAATTTTTGGCCAAAAAAGTTTTGAGAACCAGAAACAGGACCAGGATCAGTGATTGCTAAAATGACTACATTTATCTTTTCCAAAGCATACAGAATCATGTCACAAAAAGGTTTGCATTTTATAACCCTGATTATTTCAATAGCTAACAAACATCTCTGCATGTAGAGTCCTGCATGTAGGCTATGTTTGTAGATTAGGGTGCTTGGGAGGGTTCCAGCAACCCATACATTCAGCACAAGATCTGGCTTCTGGTTTCCTCCTGTGAAGCAAAACACCACACTTCCTGATCCTGGGAGTGGTGCTTGGCAGTGTGCTTTCATGCTAGGGCTTCCACACAGAAAATAACAGAAAATAACAGAAGGGTGGGACTCTTCCAAAACACACAGCCCTGTTTTCAGCCAAAAACTTAGAGATCCCACTGACACAATCCCAGCGATTCTCCTTCGAGACATACAGCCAGGCATCAATTGAAAGCAATAAGACATGAATGAGAAAGAGGGCGTTTCATTAAAGCTGACAAGAATCTATAATAACTGGCTCGAACTCGATTATGAAAAAAAAAAAAAAAAAAAAGGAATTTCAATTCAATTAACGAGGGTAGGTCCAGGTATAGTAGTTCTCAGACCTTCTACGGTCAGGTGCAATGCAACCAAAGGGACGTGCAAGTTGATCTTGCCCCTGGGGAAGGTTACCTGAGTGCAAACTGCTCAATCACACACTGTCCTGTTCCAATGAGAAACTCCTTTAAACTCCTTTGAAGAGTCTGAAGAACTATATGAGGGACAGTGAAAGCACGGGGGATGTATGGTGCTAGAGTAGCCTGAAGCAGGTTTGAACGTCCAAAAATGATTTCTCCATTCCAGATTTAAACAACTATGACTGTTTTTAATCTATATAAATGCAAAATTACCTGTTAAAACCTGGTGTTATATCAGTCCATACAGGATTTCACAGTTTTGTTTTTTTTTTTTTTGTGATTGCTGTGGTCAAAAATGCTTGATTTTGCTTTTTGCTGCGGCTTTTTTCTAAATTTGGGGTGCAATTCGCAGAGGGTTTTTTTTTTTTTTTTTTTTTTGTGAAACTGCAGTTGCACAAAATTGCAGGAGGGCGTTGGCTGAATGAGTGTTGTGATGACATCACTTGCCAAGTCTTGGCACAAATCTGCAGAAATTTTTTTTAAAATTGCACGCTCCTCTGAATATTGCAACGTTTGTTTGATTTTGCGACATCTTGGAGGGACTGATATTTTAGAAAAGGTGCAATCTAATCAATAAGCTAATCTACCCCACTGTCATTCCCATGCACCTCTAACGAGGCACTGAAATGTTCCCCGTGTTTCCCGGGGCAATAGGTTTGTTGTAGACACTCATGGGAGTCAGTCTGCTGCAGGCTCTGAACACATTGTAAATGATTGATGTCTGTATGAAGAGCAGCGCTCAGAGAGAGGTGTGTGACATTGGTGTCACATCACTACATACTCAGAATGCCTAAATCCTTCTGACTGCAAAATGACTACATGCAGCTTTTAGACTTCTGAAGAGAGAAAGTGAACTATGATGATCGGGAGTTCACCAGCCTAGTCTCACAAGACAGACTTTTAGCACTCAGTATAGAGTCTGGTACATTTCTGTAGTAAATGTGACCAAGAGCTGCCTACTTTCACCAAGACAGATGATTTCACGGACATGGCATATGAACAACCATAGTGCTTTTTCTGATTTCCGGTGATAAATGCGAGATCTTGTTTACTCACCACTTTACACAAAACACTTTTAAAGAGAGTATTCAGCACCAGTGATGTGCAGTGTAATCGGATTGCAACATTACAGATTCTGAAGCTAAAGGCCAGAAAAGTGTACAAAATAAATTGAAGGCTACAAGCCTTCCTTAATTTCCTTGTAGCTCCAGGGCAAAACCAAAGAAGTGGCCATTAGATATCAAGCATGTATTTGTTGATCTATCAAATTTGGAGTAAGGGGGAAATTGTGCAAGTCTAATTTATACACTGTATATATGCAGAAGTCATACCACAGAGAATCTAAGACTAGTGTCAACCCAGATCAACATCTTCACCTAGATCCATGCTACTGATGTAATACATGCCTGAAGAAACCCAAAAACTATTTTCAGTTTCTGGAGGCTTGGCTTACTGTGTCAGTTTGTTGAATTCTATAAGCACCAAGATGCAACTTCGAACATCAATTTTATCTAACCTACGGGAAGCAATCAGAAGTATTTAATGAGCTCGAAAAAAAAAAAAAATTTATTGAGGAGAAGCTACCGCATCAATATTGTGCTAATGTTTTAACTCAGCTGAGGTAATGACTCAGAGCTCATCAGGGAGTCGAAAAAGAGGTTCTCTTCCTCATGGATGGATAAGAATATAAAGCCATAACAATCTGCTACAACTGTTAGAATCAAAGCTGCAGCAACCTCAAGAACCAACTGTACTGTACATTTAAATGCATCATATTCGCTACCATTCTTGATTCGAACTGGAACCAGGAAACAGAGTAAAATGAGGACAGCACTGCGGAGAGTGTTTATTTTCCCAGCTTGATTTAATCAGGGCATAAGCTATTGAAAAACTGCTAGGCAATGATGTTGTACTATATAATAAACTAAATTTAACCAGGACAAATGCTTCTTTGGGGGTATTCTGGACAGCAGCACGGCTGTGCTCACTGCTCTTACTGTGTCAGCCAGTATGAAGTGAGCTCTTCCTCTTTACAACAAAATTTCTCAGTAACTTAAATAGGTTTAGCTCACAGATCCTGACAGCAGCTTCTGATTTAGTATTTCAGACACCAATTTCACTATTTTGTCTTTTGTTTCTTGATGTGGGAGGAGAACTCCAGCTCCACTGCGTCAATATGGAAAGGAAGACACAGATATATTTTTGTACATCATAGCAGCCCCAACAGTAGTCACATGGTGCCTGTTTGCAGTGCAGTGATAACTGGTGCACTGAAGTTTAATTGAAAGCTATCTTAAAATCAGACTAAACATGCAGAGGTCACCTCCACCAAAAGTAGGCAGGTGCTTGTATTATGTCAAGCTTGGAGGTGTAGACATCACCTCCGTAGAGGGTCGGCACGTTTTGCATGTCTCAGAGGCAAAATAGCATAAAGATTTGAGAATATAATGAAAATTTGGGTAAACTTGGAATAAACAGAATTTGTGAGAAAGCACACTATTCATTAAGCTTTCTGTTTGAAGACTAGAAGTTTGCATTGGGACTGGAATCCTATATATATATATATATATATATATATATATATATATATATATATATATATATATATATATATATATATATATATATATATATATTTTTTTTTTTTTTTTTTTTGAAGCTCTCAGGATTCCAGTCCCAATGCAAGCTTCTAGTCAGAGTGGAAGGTTTTTACATTTAAACAAACATTTATTAACATGACCATACAGCATTCATTCATTCCACTGCCTGGTCAGGGTCGCATTGGTTTAAATTAGGCTGTTTTGTTTATATTTTGCGAAATAATACCAGCGTTTCCAGGGGCGTACTTGCAGGGTTTAAAAAAAAAAAACCCACACACATCCACAATGTTTAGGCCACGCCCACTCTGGCTTTAAAACTATTCAGCTATTTGGAGCACTAAACTGATACAGATATTGTTATGTCATCACAGATGAGGACTGATGTGATCAAGTCCATCTGCTGATGAACTGATGCTAATCAGGCTTCATCACTCAATACTTAACTGTGAGAAGAATGCCAATGCTTATATTTCATGGACTTTACCAAGTTTGGTTATATTTTGAAAAGACAGAGTATAAAGTAACATGAGACTGGCAAGCTCTGTGGGAAAAATATTCAATGCCTGATCCCAAGTTCAGTTCAAAAATGTCATTTCAAAAACATGGGGGGAGGGGGGGTTTATGGGGGAGGAGAAAAAAAGAAAAAGAAAAAAAAAAAAAAAAAAACCCAACACATATTTCTAACAGTAATTTCACTCCGGCTCAATAACAGTATGTTCCTCTTATCTGACATGCTACCCAGCCAAGGAGCTACAGCCACCCATAAAGAACCTGAATGCAAGTCGTACTGAAAGTGTTTTCTAATGCATTTCTCTTCAAAGTAGGTCATTATGATTTTATCACAATCTGTTATAATGTTTTATTAACAGCCCAGGTGCCCTTGTTCATTCTTTGTGGAAATTGAAAACGAAGGAGAAATGAAAATGGCGAACAAAAAACAGAACAATAAAAGTCACATTTATCTAGCAGATTTAATGTCTGTATTTTCAGCTTTGTTAACAGAGTAATTGCATTCATTTTCTGTTTTAGACTTTTGGATACAATTTATTAACACTAACTACATTTTATTAATTTTATTTGTACAGGCATCATAACAAAGCTGACTTACAGGTGACAGGGGAAAGGGGGGGAAATGTCCCCGAGAAGACAACAGGAAGAAACCTTGAGAAGTACTAGAAAGTAGTCCTCTTCTGGATGACACCAGATTATAGTAGGATTATAAATAATTATTGCATATAATTGAATAGTAACGGCAAACCATACTAATAGAGTTGAAATGACATCCAGGAGGAGTATATTATGAAAAAGAGTCCTGGCATGAGCATAGTATAGTCTTCATTATTACAGCAAGATTGCTTTACTTTCAGTGCCAGGCAACTGACTTGTCTTTTTGTTGGGTGGCAAACAAGTAAAACACGTTTTCCGGTATGCAGCGTGTTCTTCTTTAAATGGCTCATGCGTGTGACTGCGTAAGATCCTTCACAGTAAATGAGAAGGGTAAATGAGGGCATATCAGAGACAAAACATTCAGTTTCCAGACAATCACAACCTTCTCTAAAAACAACAATGAGGTCATGGTGAAAGAAAATGTAAAAAATAAATAAATAAATAAAGTACTCTGTAATTCTGTTGCGTCTTCTTGCCAAACACAGCTCATTACTCAGCATTAACCCACACAGTAATTGAGAAACATCCATCCAGAAGTTTTACACGGGGTGAGGCTCTGTAAACTAAGTTCAAGAAGGTAAGAAACTTTTAAAATGTTATGGGACAGTAACATCCGCTTGTGGATAACTGAACTCCTTTACCCCAAGTTGCATAACAAACTGATATGAACTATATGAATAGGAGACGGAGGTTGAAGGTTATAGTATTGTGGATTAATCACCCAAACAATGATAAAAGAGCTTCCATGTGAATGTGTTCTTCACACCCTGTTCAGTCATCTGCTGTGTTGCATTAACAGGAAACACATATACAAAAAAAATTATGAATTACGATTCCTGCTTGACAACATTAACATCCTCCCTTCCTGTATACTAAAATTAAAACCGACACATCCTTCCTTTGACAACTATTATCACTTAAATACAGTGGCAAAATTCAGGCAAACCTTGTTATACACAAACATACAAAGTAGTGACAATCAAATGACTGGACATGGATTTTACCTTCATAACCCTGATGACTTTAAGGTTAATTTCAAATACTGAGAAAACATGAGAAAAATATTTCAAGATTTTAAACTCATTAAGGGAACGTGTGTCTACCCAGCTATTACGTTTCTGTACTAGGGACAGGAAGGTCACACGTTCAAATCCCAGAGCTGTCGGAGAGCCACCGTTCCAGGCAAAAATTGCTCTATTTGCCATTTTTCTATATTCATCATAACCATGGTTTCTCTTATCTGACTTAAACATAATGAATTTGTCCAGGCTATAAATCTAACATGGGTGGACGATCATTAGCCCAGTCACCACAGACAAGCAGATTTCATGTCTGGGCTGTAAGTTTTTATTTTGTGATTCCCCATTGGGTAAGCTGGCTTGATAACCAGAAAACTACTCATTACTGACTTCCACAAAAAGTTCTCATTTAAACATAATGCACCTCACAGTAGTGCAACACACCTCATTGCTGTAACTAGAGTGTGTGCTTCTGAATCCCGCCGCACTACACACAGATGTTTAATAGGCACATGGATTTCAACTAGAATGCATGGATGACAGAATCTTTTCGGAACTCAAGGCATGTGAAACACTGACGAAAACCAAGCTATGTAGTGTGCAGAGCAAAAAAAAAAAATAAATAAATAAATAAAAAAAGTTATATAACTCTCCGGCTAGCAGAACATACTGTACAGTTACTTCGTGGTTAAATATACAGACTCGAATAATACTTTTTACATGTGTTGCGAACAAGTGAAGCTAAAATGATGGGGGGGGAACAATCTGTGCTGTTCAACCATAGGACAACTTATTATAAGACGCAGAATTTCTCTCTCTCTCGGTCAGATACACGCACACGCGCACACACACATACACACACGCACACAAACACACACACACACACACACACACCATGTTCTCACCATGTCCTCCCGCTCACTCTGCTCTCCTTCACTGCCTAGTTATATATTACAGCAACATGTCAAATACAGCACCATTAGCAAGACACCCATCATATCAGTAGGTTACTATCAGGCAAAGTATTTGGTATTTAATAAGTATTACCAATATTAAAATGCCTAATTTAATAAAAACATTTTACCCCTACAGTACATTTTTAGCAAGTTTTTTGCTCGGGCTCATTCATATAGATTTCTATTCAGTTGCTGTGAATCTATCTTTCGTCTTATTCTTTTATTTTATTCATTTATTTATTTTTTAAATAACAGTGCATGGTATCTTCCCAAATGTCTTAAGAGTGTTTTCACAGTGAAATAAATATTTTGATTCTAAACATCAAACGCCTAGATTTTCGGTTATATAAAGTATGCAAATGCATTCATATTTAATTAGGTAAACACTCATTTGCATAAATTATTATTTTTAAGTTCCAACACACAAAAAAAATATATACTCATAAGAACATCAGTTTGCAGATCATCTTGTCTTAAGAAAATAAAAAACATGCATATAAACGAGATTTCCAAAGGAGAGAATATAGGTTGAGGGCTCATAATCATTAACTGATGAATCTAACCCCTGCAATGCTGCTGTTTACAGCACAGCCATGAACTTATAAAATATGATTCAATAAAAAAAGCTGGGCAGGTCTGCAGGCTGCTATTTGTGCATGTGATATGAAGATCTTTAGCACAATCCCATTCAATAGATAAACTGCCTATTGGACAGATGCTGCTGATTCAAATCTGCTGATTTCAGCCATTTTACTACTAATTGGTATGTAGAACAGATAACCAATCCTGAAGAACACTGAACCTCAGAGAAAAGTGCCAAAATGTTACTGATAATAACCCCATAACGGTTAACATATCACAGTTCTCATGGAGTGCTCTCAGGAGAGAAACTATCCTGGCTTCAGCGTTGAGACACTGTGCTATCATCAGCGCTATTCACATCACACTGGCCTGAGACAAGGGACAAACTGCTACCTGATCGGTTTTCCTTTCTTTATTACTCATGCACATTTACAGAGATTACACTGACTCGCATTAATTACTATGGGCATTAATGTTTCTTGGCTGACTTGTGTCTAATATCACCATTGAAATGGTTTCCACCAGTGGTCACTAACCCTGTTCCTGGAGATCTACCTTTCTGAACACTTTAGCTCTAACCATAATCATGCCCACCTGACCATCTAATCATTGCCTTAAGAAGTCCTTGATCAGCTAAAACAGGTGTGTTAGTTTTTGGCTGGAGATGAAACCTGCAGGAAGGCAGATCTCAAGGAAGAGGGTTGGTGACCACTGGTTTACACTGCATACTTGTGGTAGACAGAAGTTCTATCAGTCCTCACAACAATAGTGAAGCTGGGCAATATGACACTATAATATGTAATATAAGTACCATACAGATGCAGGTCAAGAGTTTTAGTCAAATGTTCACATCAAAAATCAAAATGGGGAAATGAAGGTGATCTCCAGGACTTTGACCGTAGCGTGGTTCTGGTGTCAGACAGAATCGCGAGACTATTTCAAGCTACCCATAAGGATAAGGTAACTCAAATAACCACTCTTTACAACCGTGGTGAGCAGAAAAGCACCTTGTATCAAACCTTGAGGGGGATGGGCTACAACAGCAGAAGATCACATCAAGAGTCAGTCAAGAGGTGAAGATTGGAAAAAGACCTGGTAATGTTTTTTCGCATTTTTTGGCATGAAGGCTAGAATTGGTTATCTTTCTTCGTTAAAACTATATAAATATGGCACAAGACCTATGCTTCCTCACTAAAACATTGTGATTTGGCTAATATGCAACAAAATGGAGTACAACTGTAAAGGACAATGTGGAGTGAAGAATCCAAGGACCAAAATTAGTTTCATTCATTCATCTTTTTGTGGTCAGGGTATCCTCTCTACCCAGAGTCTATACTGGGAACACTGGGCGCAAGTTGAGTATACACACTGGATGGGACACCAGTCAATCACAAGACACCATGGACATCTTCACATGCTCGTTCAACACTTACAGACATTCTAGACGTACCAATCCACCCACTGGAATGTTTTTGGGAGGTGCGAGTGCTAATGATATTACATTACGTTAGCTACCGCTTTTTAGTCTAGTCAGTTTGATTTCTTGGCAACAACAAAAAAAAAAATAGGACTGGGCAGCACACTGGACATTTTGTTTGCCCACTGAGTTAGGTAATAAATATATGATTCGTTCACCCCTGAGATTCCTGTACTGTATTCATGAAAAGCTTGTAACACTTGACTACACTTACTGAACTTTCAGAAAAAGAGTGAAAAAAATGCACCAACAACAATCTGAGCAATGTTCGCCGGTGAAGAACTGAGGACGATCAGAGTACACACACCTCCAGAACTGCATGAGATGGGGGTGGTTTGTGTAACTGAAGGCAGTGGAATGTTTTCGGGCTACTGATGTGCAGATATGTGAGCAGACTAGGGTTTTAGGCAAGTCCGGAATGCTTTAGTCCTGCTGTAAATCCGGTTCACACAGCGAGGACGAGAGTGTCATGTACATCACGTGGGTCAGAAGCACTGAGAATTTGTTTATGTGAAACTGTTGACAGTTTCTGGTACACAGCTTAAGATCTGCATAGCTTCCATCGAACACAGACAGACACAACACAGCACAGGTTCATATTTGTGCGAGTCTCAAGTTTCTCACTGATCTCTGGGACATTTGGAGACATCCGAGACGTGGAATTCAACATCCATGCAAGTATTTTCTGACGTTCTGTAAAGCTTATCTAGTCAAGACTTTCACACACAGTTCATGTGGTTGAGGGGGATGGGGAGGTAATTGTAAGATGAAAGGAATGTCTGCCTGCAGTAGGCTCACCACAACCCACCCAGGAAAACCACACACAGCTCAAATACACACACACACACACACACACACACTTCTCATTTCCCCATACTCTGATCTTCTTATGACATTGTTACCATTATGAGCCGAAGGAATGGAAAGTAATTAAGACACAGAGCTGGCATCAGAATTACATAAGGTGTGGAGGTACAAGGAAAGTTTTCTCTCTCTCTCTCTGTCTCTCTCCCTCACACACAAAGTGTGTCTTTTTCTCTCTGTGCCGGTCTCACTCAATGTCTCAATGTGTCTCTCTCTGGGTTTCTCTCTGTCTCTCTAAATGTCTCAGTGTGCATTGTTCTCTCTACGTTTTTATTGTCTCTCTGCATGTCTCAGCATGTCTTTCTTTCTCTTTTGGTCTCTGCATGTTTCCATGTGCTTCTCTCAATGTCTCAGTACATCTCTCTGTGTCCGTCCATCTCTATCTCTCTCTCTCTCTCTCTCTCTCTCTGTGTTTCCATGTGTCTCAGTCACCGTGTCTCTCAATGTTTGTGTCTCTCTGCATGTCTCCCACTTTCCCTCTGGGTGTGGGCATTTCTCTCTCTCCATGTCTCCCTCAGTGTCGGTGTCTCCCTCTCCTCGTCTCCCTCTGCATGACCATGTCGTTCTGGAAGCTGTACTAAAAGTTCTAAGAAAGCTTTTAGCACAAATAAAAAATGAGCGTTTTGAAGCACATCGTGGTTTGTGGGAACATACAGTAAGCATAAATAGGTTAAAGTTGATTCAGTCATTCAGTCATTCAAAACTACTCAGCTGCTATGATTAGTATACAAATGCCTGACCTCATTCTTTTCCCCTTTTCTCCAGTGGAATTTGGACTGGGCAAGTTTATCATTTTGGTTGGGATAAATCAACTACCTGACAACATCAAGAATGATCTGATTTTAAGAAATTTAATTAGACAAAATTGCATTAGATTTCTTTCTCATAGACTTTTGAACTGACTTTTGGCTGATTTTGGGAAGCATGCATGGATAATGTTAATTAGCTAATTTGCAAATTTTTTCCTAGATGACTAATAATTAGTGGCTCATCCTTTTTTTCCCCCCCTTTTAGAGAGATCTTGTTTTCTATTGGCTCACAAGGCCAATTTACTAAAACTAATCTTTCCAACATCCAAATAGATAAAGACAATGCAAAGTGAATAGTAGTTTTTCACAGCCCCTGTCCTTTCTCCTTCGTGAATTGGCTTTTCAGCTGGGTTCATTTTATTTACATTTGGTCTGACAATTGCTGTAGCTGAAAAATCAAAAAAGTGTAGCTCTACAATCAAGTCTGTTGCAAGACGTGAACATTAAACTATAGATGTTGGAGCGCCTGTGAATATTCTAAACATTATTCTGTGGTTTATCTGAAAAACAAAATATTCAATAGTTGCAGCCCTAACGAAAGGAAAAACAACCAGCATAAGCCAAAAGCTTACAGAAACTCACACTGCAGGAAGTATCTAAATCCAAATCTACAGGGAACCCTCATGATGCTTAATCTCAGGAGTGAAATGAAGCAAAAAGTGTGCACTAGCCTGAACTAGGCGAAGATTCTCACTCTACATTCTCCATGCTGTATAGCCAGAAAAGGTGTGGGGGGGAAAAAAAAAAATCAACTCTAATTAGTCAGCCACGCTGTTTTCTTCTGAAAGACACAGATGTGATGAGAGGGAGCTTTTCTCTGAGACCAAGGACGAAAGAAGTACTAACACACATAGGCTACAGCATGGCTGTCCAATATTAATGCTTTACAGTAAATAAATGAATAAGTTACAGGGACACAGTCTGGAACGAGAGTGTGTATTTGTTTGGATTCAAAACGAAGTGTGAATATAGCCCTATCAGTCTCACCAACACGGTGGTCTTAAAATCTTTGCCTATAGTGTATTAAAAATAATGTGAGCATCTAATCGGATTCTGACCATAATTATTGGGAAGACGCACATTTGCTCCACTTCAGAGTGCAAACAACTTCAGACAATACAAGTTAGTTCTAAATGGGAAGAACAGCCAAAATGTCCACATTCACTGAAAGCTCCATCGTGTACAAATATTTGAGAAATAAAGGACAGAAAATGAGTGAAAGCTAGTTAGCAGAAGCTATAAAGAAGCTTTTGTGAGTGGTAAGCTTTCATGTGACTATTCACATGCAAATAGTACATTTTATATCGAATCATTAAAATGAATAAACTTATGAGCAGTAAGTGTGTACAAATTTTTTTCAAAGTTTACTAAGTCAGTTAACAGTGTATTTAAAATGCCTACATGTTTGATGATTTTTTGTACTGGTTTTCTTTCTTTGATAAGCATACTGGTGATACTTCTCCTAAATAAGGACAATAGTAATAGTGAAGGTATTTTGAAATACCAAAAACAACACAATCTGTTGATCATCTGCATGCAGTGTATTCGAGATAAACATACCCTAATGTGACTAAACACGGTCCTCGTGTTATCTGCTCAAGCCAGTATGTCTCCACAAGAGATGGAGTAAACACTACACTCCTTCCCCCACCTCAAGCCAGCATACTTATGCTGCATTTGACTTACCTTGGAAGTGGGAAGTCAGAACTTGGAATTACATTTTCGACCACCATGAATCCGAGTGGGGAAAAACAAAACAAATCAGACACCTCCATGTTCGTATTTTGTTAGTAACATGTAAGCCAGCTAATTGAAGACTGACGTAAATACACACACACACACACACACACACACACACACACACCCCAGTATAGTCCATGTTCTAGATTTAACAAGCTAATGTCTATGTTGATTGATCTAAAGCAAATATTTGTTTATATAGCATAACTCATTTAAAAGGTAAGAAATTGCTGCTTTGTTAACCATTCATGCTGTGAGCAGTCATGTTGATTTGATGTCACTTGCTGAACTTAGGGTTGATGAGACCACCCCGAGTTCCTTAGTCGGACATTCCGAGTCATGAGTTTTAGTTGAATGCAGCGTTCATGCAGAGACGACGGACTTTGAGGGCTGTGTGAGGATGAAACCACCTTCATGACCTTACACGCTCACAATCTCTGTGGTGCCGTATTGGCCATCACATGCAAGTGCTCCAGTACTGCAGGTGGTGCTATTAAACATACGTGACAATTTCCATGACTACAGGATGACGACTGCCCATGGCAAAGTGCAGACAGCATAAACCATGGTGATGCAGGAGTTGTCAGGAGCACATAAACAAATAATAGAACACAAGGAAGAGCTGCTTTCCCTCATTTCTCTTTTCCTCTTGCAATTGAGATGCAGGTGCTACATGAAAACATTAAATAAATGCTAGTGCAACCTGTGCAATGCTAGGAATGAATCAGCTTGGGCATGCTTCGTTTGTAACAGGCATGGTTGTGGAGCGGGTTCGTCCGCACAGCTTGCTCAGCTGCCATGTGCCCGAGACACGCATGACGTCAGTTTGCTCCACATTTACATCATCTTGATCGCAGAAGCCAGCCAAACGTAGTCTCTCCAGAAATCCTTAGGACAAGGCCAAGATCAAGACTATTGACCCTAAGAACTGAGACCAACACGCGGACCAAGACAACGTTCATGTGTTCTAAAGACGCCCTGAGATCAACAGTAGAAATTTACAATCTCAGCTGTGGCCTCCTCGCCACTACTCCTCCAGCCTTTAACAAGCTAAAGTGAGGGAAGGAGAATGAAATCACCACCTCCTCTGGCCAGATTTAGCAGTGACTAAAATATACAGACGATCGGCCAATGAGCAGTCTGATGCCATAGCAACACAACGGAATTCATAAGTTCCACCTCTCCCTAAATAAATCGAAAAAAAAAAAAGTAAAAGAATTCTGAAGCAGTATCTGACCTACTTTAATGTATCGAGGTTCTTGGAGAGAAGCAAGAGACAAGGAGAGAGACCCAATTACCCACCTACTTTGCCCCGGGCCTGTTTCTTTCCCTCCTTCACATGATAAACGTGCCATCAGAGAGGTAATGGACTGAAACCCTTAGGCAGGTGATGGGCGAAATAGACAGGCTAATTCATATATAAGGAATAAGAAGCTCCTAATCACTTCCACTACTCTAGCAAAGTCAAAACATGATGCAGTAAATAAGCTTCAGATGCAATCATTGTAAAGCATTCTTTCACTTTATACTAAAAAATACCTTTCAGTGCATTATATGGAATTACATGAAGATGCACTATGATTAAATTCTCTAGGATGTGCTAATAAATTCTCCAATCTGATTGGTCAGAAGGTGTTGAGTCATTTTCTCCTACATATAATCAAGGACTAATAATAGACAGATTAAAAACCATAAATGTTATTTAATAAAGAAATTGCTGACATAGTCAAACTTCCTTTAAAATATTTAACGTTTATGGAAGGAGTCTCCAATGTCAACACTTTGTAAGAGTACCTTGGGAAAGTCTTCAGGAAAGACTACTTGCTACATTTTTTTGTTCGTTTGAACTTTGAGAGGGGGACCAAAATAAAAGCTTGTGAGAGAATGATTGTTTATAGCTGCTATAACCAGTTATTACAGATCTTGTTTTACTGACATTCCACGACATTAAATGTAACCCTAAACGGAAAAAAAAAGCATGTTCTTATTTAATAAATATGTAACTGCTAGCAAATTGCTGTGGTATAAAAGGAATAAAACATAGCAGTATATGCTGATCTAGGACACATCACATCACATCACCCAGTCATTCACTGCTTTCCTAAAACACCATGCCTTAACACGTTTTATTTTTTAAGTGACAAATGCTACCATTACAAGCATGATTTTCCCCAGCGCAAGCAGCTAAGGGAACTGACAGAGCCTTTCAATGTTCTGAATAGGAATCGGGCCAAAAACAGGAGTTCTCACTGTGAGCAACTGGCACTGATTTTATTGCCTGAAGGCTTTCCCTACCCTCTGTGCATGACTAGCAAGCCCAGAGAACTATTAATATAGTCAGAATAAGTCTATTTCTTCAAAAAGGTTACCTTAAGGTCTTAAGGATATAGTTTAGTAAAAAGCTACAGAGATTATGTTGCATATTGTTCGGGCCACAAGGGCTTTGAGTTGAGCATGTAAAGTATTTTGTGGCGCTGGAACCGAGCCTGGATAATCAGGTGCTAATCTCTCATTAGCACGAGTTGTGGAGTGGGAGGCTTCGTTCTGTTACTAATTCTTGTGTCAGCCTCATCCACAGTGTGTGTCCATCAAGTGTCTCGGAAAAGACATGGTAATTTAAGAGTAGCTCCTGCTTTCCTGCTGCCCATGTAACTGTACCACTCTAGATCATCAAGACCGGGTCGCTACTAACTCCACTGTTGTACCAATTCAGATATCTGATGTAGCACTAATCCATCTCTCTCTCTCTCTCTCTCTCTCTCTCTCTCTATCTCTCTCTCTCTCTCTCTCACACACACACACACACACACACACAAAAAAAAGGGAGATGTCTGCTTACAGTGCTGACGTAAGCTCTAAATTCCTCCATGTTATGACCTTAAGTAGCAACAACCAAAGCGGGCGACTGTTTGGTGCCAGAAACACAGAGGAAAAACTGCATGTGGTTGAGCTTTGTAACTAGGTTTCAATAAAAGTAGCACGGACTGGTGCAATGCCCTATTTTATCAGAGGATTTATTCCTCTATAAGCAGGTGATAGCACATAAAAACGCAGCCTGCGGACAAGAGATGACTTGCTGTGCTTTACCACTAACCTGCTTCACAAACATAATCTGAAAGATAAAGAGATTATAAACAGGTGTGATTTTCCCCAAAATAGATTAACTCTGAATTTCGATAGCACGTTTGTGTGTGTGGACGTCAAGTATTCCAGCTAAATGTGCAAGTTTCTTGACAATAACATGTAACTCATCACGGTCATTCAAAAATCAACACAATCTTTAACAATCCAAATTGTGCAGCATCAAGTAGACATTAATGTTAGTTAAGAAAACATGCCTGTAATGCGAGCTGTAAGTAGCTTATTCAAAACATAACTCCACTACACCTGGCATAAAAACACGTTCATTTATCTGCAGTAGCCACTTTATCCTCATTAGGTTTGTATTGGATCCGGAGCCGATCGTGGGAATGCTCAGAGCGAGACGGGAATACGTCCCGGATGGGATGCCTGCTCGTCACACGGCACCACACACACATTCACATGTAGTAGCATGCTTTGGGACGTGGGGAGATAGAGGTCAACCGATTGATTGGTTTTACTGATTAATCAGCACCGATCACCGATTGCTGGAACTATCGGTTATCGGCATAATTCCACACTGATAGCGGCCGTTGCGGGAGCGGCTGAGAAGGGTCTGTTGTCAATATACAGTACAAGAGAGGCCTCTAGAGGTGAAAAAAAAACGATTGCTGGTAAATATTCTTGTGTTATTTGAAGTGTTTTTGATTCATTTTGGATGTATTTAATTTACTTTATAATTTATTCATATTTTTTAAAATATATATTAATGTTAATATATTTTTTTCATTTAAAAAAAAGTACAGTATATTGTCATGGTACAGTCAGTACTGTTTATTTTAGGAATACATTTCAACAATATTTTACTTTTATGTTTTCATTCAGTATCAATTTTAAAAACTATCGGTTGATTAAACGGTTATCAGCAGGTACTGATCTACTTAGTTATTGGTATCAGTAAACTCCACTATCAGTCAAACTCTAGTGGGAGAAAACCCACCTGGACACGAGCTCAGGATTGAACCGGGGACCTGGGAGCTGTGAGGCAGCAAAACTACAATACCATCCATCATAAAAACACAACTAAGTGTACAATAACTACAGGCATCCAGGTCGGAACAAGTTCATTCAGGCTTTAACCAACAATCTTTTCAACTAAAAATAATATAGCTAATGGTCTTCATGCTGATTTCCTGTACAACAGTTATAGCTCTTGTACAACATGCAAGTGTGAGTCTTCTGTGCCGAATTAACTGTTGTATGTATTTGAAGTGATGAAAAAGTTATGAAGGACATTTGGGTCAGAAGATATCACTCTCTCAGTCATTCACACAGAATATATAGCCGAGTCAGAACTCTGTAGCTCAATACGAAAGGTGGCCAGAGATGAAATTTCATACGCATTTGATTTGATTTACTTCACGAGTCTGAGGGCAGGCCAATAAAATTACAGATATCACAAAGAGGAATCAGATACTGTGAAGCATGTTGAATAGAATAATATCGGATATAGCACAAACACTGTAACATAAGCTTTTTCACTCAAGGAGTGAAGGACGAATAGTAAACCAGATATGGTAGATCTCATGCTGTCAGGGACTGGGGTTCTTAAAAAAATATTTTTAAAAATTAATACGTTGTATTCTTCAAGTGCCTAATTAGTTATAAAAATGTTGGTGTTTTCCGATTAGATTAGATCTAGATGAGAAGTGAGGAGAAAAGGCACTTCTAACATTTATATATTCAATAAAAATGTCTCCATTTACTTTAACATATTAAACTTTCCTTGATTAGATTTTCAAAGTTGAGAGTACTCAAAATAAGGTCATTCGAACAAAAATACAGGATGTTCAAAAATATTCGATTTGCAGTGTGTGTAAGACTTAATAATAGGTGTTTTATAACAGAGGGTCAGCAAAACAGTACTCTCAACATTTTTATTTTAAACCTGTCAAATGCTGAGTTGAATTACAATTTAGGTCTAGAAAAGATTTACATTTTAAAAACAGAAAGAGAGGGGAACAAATTTATTCCATAGATAAATAAATAAACTGTAACACTAACTCACCTACTTGTTACCCTGAGTAACGGTGTGTGAAAGGTTTCTCACAAGTCTATTGTTTTGCCTAATATTACAAAATTCAAGTATTCACAAGTGGGATATATTGTATGCTGGCAGACATATAAAAACTTTTTTTGGAAAAGCATCACTAAAACATGATTGGGGGTGGGGTGGGGTGGGGGAATCACCATAATGCAAATGTAAAGCAACGTGATGAATATAGATACAAGGTGTCCCAAAAGTCTCGATAGATAGATAGATAGATAGACAGATAGACAGATAGAATCAAAATTATTCAACTCCCATTGCAAATCAGGTTTAGTGTCAAAATTTACAGATTTACAGCTGTTGCCAAACTTATTAACAAATTCAAAGAGACTGGAAGTGCTGCAGACCAACTGAGAAGTTGACATCCACAAACATCCGCTGACATTGTGCTTGTAAAGTCCCTTATGTATAGAGACTTCTGTGACACCCTGTATATTAGTCAAACAAAATACTGTATTGTGATCATGGCTAAAAGCTAGTTTTAATTACTATACACTATTGAATACTAATTATTTTAACCAGAAAACATTAGGTTTAAAAACATTTATTATATGTTTCGAATGTGAAATTGCAGACTTCTTGCCACTCATTTTGCAATAACGATTAATAAACGATGTACTGTGCAGTTGTATGCAATCTTTGTGGGAATTACAAATAAACATTATTTTACCTTAATTATTTGAATAGACTGCACAAAGGCAGTTAATATTAGAGCGCATGATCTGGTCAGTTATTTACAGCGTCCCAAATCTGCCTGCAGTTGTGGAGGTGTGTTTTAAATCTGGTGGTTTGACCTTGTAGGGACCTTTGGTTGGTCCCCATAAGGAAGACTGCCTTTTTTTTTTTTTTTTTTTTAACACAAAAACGAAAACAAAAAAAATAAAAAAATAAACAAAACAAACAAACAAAAAAACCCACACTAGAACACTCCAAATGTTTCATTTTGGTTACATTTAGGGTTAGATGTAGATTCGCATTAATAAGTATGTCATAGAAAGGTCCTCACAAGGGTAGTAAGACAAACGTGTGTGTGTGTGTGTGTGTACTCTGAAACTGCTGTGATTTTGTCAGATAGGAATTTAGTCCACGCCGCCTTAACGATAAGAGGTTTAAAAAAAAAAAAAAAAACGCATTCCTACAGGAACCGGTTCTAGAGGTCAGTGTATACTTCAAACAAACAAACATCCTATCGGCTCAGCTGAACAAGTTCTCAAATGAAGTAACTTAATTTTTATATGTAGCCCAGGTCTCGGATACCTGCGCTACTGCTTAATAACTACATGCAATATTTTGAAGCCAGTCCGTCATTATCAACCGACACGCGGGCAGACATGCGAAGCCAATGCGCATGCGTAAAACTTCAGGTAATCTGAAGTTGTTAAACACAATTTACTTCAAGGAAGGAACATGACGTTAACTGAAACTTTTGGGTGGAAGAACACAATGTAGCCTGCTACTACTATTACTACTTGTGTTCCCATACTGTCACCAGTATAATCACAGGATTAAAAGAGCTGAGCATGGGGTGAATTAGATCCTCGAAGCTACGTGGTAGTTGTTTGAACAAGTGCTGAAGACGGTAAAGGAAACGCCACGCGCTTGAAATCCGTTCCCTGTTTTCAGTGTCTCGTGACCCGCAAGAGTGTAACGCTGTCTTATCCAGAACTGAAAACAGGTGGTTCATTCAAACGCGGCTCAACTCTGTGTTTTATGTCAGCGTTATCCATGAACCCGGCATGTCAGAGGCACGGAGGTCGGTAAGGAGCATTCAAGTTGCTGTACAAACAAGACGCAGAATGCATTAGCCACCACCTACTTTTCCCCTTGGCAAAGTGCGAACCCAGCTTCTACTTGTTCCTCAAGCCACGTTCAAATTTAGACGACAGAAATCAAACAAATAAGACGTTTCCCCACATGGTTGTCATTCACATTCGTCTTACCTCTTTCTAAAGTCGCTTCTTAAAGCGGAGTTCCTTAATTTTTCCTCCGTTTTGCCCAGCCAACCTTTGGCGCAGTGGGTTTAAATGTGTATGCTGCGCTTAAGGAGCTGAGGGCTGAGGTTTGTCCCCTCCCACATATCGAGCGGAGACGCCTCGAGCTGCTCTCGCCCGATTCCTATTGGATGGGAGGGCAGAGCCTCCTTTCGAATATCTCAGAGACACGCCCCATCTACTGTTGGAACGGAATGACATCATTGGCACTGGAATTGCAGCGAGCTGCGGTGTGTGTGTGTGTGTGTATGTGTGTGTGTATGTGTGTGTGTGTGTGTGTGTGTGTGTGTGTGTGTGTGTGTGTGAATCGTTAACTGCAATAATATTTCTGATTGGAGCAGATTGTGGGCCCTATTTATACATAAGTATATAACTACAGGAGGAAATACATCCCTGTCTGTCACTGATTACAATATCATACTAATTACAATATCACAACGTTGTTTAATAAAATGGCAATTTTAATGGCATAAACTGATGAAAGTGGAAGTAAACATGACCCAAGGCACATTTAAAGCAAACTGTACCTTTGCAGAAAAGATTATGGGCACAAAGACTGCCAGAAAATATAACTGCCAAAGAGTTGATATAATAAAGAATGAAGAAGAAATTGAGCTGTGGCTTCATGTGTGTGTGTGTGTGTGTGTGTGTGTGTGTGTGTGTGTGTGTGTGTGTGTGTGTGTGTGTGTGTGTGTGTGTGTGTGTAAACTGTCAACACAAAAAACTGCTTTTTTTATTATTTAAAAAATGAAGTTTGTCAAATGTTTCCTTTTGGTTATGGAGGTTATGGTCAGGGTTAGCTTTAGGATTTAGGAGTAGACATCGAATTATAATAAAATTAAATAGCTGCATTAATAATTATGTCAAGGTCTTCACATTCATAGCAAGACAAGTGTGTGTGTGTGTGTGTGTGTGTGTGTGTGTGTGTGTGTGTGTGTGTACTGCAATAATGTTTCTGATTGGAGCAGATGTAGGGCCTATAATTGCATGAGTATATAACTACAGAAGGAAATACATCTCTGACTGCCATTACTGATATCATACCAATATCACTGAGCTGATAATAATACAGTATAATGTCAATTTTAATGCCATAAACGGGTGATAGTGGAATCACACATGACCCAGGGATGTGAGGTGCCTGCTGGGGAATATCTACTTGAATCCTTATGACATTCAAGTAGACCTTACGACAACATCAGGGACACCAAGACTGCTAGAAAGATTGAGGTGATAACCAGGCTTTTGGTCAAAAGGAAACGTAATTGTCAAAGATTTCATTTAATAAAGAATGGTGCATCTTCCATTTGCCAGATGGAGTGTGTGTGCCATGTGGAGGAAATATATTCAGGGCAGTTTCTAGCTAAAAAGTCACTTAGGGCCCCTTACCCACCATTAAGAATGCAGGACCATTAAGAATGGCCCCTTAAGAATGCAGGACATATGGAGATATAACTGAATATGGATACATTATTTGGATTGAGCAGTCTCAACGAATACAAATACAGATACAAACAATAGGAGGTGTATTTTTTTAGAATGCTTGCCACTTCAGGGACTGGGATCCCGCAGGACAAAACAAACAAATAAACAAAAAAAAAATCACGTAAGTGAGAGGTTTTTACTTCCATGTGGATCTTTGAAGAACAGCTCATTGATGCTTGTGGGGAGTTTCAGCAAAATTCCCAACCCAACTAGATGCATTTTACTTCTTTTTCTCAGTCTTTTTTGAGCAAAACAAGTTAACAGTTGTGCACATTTCTGATTTGCAGTAATATATATGCAATATGTGGCCATTATATGTCAAACCTGCCAACCCTACTCATGAAAATGAAAAAAATTCCAAGCTCATTAACATGATAGTCATAGGAGATGCACTATACAGTTTTATCCCAACCTAAACACTGCATTACTGAGCTGCAAAATAAAACCATAAGTCTTCTGTCAACTGTCTCTGGTCTAGGCATCACCGGAAGGCTCTGCGCTGGGTGGAATCTTATCTCTCAGGCAGATACTTCAAGGTGTCATGGATGGAAGGGGTATCTGAATCTCAGCAATATATTTTGGTGATAAGGAATGGTGAGCCCATGGTTGTTACTATGGTTCAGGCTTTTGCAACGGTCCTGCTTGTATTCTGTAACTTCAGAGGTATGACTGGGGTGGGGGCCCAAGAAGGATGTCTCTTAGGTTCCCCAAAGGTTCAGAAACAGCCCTGTATATACAGTATGAGTCTCATACTGAAGAAACCCATGGTAGACCACTGAGATGTTAGCAGCTACTGACATGTATCTCTTCTTTTTTTTTTTTTCAGTTTTTCTACTTTCTCAAACTAGCTTCAAACAATCTAGCTTCAAACCGATACCCTCTATAAATATTTCTCTTGTGGCAATGACCGAGAAGATTCATGCTGCCAGTCCTGAGCCTCATAGACCTTGTTGCAGCCTCTGATATAATTAGTCACAGTATTCTCTCATCCATCATTACCAGCCTTGGAATCCCTGCTCAGCACAGCAGTGGTTTACTTCCTATCTGAAAGGGCACTTATATAAGGTGAGATGCCCAGGCCTCAAGTGGGTGAATAGCAATCCCAGCAGGATTGAACTGCTGTATATTCCTGGAAATTTTCTGTTATGGCTCCTTCAGAAAATGCATGAAAGCTCAGGAAAGGGTTGGATTCAATAGGTGTTTGCTCAGTCCTTCATTGTCTCGAGACTTGACTACTGCAATTTGCTCCTGGTGGCCTTCCTGCACTGCAACTTTGCAACTGGTCCAGAATACCTCCTGTCCGACTTGTGATCAGTCTTCTTAGTTGACCCACGTCACTTCATTGCTGTTTTCTCCTTTAGTGGAGTCCTCTAACTTCCTGCAATAGATTTAAAAACCCAGATGCTTACCTGCAGGGGGGCACGATTCCCGCTTCTGCCCTGTGTGTGCATGTTCTCCCCATGCTTCCGGGGTTTCCTCTGGGTACTCTGGTTTCCTCCCCCAGTCCAAAGACATGCGTTGCAGACTGATTGGCTTCTTTAAATTGTCCGTAGTGTGTGAGTGTGTGTGTGATTGTGCCCTGCAATGGGTTAGCACCCCGTCCCCCACCTTGTGCCCCGAGTCTCCTGGGATAGGCTCTGGGCTCCCAGCGACCCTGTGTAGGATAAGTGGTAGAGAAAATGGATGGATGAATGGATTCTTGCCTGCAATGCTAAAAATGCACTCCCACCTGATGACAATGGTCAAAACCTGCACCATTCTTTGAGCATTTAGCTCAACAACAAGCTACAAGATGTCAGCTGCCTTTCAAGATACAGGTAAGGCAAGCATCAAGATGTCAGGGACATTTGTACATTGAAATGCCTATTGTGAGGCTCAGGTACTCTATAGATGTGCAGTACAAAATATATACATAAGAAGATGAGGGGGAGGGAGAAAAAGAAAGGGTCAGGGGAAATTATATACAAAACAATATATATAAAGGAACACTTGTACAACTCTGAAGACTGTTGTGTGTGGAATTCCCAGGAAATCAGCAGTTTCTACAGACCAAGAAGAGTAATATTTTATCATTTCTATAGTAACAACTTACGCATGTACTTGTATGGCAGATGCTCCACATAAATTGATTAAAAATGTATAATTGTTGATATAATTAAGGTTCCCTTTCTAAGGGAACTCAACATTGTGTGAGCTTCATGCTGTGGGAAGCGCCCTCGCGCGTGACCGGTATCTGAAGTTGGTGTGAAATCACGCCTAATTTAAAGGCCTGCCGTGGTCAGGTGACGTGGCAATTAAGCGCGTCACGTGATATAAAAACAGCACCTGTGAACCACACACTCAGTCTTATTATCTTCAGTGAAAGACTGCATGTCGGTCGTTTGTGTGAATGTGCAAAAAGACTCTTCATTTCCTCTCTATTTCTTCAAAAAAATATATATCTTTACTTTTCTGTCCCTTTTCAGAAAGAAAAGTATGAGTCAGAGAGAGTTCAGGAAGTGCGTTTCACCTTGCTCCCGTTTCATCACACACTTTCTGTATGAAGTGTCTGGGAGTGGAGCATGCCGCAGCGGCTCTTGAGGGAGCTAACTGCATGCACTGTGAGCACTTTACAATCAGGCAGCTCCGCTCACGGCTTGCTCTCTTCTCGGCCGAAGAGAGTTGGGTTTCAGAGCCTCGCGGATCTGGGCCGGCCGCTGCCGAGGCAGCCAACCAGCTCAGGTCCTGGGGATCTCATATGGATCTGGAAGAGGAGCCGGAGACAAGCGCTGCTCTATCTCTTGCTCTGTCTTCTGGGTCCGGCTCTCCGCCAGATTTTGGCGCTTGCGTCGTGACTCCTCCTTCTGTTATTGAAAGCCAAAATGCTATTTCTGACTCCGGGGAGCCAGTAGGGGGAGCCATTGCACCAAAAACAGAAAGCAGCTCTGAAGCCTATAAAGAGCTTCTTGAAGTGATTACTAGGGCAGTAGAAAAACTTAATCTAGACTGGCCCGGGGAAGAGGAAGTGGCTCGTAGCAGGCTGGATGAGCACTATCTCCCCAGTGAAAATAAATCTCCCTCACACCGCAGAAAACTCCCCTTTTTTCCGGAAGTGCATGATGAAATATCACGCTTCTGGAAAAAACCATACACTAGCCATGTTTATAACCCTGCAATGTCTGATTATTCGGCCATCGTGGGGAATGAACAGCATGGGTATTTAGTTTTGCCAAAGGTTCAGGAGGCGCTTGTGAGCTACCTCTTTCCATCGACGACAGGGAATTTAGGGGGACCAGCATTGCCTTCCAAGCCGTGTAAGGCCGCATCGGTGTTGGTGGGCAAAGCCTATGCGGCAGCAGGTCTTGCTTGTGGGTCACTGCATACGATGTCAGTGTTGCAGGCCTACCAGGCAGACCTCCTGAGTGAGCTCGACAGCAGGGAGGGAATTGGGCCTGAGGCAGTGGTGGAGCTTCGGTGCGCCACGGATTTGTCTCTCCGGGCGACCAAACAAACGGCCCGTCATATCGGCCGTTCAATGGGTAGCTTGGTGTTGGCGGAGAGGCACCTATGGCTCAACCTCTCAGGGATGGGAGATAAAGATAAGGTCTCCCTGCTGGATGCCCCTGTTGAACCTTCTGGCCTGTTCGGCGGTGCGGTCAATGCCATTGCCGACAGGTTTCTCAAGGCAAAACAGCAAACAGCGGCATTCAGCCAGTTCCTTCCCTGTCATGTCGAGTTGCCGGCACTAGCCTGAGGGAAGCACAGAAGATGAGTGTAGTGGCCCGCCTCCCCCTGCAGAGAGCCAGGGGAACGGGGTGGCCACAGTCACAGCCTGCTAGTAGGCCTGATCTGAGAATGATCATAAAGGCCAGGCAGACAAAGAAGAAGCAGCCCTGATGGACCGCGGGGGGAAGTATCAGGGGACTTAAGGCTGTTAGGGCAGTTAGCCCCCAGTATTACTGTAGGGCCTCCCCTAGCCAATGTTGTCCCAAGTATTCAGTTTTCTCTGGTCAGTGAGCTGTCACAGGGCAATGAAAATCTGATGCTTTCCCCCTAACAGAATGTGGAAGTGTTAACTTCTCTGAAAGACCATCTGGCAGCGTGGAAACTACTGCCAGATGTGTCTCCATGGGTTCTGTCCACCATAGAAAAGGGTTACCGGGTCCAGTTCAGAGCTCGACACCCCCCCCCCCCCCCCCCCCCCGATTCAGAGGTGTGCTCACCACAGTAGTCAGCACAGAACAGAGCCCGACATTAGTGCAGGAAGTGAGATCCCTCTTGGACAAAGGGGCCATAGAATGTGTACCCCGTTCCCTGAGGGAGGGAGGATTTTACAGCCGTTATTTCCTGGTCCGCAAAAAAGATGGGAGTATGCAGCCAATTTTAGATCTGCGCCATCTGAACCGTACTCTTCGGACATACAGGTTCAAGATGTTGACGCTAAAACTTATTGTTCCACAGATTCAGTTCGAGGACTGGTTTGTGATGATCGATCTAAAAGACGCATATTTCCACATAGAAATATTGCCCAGTCACAGGAAGTTCCTGAGGTTCGCGTTTGGAGGCAACGTGTACCAATATCGGGTTCTTCCCTTCGGTCTAGTTTTATCCCCTCGCACCTTCACAAAGTGCATGGATGCCGCTCTGTCTCCCTTGCGACTCCAGGGCATCCGTGTACTAAACTACCTGGATGACTGGTTAATTCTAGCACGATCCAGGGAAGTGGCGGTTCAACATCGAGATGTTGTTCTCGCACACATGAGGAGCTTGGGGCTCAGGTTGAACCTCAAGAAAAGTATGCTTTCTCCAGTGCAGAGGACAACTTTTCTGGGAGTTGTATGGGATTCTACTACAATAAGGGCATTTCTATCCCCAACACGTGTAGGATCAATCCTATCAACATTGAGCAAAATAAAGCTGAGTCTGGGCATCTCCTCCAGTCTCTACGAGAGACTGTTAGGGCTTATGGCAGCAGCAGCCAACATCATTCCATTGGGCCTATTGCACATGAGACCATTTCAGTGGTGGCTGAAAAGTCAGGGGTTTCATCCAAGGATGAAACACCTGAGAGTAATCAGTGTCATGCGGCGATGCCTACGTGCTCTGAAAATTTGGAGGTGTCCCTGGTTTCTAGCCTCGGGTCACACTCTCGGGGCATCTCCTTATCACAAGACGGTAATGACAGAAGCCTCCCTTACAGTCTGGGGTGCGGTCTTAGACGGCCATCCAGCTCATGGTCTCTGGAGTGGCCCTCACTTGGAATGGCATATAAATCGCCTAGAAATGAGGGCCGTATTTCTAGCACTGAAATTCTTTCTTCCTCAATTAAGAGGTCACCATGTGTTAGTTGTGACAGACAACACAGCAGTGGTCTCATACATCAACCACCGGGGGGGTTACGTTCACGCCCCCTGTCAGGCAGGTACAACTAATTCTTCTCTGGTCAGAGGGAAAGTTTTTGTCAGTGAGTGCAATGTACATTCCGGCCAACTGGAATGTGGGGACAGACATCCTGTCGAGGCAGGGGCTGAGGCCCGGGGATTGGAGGCTCCATCCACAAGCGGTGGAGTCCATATGGCGGAGGTTCGGCTGAGCAGAAGTGGATGTGTTCACCTCTGAGGAGACAACACACTGCCCGCTTTGGTTCGCCCTCTCTCCTCCCGCATCATTGGGGCTGGATGCCATGGTGCACACATGGCCGAGGTCACGTCTGTACGCTTCTCCCCCTATCGCTCTGCTCCCGCAGGTTCTAGCAAGAGTTCGCCAAGACCGTCTACGTCTGCTGCTAGTAGCACCTTATTGGCCAGCTCAAATATGGTTCTCAGAGATAATATCCCTGCTAAACGGCACTCCCTGGGAGATTCCCGTTCGCAAGGATCTACTGTCTCAAGCCAGAGGATTGATTTATCACCCTCGGCTGGAACTATGGAAACTGTGGGTCTGGCCCCTAAGGGGCACCAGCTCATAGATTCTGGTCTCTCAACCGAGGTTGTAGAGACCATGTTGAAGGCTAGAGCACCATCCACGAGAAAATTGTATGCGCTCAAGTGGCAACTTTTTGTCTCATGGTGTGGGGAACGTCAGTTAGGCCCAGTAAACTGCGCAATAGCTACAGTCCTGGAGTTTTTACAAGGACGTTTCTCAGCAGGGTTGGCACCTTCTACAATCAGGGTCTACGTGGCCGCCATTTCGGCCAGCCACGCCTCTATTGATGGAGCCTCTGTGGGGCAACATCCTCTAACATCGAGGTTCATGCGTGGTGTCACACGGCTGAGGCCCATCTGCAGACCACGCATACCTTCCTGGGACCTTTCTGTGGTCCTGGAAGGTCTGTCAGGTGCCCCATTTAAGCCCTTAGAGTCAGCCTCTGAGAAGCTTCTGACTCTAAAGGTAGCTATTCTGCTGGCCCTGACATCTCTCAAGCGAGTAGGAGATCTACAAGCTCTCTCTGTTGCCCCTTCCTGCATCGACTTTGCCCCTGGATTAGCCAAGGCCTTCCTATATCCTAGGCCGGATTATATTCCGAAAGTGCCTACGTCTGCTGCCCAGCCGATAGTGTTGCAGGCTTTCTGGCCTTTTCCATTCCTCACACCGGAACAAGAGAAGTTGCACGTACTGTGTCCAGTAAGGGCTCTCTGTACTTACGTCCACCGCTCCGGCCAGTGGCGTAAATCAGAGAAGTTGCTAGTCTGCTTTGGCGGCGACAGTAGAGGTGATGCTGTGTCAAAGCAGCGCATATCTAATTGGATAGTGGAAGCTATCTCTAATGCTTATGAGACGCGCAGTCTCGCTACGCCTCTGGGCATAAGGGCTCATTCCACTAGGGGGGTCGCCTCCTCGAAGGCTCTATCCAAAGGGGTACCCTTACAGGATGTGTGTGCTGCGGCGGGGTGGTCTACGCTGCACACATTCATTCGATATTACAGTCTGGACATGCGTTCCACTCCAGGCTCAAGTGTCTTGCAGTGACCCTCGGGCTCAGATCTTTTGAACAGGTCATTCCCTCAGTATGACGGAGTGGGTATTCTCGTTCCCACAGTGTGAAGCTCACACAACGTTGAGTTCCCTTAGAAAGGGAACGTCTGGGTTACACATGTAACCCTGTTCCCTGAGAAGGGAATGAGACGTTGCGTAGCTTTGTCATACTGGGCCATGCCTGTGGATTGCGTCTTTGCTTCAGATAATAGAGGCTGAGGGCATGGTTCACAGGTGCTGTTTTTATATCACGCGACACGCTTAATTGCCACGTCACCTGACCATGGCAGGCCTATAAATTAGGTGTGATTTCACACAGACTTCAGATACCGGTCACGCGCGAGGGCGCTTCCCACAGCGTGAAGCTCACGCAACGTCTCGTTCCCTTCTCAGGGAACAGGGTTACATGCGTAACCCAGACGTTTTGTTGTTTTTTTTTTTTTTGTAAGGGAAGGTTTATTTGGCATTTTTGGAAGGAGTCTTCAGTGCCAGCACTTTGTAACAGTTAAAGCTCTGAATTAAAATTTTCCGACATTTCAGTTGCAGTCTTGGTAATGACAAGCTACACTTCATGAGAGAAAAAGAAAGTGAGGCCATTAAGGGAATTACTTATTATGTTGACATTAGTGATAACAGGAACTAACTTAATTTGTGGACATTCCACAACATTAAATGTTACTATAAATGAAAAAAGTGCAACATCATTCTCTAATTAATATGAAAATTATAATATTGGCAAATTGTTATAAGTGTTATAAGAGGAATAAAACACTTCGGTTTGTGCTGTTATTGAAAAATAATCAGCTTTGCCATCCACTTTGCATTGGACCATTTCACATCACCCCATTGTTGAATATTTTCATACAACAGTACACCCATAATATTCCTTATACATAATTTATTTTGTTATGAATTTAGCCTGTTTTCTTACCCTGTTTCTCACAATGCCTTAGCTTGTTCTTAATATATACTACAGTCTTGGGTATTAGTGATCTCTTGTTAGTACTAATCTCATTTTAAGGAAACATTTAACCCAGTTTATCTAACAATGTTCTGGAGCTTGATTACCTGAGTCAGATGAGGTGAAAGGAAGAACAAAAGCAGTGTAAGTAAACTTTCATAATTCATAATCCCCATATCAAATGCAGAATGTGCCTTTCATAAACACAAAAGACAACACACCATATAAAACATACTGCTTCACAAACATACCCAAGGCTCAAGCATACTTAATAGAAATCCTGTCTGTGTTTATGCTTAAGCTTTTGAATACAAATTCTTTTATACAGAGTTACAGGTGGATGCCAGATCTATTATTCATTATAGGCCTTAGGGCTCCTGCTCTGATAAAACCAACAGGAATTTGTCATCGGAGTAACGCTGGCCTAACAACACACCCAACATTGGGGAAAAAAGGAATGGATATGTTGATATATACAGTATGTGGGTGTGATCCACTTGAAAAAATGTTTATATTCACACAGTACACTTCCTTTCTATCAGTAACAGTTGCCATAGTGATGAGGGCTGGTGTAAGCTATTGCGTGGCCATTTCCTACATACAAAGATGTATTTTGTGTGTTCAGCTGCAACGTATGTTACAGGGATTAAATATACAGCTATGCACACAGATTTAATCCCTTAGTCTGTTTTTTTTTAATTTTTTTTTTTTACCAAAATTAGGGATGTGATGGTACACTAGTATAGCATGATAAGGAAACTGAACTGAAAAGAAATTGTTTAATGATAATATTGTGTTGTACCATTATAAATAAAGACCGCAAACAAATGTAGAATATACTTTAGAGAATATTTTACATTTTAGAGAACAAACATGGTCACAGAAAATCTAAAAGTAAAATTATTAGTGCATTATTTGGATAAACTACTAATCTAAGAGCAATGCCCCTAAAAATGTTAAAGATAACTTGATATACTGTATATGGATAATATATGGATAAAATGGCACTGAGTTCTTATACAGTGATTTTTTTCATATTAGTGTGATTGGTGTTCCACAAGCTGGTTAGTCTAAATGTGACTTTCTTAACCTGTAGGGTTAAAAACCCCTGTCAACATGATTTTCAAATCAATATAGAATTATATAAAAGCTACAAATATTTCTCTTTTATGCCTGATCAGAACTGTGTGGTCATGTTAGATTGCATAATGATTGACAGTAGCATCTCCCTGGCAACATAATCAACTTGTGAAGTGCTTGTGCTAGAAAAGTGTCTAGAAATTATAAGAGTGGTGTTTCCACAGTGATTTTGTTTACACGCGAGTCATGAACAATGCATGGTGTGCTAGTGTATTTTGTATATACGCAATATTGCCAAAAGTATGTGGACACCTAACCACCCATATGTGCTTGTTGAACATCCCATTCTAGAGTTAGCCACCCCCCTTTGCTGTTACAATAACCTTCATTATTCTGGGAAGGCTTTCCACTAGATTTTGGAGTGTAGCTGTGGGGATTTACCCATTCAGCTACAAGAGCATTAGTGAGGTCAGGAACTGATGTTGGACAAGAAGGCCTGGCGTGCAGTAAGCATTCCAGCTGATCCCAAAAGTGTCCAGTAGGGTTGAGGTCAGGGCCCCGTACAGGTCACTTGAATTCTTTCAAGAATACTTGATACAATGTTCCCACTTTAAGTAATGAACACATGAACTACTACACTATAACAGTGTACATAATATGGTAAAAAAAAATTCTCTATGCAGTTTTGCTCATGCTCAGACACAAAGAGGCTGAGCGAGCAGGAAAGAAGTCACTTTAGTTTATGTGGTTGGGGTTAAAAGGGAACTAAGATAAGCAGATGGCTAATTCTGGTAGCCTTTACATCACCTGTACCAAATATAGTACCGCCCTGTTTAAAAAAAATGGCAGAAAAAATAAATATAGTACTCTCTGAAAGCTACTGAAAACACCAACAATACTAAGGTCAGTGGTAAATTCACCACAGAAGCTACAGATAACAGTAAGGTTATCAAGAAAGTGAGTTGACCAGGACTTTAATACATGACTCATCTGAGCTGAACACTCATGTAGGTCAGTTAGTGTTATTTTTATTTTCACTGAGCTGATGATACATTCTCATGTGGTATCATTGTCAAACCTATACCACAAACACCACAAGCAACCTTTGATCAGGTTTCTACATATTAACAAAGAGGACGATGAATCACCACAGTGAATCTAATTGTGCCAAAGTGTAACCGGTGAGAACGCTGGCATGTGTAAGGTGTGATAACACACTGTCCAGGAAGCAATTGCACATTTGTCTGCCAGTATAGCTTCTAGAGATTCTGTCTATTTTCAAGCAAAGCAATCAGTTTAGCTCACCAATAAGAGTTGGCTCTTTAGACTCAGTGGTTCATTGGCATTTTTCCTTCCACAACTGGCCACTTCTGTTCATAACATAACATTACTTTGCATAAGTAAATGTCTACAATGGAATGGACATCTAGGCTGTGTCCCTGCCTCATGCCCTACTAATCCACTGTGACCATGATGAGGATAAAGCACTGAAGATAAATGAAAAGATATATATTGCCATTGTAACTATTCCTATCCCTGCATTAATATTATCATACCTTTTGTGTCTGTGCCAATTAAATTTGAAGAGGATTCTGGTAGATTTATCCTAATGGCTGTTCATTTCCCCAATACACTTCATACATTGGGGCCACTGAGGCCAAAAGGTTACATACACTTAGATTAAAGACATTCAAGCCTGCAATGATAGAACTGATGTAACACAGTGAGGTTTGTGGGCCTCCTCACTTGGACATGCTCTTTCAGTTCAGCTCACAAAATATCTTTTGGATTCGGACAAGGGCTTTGTAATGGCCACCCCAATGCTTTCACTTTGTTGTCTTGAAGCCATTTTGTTTCAACTTTGGAGGTATGCTTATGATCATTGTCCTGCTGGAAGACCCAGTTTGTGACCTAGTTTGAACTTTCTGGCTGATGTCTTGAGGTTTTGCTATAACAGATAATCCTCCTTCTTCATGATGCCATCCATTTTCTGAAGTGCACTTTGAAGTTCTTTTTTCCTGCCAAACCTGATGCTGCCACCCTTATGCTTCAAAGTTGGGATGCTGTTCTTCAGATAAAAACCTCACCCTTTTTCCATCCATGCAGAGCACTGATTATTATGGCCAAACAGTTCAAATTTTGTTTCATCTGACCAGAGAACACTCTTCTAAAAGTCTGCATTTTTATGCCGGTCTTAAAGTAGTGGTTTCTTCCTTTCACAACAGCCTTTCTGGCCATGGCATTGTAGAACTCTCATAATGATTGATGTAGATACTTTGGTACCTACTGCCTCCAACTCCTTCAACAGTTTCTTTGTTGCTGTCTTAAGGTTCAGTTGAACCTTTCAGACCAAAAGTGTGTTTGTCCCTGGGAGTTAATTTGTGCCTCCTTCCTGAATGATGCAGTCTCTTTGTGGTCCCAAGAATTTTATATTTGCATAAATAATGCATTTGCATTGTCACTGTAAAAAAACAAACAAACATGAAATGTGTGGAGTTGTGAAAAAAACGAGTAAATAATGCGCAATATTGCAAGAATTGAATATCTTGATCCTAGGTGTATGTAAACCTTTGGCCTCAACTGTACTTGTACATCATCACAATACAGATCTCACCATTCTCAATAGATTTGCTTCTACGTTGTTAGACTGTGCCAAACAACTCAGATATTGGGTCATCTCACCAAAAATGTTCACATAAAAGATCCGGCACAAAGAGCTGCCAACTTCATGAACAACACTAATAACTTCATTTATGATAAAGTTTATTTACAGACTTGAAAGACACCGCAGCAGTTTTTATTGGCAAGGCCGAACCGAGTCCCACTGGACCCATTGCAAACTGTATCCACCATTAAAGTAGAATTATGTCCTCATCACATTAAGAAATCTTACTCATATCAGTGGTTGTAAATGAATCTCTATAGCCTGGTGTAAAGCCTTGGGTTTACTGTAGTCTTCTACAGAGTAATTAGACAGAGATCTCTGATTATAACTTCAGCTGTCAGAGGAGCAGTAGGTTTGGTGTGGGAACAGTTCATTAGATGGTGGAGAAAAAAAACTTGGCTTTGATTCTCTTTGCCTGGAGTGCTGCAGTGATGAATATTTGATGTGTTGATAGTGGGAGTTTGAGTAAACAGGCTGATCATTTGGCTGTGCGATAAAGGCAGACTCTGCAGTGTTGCTCTATGGGATGTTTTCTTTGGAATCTTGCTCTGGGCAATATCCTCACATCACCTTTCCCACGCTTACTCTGACGCAGATTCTAGGAGACAGTGTCATCTAGAGGTCAGTCCCAGGCAGTACAAGTCTCTCATTTAATGAGCCAATAGAATAAATAATATCTGTTGGGTGCTTCTGTATACATCAAAATTTCAGATCAGATTTACTTTCCTTTTTTTGCCATATAGTCTGTTATTATCATTTAGCAACCTAGTTACATTTGTATTTTACAAGATCCAAATCACAAAATTAATGAGCTTGATGTTCCTGGTTTAAAATATATTTTACACAAATTTGAATCACTCGTGACTGATCAACACGTTTAGTACACATGTGTAATACAATCTAAAAGGAAAAAAGAAAAAAAATTCTGAATTTTAAAGAATCACACCAGTGTGGAAAAACAGAAATTAAATATGAATGAGCAATACAATCTATAATCTATCTAGTGAATGCAAAAGAGAAATGAGCTAATTCATTATTTTTTGGGAAAGAATATCTTAAAAATTCACACTCTTCTATATCATACTCTTCTATATTATATATCACATACAGATTTAAGATGTACAATATCCCTAAAACAATCCTACTGTTACGACCCGTAGGGTGAAGGTGATAAGCAGGATGCATGTGCAGGGGAAAGTGGTCAGTTTATTAGGAACAGTTTAAATAAAAATAAACATAAAGGACTTCAGTCAACATAAATACATCAATAGGAACGTCACCGTTATCAAAGAAGGTAGAAATAATCCAAACAGTAATCCACAACTGGTAGAAAATCCGGAAAACACAGGGAAAATGAACGCGAGGTTATAATAGTGATCTGGAAATCACGAGAAAAGAGCTAAGAGGAAAAAAAACGCACGGTTAAACTATACTAAAGCTATTACTAATACTCCGCCCCGAAGCAGAGACGGAGTGGCTTATTTAAATACAACTCAATCACATGTCATATCAATGACAGCTGACACCACTACATGAACAAATGAGGAGGCGGAGACATGACGCGAACGAAAACAAACGCACATGGGGAAACACAGGAGGCAGAGACATGACCCAGACCAAAACATAAGCACATGGGGGAACATAGGAGGCGGAGACATGACGTGAATGAAAACATGAGCGCATGGCAGAAGTAAACAAAACGTGAGTCTATGAATGAAACGTCCATCGGAAAGTTCTTGAATGGCGCTGGAATGCGTGCAATGGAATGCGGAAGTATGCCACTCGCTCCTCCTTGCCGAGTAGCGAGTGCTAGAGAAGGGAAAACCTAACACCTACAATATCCTTAAAACCACATTTTAATTAACGTCATTAAATTAGGTTCAGCAAAGAATATGAGTATTCAAGGAGGATTAAACATGGTGAAAGTTGTAGAGGATTTCATATACAGTACACTATATGGTCAAAAGTATGTGTACACCTGACCATCACACCCATATGTGCCCATTCCAAAACCATTTGGATTAACATGGAGTTGCCCCCTCCGATGCTGTTTTAACAGCCTCCACTCTTCTGGGAAGAGTTTACACTAGATTTTGGATCATGGCTTTGGAGATTTGTGCTCATTCAACCACAAGAGCATTAGTGAGATTGGGCATTGATGTCAAGTGAGAAGACGTCGTGTGCAGTTGGCAATCCAGTTCATCCCAAAGGTGTTCAGTGAGGTTGAAGTCAGAGATTGGGCCACTCAAGTTCTTCCACATCAACCTTAACAAAGCATGTCTTTATGGACCTCGCTTTGTGCACAGGGGCTTTGTCATGATAAAACAATTGGGATCTATAGATCCAGTGAAAGGCAATCATAATGCTACAGCATAAAAATAAATTCTATACAATTGTGTGCTTCCAACATTGTGGCAACAGTTTGGGGAAGAACCACATATGGGTGTGATTGTCAAGTCATATTGTGTATATGCACACAGGTCAAATTTCACGTTACAATATATAGCAGGTACCATATGTTAATCACATGTGACCATAGGAATAAGTCAGTCTTCTGTTTATGTGTGACTTGATTATGGCCAAATGTCTAAACTTTTCATGTATGAATAATAACCATTCTTATATGGATTAATATTCCAGCACACCTATTAACATAACAAACAGCTCTACAAAGATCAGTTTTCAGGAAGAATTAAAAAAAAAAAAAAAAAAGCATTCCTTAGAGCTGTAACTGTGTCTTCTGTGGTGTCATCACCAAGCAAGACCTCTAGAAAGGTCAACCAAAGGTCATTTTTCTTTTTTTTTCCCTTTCTTTCTTTTCTTTTTTCTTTTTCTTTTTTAGCTAAAACCTCAACTATCGAATTTGCAGGCCTTCAAGGTTCTAGGGATACTGGTTTGACCCTGAGCTTGGGTTACTGTCTATGTGGAGTTTTGCATGTTCCCATTGTGTGGGTTTCTTCTGGGTTCTCCGGTTTCCTCCCAAAAAGATTGCTGGTAGGTGGTAGGACTTTAAATTACCCCTAGGTTGGTGTGAATGAATGTGTGACTTTGTGTGTGCATACTGATGGACTGGCATTACATCCAGGGTAGGATACATGGATACATCCATCCCACGTAGGTCTCATCCTGTCCTCCAGAATAAGATACTCACAAGCCCTCACAAAATTCTATATATAGGCTATATAAAGGGTTCTGTGTTCATTTCTGCTTGTGAATTATAAAGAATGGTGACAGAATCCAGAAATATTTGTACATTCAGTGTCTTTAGAGCCTGAACACTTTCCTCTCAAAAAAATATAATCCTGATATGAATGTATTCCTGTCTTGTGTCTGCAGGTTCTGGGTAAAACTAGCGCCCACAGATTAAGCCGGGTCTCTTGAGTTCGGGAGCTGGCATTGAGAACATGTCATGCATGGTCTGTGAATCTTGCACCTGCTGCCTATAGAAACTCTAATGGATGTTCAACTGTTAGAATTGTATATTGGAAATGTGCTTGAAGAGCTGTTTCAGTTTCCCAGTTCTGTCTGTTGGGTGTCATAATGACTGTAATTTCTTCAATTCACTTGCTGATGAAAGAAACAGCATGACACTTTTCAAACAAATGAATGAAATGAATGAACACCACCTCCTAAAACAGCTGGCATTATTCATAGTTACATAATGTAGCTGTTCAGTACAGAGAGGAATATGTCTGCATTGAGACTGTAGCTCTATATCCTTGGCACAGAATTTTTACTAAACTATTATCATTAAGTCATAAATTTTACAAATTATAGATGCATTGATAGCCTGCAATGAAAGTATTAAAAATACACTCAATACTCGATACTGGGTTTCCTCCAGGTCCAAGTAGGTTTTCACAGTGGAATATGTTGATGTCAAAGATATGCATAAAAATATTATGCTCCAGCGAGGATGAGGAATACATACAAAAAAAACCTATATACAAAATGCATATACTGGATATACAGTGCTGTGAATACATTTTCACACAGGCCCAGTTGGTATTGGATAACTTTTTTGCTTCAATAAATAACATCATTTAAAAACTGTATTGTGCGTTTACTCAGGTTGCCTTTGTTTTATCTTAGATTTTGTTTTAATTTCTGAAACAATTTAGTATGAGATATACAGTACACAAAAAAAGAAGAAATCAGGATGGGGCAAATACTTTTTCACAGCACTGTACTACATACATACACATACACAGATGTTGTAACAGACTTGATGCTTCCTGACATAAGGCATGATGTTTAATTACTAGCAACAGGTTTGTCAAATGATTAAGAAATAGATACGTTGGCCTGTAGCCTCCACTGAAAGTCCCATCTGCTTTCTTCACAGACACAGAGAACAGTTTGTTCTTGTTTGAGCACACGGTACACAAGCAGGCAGTTGGGATATTTTTGAATGCTTCATGCAAAAACTGTATATAACATACTGTATAATATAGGCTCCAGCAGCAAAATGTCAAGTCAACTGACATTATTGATGACATATTATTAATGATTCATTCATTTATATTATACAGGCGTTCAAATACTCATTCCGTTTTACAGTAGACATTCCACCTACCCACATGTTTTTTCAGAGGTAGGAGGAAACCAGAGAAGCCAAAGGACACCCACGTGGACATGGGTAGAATATATAGTAACCCAAGCTCAGGACTGAACCCTTGACACTGAAAGCAGTGTATACTGACTTGGGTTTAAACACAGTATTTCCATTGCTAATAATGAATAAAAATTTGTGAAGGCATTGCAATTTACTGTATCTATAAAAAGAAAATTGGAATTGGAAAGATGTCAGCACAATGCCATTTTATTTTATCATCTGCTACTTTCTGCCATCCCTGACAGTAAACCCGATGTTTTAAGACAGCACCACCAATTGCTCTGTGATAATCAGATTCAGTTTGAGTTCTTTTTGCAGAACTTTTCTTCCAAGATTAATTGATATAATGTTTATTGGGTGTCCTTTAATTAGTCAGTTAAAGAAGTCAGCGACTATCTAAAATCTAAAAATTGCAAACAAGCGGCATACAACACTGTTAAGACACATATTGTGCACATTGTACTGATGTTAGCTAGATTGCAATTATTGCAATCATTGATAAATGAAGACCCATGAGCATCACCACAAATAATGCATCCAAGTACCAAAATGTTAGGTATGTGAATGCCTTGGTCACTGTACACTGCTTTACTATTTTGAGTCTGTAGATGGTTCCATAATTGAGGTGCCATTTGTGTCACACTGAAATTACATTTGCAAATATGTTTATAAAGGCAAAATACATTTTGAACAAAATACATTTATAACAACCTATGTGCATGTTTCAGATAAGCAAAACAATAAAAAAAAAACATATCTATTGCATTTTTAAAACAGCATTTTGGCTTGTCCATGCCAACAAGAACTACAATTTATGTTAAAATATAACCAATAAAAAGCTGCAAAACAGCTTCCTGTTATTTTTGCATTAACAAGTGACTTCAGGAGAGCACGGAGTGACCACTCTCTGCTCAACATCGGCAGCTCCTCCGTGGAGATTGTAAAGAGCACCAAATTCCTTGGTGTTCGCCTGGTGGAGAACCTCACCTGGTCCCTCAACATCAGCTCCATAGCCAAGAAAGCCCAGCAGTGTCTCTACTTTCACCACATTCTACAGAGGGACTGTCAAGAGCATCCTGAGCAGCTGCATCACTGCCTTAATTGGAAATTGCACCTTTTCGGATCGCAAGACCCTGCAGCTCATCAGGGTCTCTCTTCCATCCATCACAGACATTTATACCACACGCTGCATCTGCAAAGCCACCAGCATTGTGGATGACCCCACGCACCCCTCACACAAACTCTTCACCCTCCTGCTGTTTGGCAAAAGGTACTGAAGCATCTGGGCCCTCATGGCCAAACCGTTTCTTCCCCCAATCCATCGGACTTTTCAATTCACACACACACACACACACACACACACACACACACACACACACACACACACACACACACACACACACACACGCACACAAACTCACCCATACTCAACTGAACACCATTCCACTGCCTCTGCAATTTTTGTACATTTCTTTCTTAAATTGCTGCAAAAACACAGTAAACAAAATACTGTATTGACCACCTGCTAATTATATTGTAATATCTCTCTGCACCTTATTCCACACAAGAACTGTTTACCGGTTGGCACTGTGCCTATTGTCCTGTTTAGTAATTGTTGTACTGTCTTGCGCTGTTTGCTCTGTGTTGTTTTATGTAGCATCATGGTCCTGGAGGAACACTGTTTTGTTTCACTGTGTACCAGCTGTATATGGTTGAAATGGCTGAAATGACAATAAAGCCACTTGACTTGACTTGAATCCATTTAACATCTCATGTGTGAAACATCTTTTTCCACAATTCATCCATTATAGCTTATGAAAAATGTATATTTTATTTGTGTCCCCCAACATGACATGACTGTCATCTAAACACATTCAGCCCTATGAAATATCTGGAATATTCCAAAAGTCATATGTTCTACATAAAGTTGAATCATCTGAATTTTCTGAAGATCCTGGGGAGAAGAAAATTATATTTTTTTCTTTATTTTTACTGGCAAACTCTCACCCCCACCAGGCGCTCTGTTCATATCACTCCTCTTCTGCATGATCTCCACTGGCTACCTGTGGTATCATGTATTCAATTTAAGATACTACTTCTAACATTCAAGGCACTAAATGGTCTTGCCCCTCCTTACTTATCTGACTTACTTCACCCATACTGCCCTACTCGGTCCCTTAGACCATCAGAACTTGGCCTCTTGTCAATACCTAGATTTCAGCTGTACACTGCAGGTGGAAGGTCATTATGTGTTGCTGCTCTGAAACTGTGGAACTCACCACCTCTTACTCTCTGTAACATCACTTCTCTGCCTAGTTTCAAGACCCAGCTAAAAACGTATCTGTTTGAAATGTATTTTCAATTATTATTTTTTGTGCGTGTTGTATGTATTTGTATGTATTTTATGTATATGGTATATACTGTGTAAAGCGGCCTTGAGCTTTGGAAAGGCTCTATATAAATAAAACTTCTTCTTCTTCTTCTTCTTTTTCTTCTGCTTCTTCTTCTACCCAAATTGTAGATTGAAAGTAAATTATTAATTAAAAAAATATTTTAAGTAACCCATTAGTCCTTAAATGTCCTCATGTTATTAATATGGATGCTAGTTAACCACATTTTGTGTAGCGTAATTGCTAATTCTGGGTTGAACGCTGTTACTCATTTAAGAGCAAAATGCAGCCAGTGTCAGCAAACAAACCTTGTAAAAGTGAGATATTGTTGCCTGAGATGAGTTAACACATTTTATTAATTGTTAAATTTATGCTGTCTTAGATTCAGTGTTAAAAAAGTACAATTTTATGAGGTCTAAATGGCAATACTGTCATGGAATCGTGGCATTTGCTGTCACTCAAAATGTCATGATGTGTGCACTGACTTATTGAATGAAAATCATTTAATTTCTCACAGGATTTGTACATCTTGTCAAATGGATTAAAGAACAACTACAGTCGCATTTATTATGCAGCTTAATAAAAAACTAATGCAATAAATGCAGTGAGAATGTCACACTTAAGCGAACAGATATTTGTCACTGTAGATTTCTCTCCATATCTTCTCAAAGCTGTGGGGCTTTTGTTTCATCTGTCATGAACGGGATACTCTCAGCCAGACGCTACAGCAGATTAATATTCATGAGTGTATATTACCTGAGAGAACACATGCAAGTGTGCGCTGATGAATAATGAAACAGGAAGAACGCACTGGAGCGAATTAAATAAAGGAAGTGTTTTGTGCATATATAGTGTGTAGTTGTGAGTGCTTGAATGTCAGTGTGCTTATGTGTAACTATTTTATTTGCTTACTGTTTCAAATTAATATTTTAAAAACAACTGATTAGTGTAACTTGTCAGAATTAAATAATATATTTTGATAATCATTATTTGAGATGATTTTTTTTTAAAAATTATGTATGTTTTATAATATATTATAAAGTAAATTAATATATAAGTATAAAATAAAATAACATCCCCTAATAACCCTTTCTCTGATCCATGGATATTTATGTGCTAGTGACCACAAGGTGGCAGTACATGCACATGTAAAAGGATTTTCTGTCATCGAGAAATGCATCTTCAACAGTGTTTATCATTGGTTTAACTTAATTAATTCCCAAACTGATGGTTAAAACCACTGCAGGGTATGCTGTTATAGGAAAATAATACACGATGGGGTAGTGTGATGTGGCTGGACACAAAGCAGAGTTACTGATACCACCCAAAATCTGATTATTTTCCTATTTTCGTGAAGTATTTTATTGCTGTTATACTACAGCAATTAACATTTTACATTTATTAAAGAACAATATATTGTGCTTTTAAGCATCAATAATGACATTTAATGTAGAATGTCTATGAGACAAGTTCCTGTTATCGCTTACGTTATAGCTGCCATAAACAGACATCCCCTCACCTATCTGTCTTGTGAAGTTAATGAGACAAAAAAAATAAAAAAAATAAGAAAACCGTGAAGGATAAAACATAAACTTCTCTGTTGTGACTACTTTTTTCTTTTCTTTTTTTTCTTTTCTTTTCTTTTCTTTTTTTTCTTTTTTTTTTTTTTTTTTACTTATAATTATACTTATGGTTTTGCTTTTTCAATTTGTTTATTATTAGGTTGAGATAATTTAGAGCATCCATAATGTAAACCTAATAAACGAGCGCGATAATATAAACTGAATTAAAGCCATAACTAGCCAGGACATTAGAGAAAACTAATCAACACCTTCAGATTTGTGAATTCAACAGCACTGTGGTATAAAAATAATATAATAATAATAATAATAATAATATATATACTGTATCTCTCTCTCTCTTTCTCACTCTCTCTCTCTCTATAGTGCATTTAAAGAATTTATTTGTACTTCATCATGACAGACGTTTAGCTTTCTTCATTTCTAGGTGACTAATATAGGATTGAAAAGATGACCTTTAGCAAAGTGAGAAGCACTATGTCCAAGACTCATCTGTAAAATTCCAAATCTATTTTGAGGTGCATACCGTAATGTGAAAAAATAAGTACACCCCATGGAAATTGTTGGCTTTTTTGACATATTTGGACAAGCAAACATTTGATCATTTTTGATCAAGCAATGCCTACTAATAAAGTTGATATACTTGAACAAAACCACAAGGAAAATTAGCATTTTCTATCATTTATTCAACATAAATATTAATAGATGTGATATTCTTCTGTGGAGAAAGTAAGTACGCCCTTGGCCACAGAAGCGGTGTTGCTCCCTTTAGCAGAAATGACTTCTTTTAGGCGTTTTGCATAACTGTCCACCAATCTTTCAGTTGCAAAATATTTGAGGGTTTTCTTGCATGTACTGCCCATTTCAAATCCCCTCACAACATTTCAATGGGATTCAAATCTGGGCTTTGACTAGGCCATTCCATAACCCTCCATTTCTTCTGTTTGAGACATTCCTTGGTGGATTTGCAAGTGTGCTTAGGATCATTATCCACTTTCAGTTCAACTTCAACTTTTGGACAGATGGCCTCACATTATCTTCAAGCGATCTTTGATATGATGCAGAATTCATAGTTGAATCAATGAATGCAAGCTTTCCACTCCTTGAGGCAGCAAAGCAACCCCAAACCATAACGTTTCCACCACCGTGTTTCACAGTTGGTATGAGGTGCCTCTCCTGTAAAGCTGTCTTTGGTCTGTGCCAAACCTGTCTGCTCTTACTGTGGCCAAACAACTCTATCTTTGATTCATCTGTCCAGAGCACATTATTCCAAAAGGCCTGGTCTTTGCCTATATGCTCATTGGCAAACTGTAGTCTTGCAAAGGCTTTTTCCTGGCATGCCTCCCATGCAGGTCAAATTTGTGCAATTTTTTACTGATTGTAGAAGCATGCACTTTGACACCAACAGTTGCAAGACTTAGTAGCAGATCCTGTGATGAAATTTTGGGGTTCTTGGAGACTTGCATCAGACGGTCTGCTCTTGGGCTGAATTTGCTGGGATGGCCAGTCCTGGACAAATTGGCAGTCGATTGAAATCTGTGCCATTTTTAGATTATTTTCCTTACAGTGGAATGATGTAATAATTCAAATAATTTGGAGGTCTTTTTAAATCCCTTGCCAGACTCATAGGTATCCACAACCTTTTTTCTGAAGGCTTTACAGAACCCTTTAGATCTTGGCATGATGACACCACACACCTCAATAACAAAGGGAACACCAGACACTAGATATGAGAGGGGTATAAATAAGACAGGTTCCACCTGCACTCCCTAAACAGGTTCTAATCACTGGCACACAACCTTGAACACCTGATTCTAATTTATGGATTTGAAAGTGTGATAGATGTAGGGGTGTACTTACTTTTTCTATGTGACTGGTCTGTTTTTTGTTCATTTAAATTGTGAAAATTTCTACAAAATATGAATTCGATGTGTCATTTGATAGAGTGTATCAATAGGCACTGTTTCAAAGAGGATCAAATGTTTGCTTGTCCAAATATGTCAAAATAGCCAACAATTTTCATGGGGTGTACTAATTTTTTCCCATGACTGTATACAATGATAAATTCTACAAACTCTGGCTCTGGTCATCTTTCTGTTGATAGAAATCATGTAGCTGTGTCCTTGGCAGTAAAAGTGTGTCAAAGCTATACAGCTGTAAGGTGTCGGGGTTGCATAGACTAGTTGACTAATATATTCACTTGTCGCTGATGTGGGGATCTGTCGATTAGTCAGGTGGTGAAAATTTTTTTTAAAGAAAGCAGGCTAAATGTACTTTGTTAGTCATTTACATTGAACTGCACATTGTATAAGTCTACTCTGGGAGTAGTCTTTTAATTTAATTTTATTTTTTTGCTTTAATGGAATGCTATAACTTCGAGTGTAGAGCTTCACATGAGTGTCATTCTCATGAGTGCATTTTAAGAAGTGGTTTGCTTACGTAATGTAATATGATACACAGAGCTATTATTTTGCACATTTGTTGCACTGATTTATCATTATTTATTATCAGTGTTAAAAAGCACTGAAGCTGGAAATGTAATTTGTAGCCTGTGTATGGTTGTTAACTGAAGTGTGGTTTGACATGTTCTTTGCTGTTGTTTATATGCATTTAAATGCACTAATAAAATAGCTTAAAAATAGCAATGTCTTGAATCAGTTTTTGCTTTAATTATAAAGCAGATAACTAGTGGACTACTTTATCTGAATTACTGGTTGTTTAGTAAAAATGAATAATTGTGCAACCACTTAGAACGAGATTTAGTACATTTGTCCATGTACTGAACTGGAGGATCCTCTGGTTTACATCAGGGACACGACAATGAAAGACTGTTTGTATTGTTCTTCCCTGTTTTCATTCCTGTGTTGGCCCTTCATTCTTATCTCAAAACTGTAGTAGACCTGTAGTAAAAGGTAAACATCAATTTGGGTCATAATGACTAGGCTACATTACCAGGTCAGGCTTTTGGTAGGTCAACAGCAGGTGCTTAGCAAATACAAGGAAATTCTACATAGTGGCCTAGAAGATGCTTGTGTATCTAATGTGTCTAATAATCTAATGTCATTAGAGGATGCACGAGTCTACTTCAAAGTGAAATCTAGGTCATAGGTGCTTATTATTCTTTTCATGATCTGAATTCTGAGCCAGAAGAATGTAGTTCAAGATATAAATACTGACTAAATAGCATATGGTTTATCTTAATTAATGAGAAAAAAAAACACCCTCAAAGTCTTTAAAAACCTGATGTAATGACAAGTATCTGAGTATTTATTTGACTGCCGGACATTTTCACTTTTCTTGGCGTCCTTCAAAAAGGCCATCCAGTTATATCAAAGATAATTGGCCATTGTTAAGTGATGATCATCCAGCCGTAAGCGGTGTTGTGCTGAATATTGTCCCCTGGAACATAAGGGACACATTAGATTACAGTTCCAAAAAAAGGGCATGAGGGAGATGCTGTGAACAGATGTTTGCCTTTTCATGTGCCAGTTTGAAAAAGTCCACAGTGTAATTGTGGTAATTGTGATTAATAAGCGCAGGTGTGGGGACTGAGAGTGAGCGGAGAGAACAGAGCGCCTGAAGAGCCTGCTGTTGATTGGCTGCTGCTGCTGGCTGATATTTTTGGATGTCTAAGCACCATTGACAATGTGAGTGCCAACATTTCAAGTGCTGCACTGATGGGCATTTGCACTGTTGTGGTTTTAATGATCTCTATGGCCAGAGTGAAAGAGAGAGGAGCGTGACCGAGAGACAAAGGAGACTCTGCCTACTCTTAGACATTATGGGCTGTATATGGTGATGTTTTTGTTGCCTGTATTTGGACCTCTGATTCTAATATAAAAGGGTTGTGTAAACGAGCATAAGTGTTTTCATCCAACTGAGGTTCAAATCATGTATTTTTGCTGGCATTTAAATATATCAGAAGGTTCAGATTATTTGCTGTGTACAAATGGTTTAAGGTGGATTATTTTGGATTTTTGAAGAACCAAGAACTGGGGCTGATTTCTTCCTAGGCCAGACTGTAGATTTATGTAGCCTATAAGTGACAGTCATGTCAGGTGATTACACAGAGTGAAACTCCACCTAGATTTCTTGTGCATCGTGGCTAATATTTTTCAACCCATTTCTCTGACACATCTATAATACATGTCATCAACAGAAAAAAAAATCTGTACAGGATTTCGCTGAGGTTTTTTTGTGAATGTTGTGGCCAAAAATGCTTGATTTTGCTGCAGCTTTTTTTCAAAATTAGCATTTTTTGTGCCTTTTTATGCAGAAAACTACTTGAATTGGTGAAATTGCAATTGCATGAAATTATTTTGCATGGTCTTTCACAGTGATGTTTACTGGTAAATGAGATCTAGCTGTATTCATGTTCAACACACGTGAATCTAAGAGGGCTTTGAGGGACTAGACAGTGTCTTAGAACGCGTATGTGAAACACAGTTATGGGTGTAATGTAGGAGAATAAGGTGGATTGTTTGATCTATCATCCCTTTTGAAAAAAAAAAAAGATTTGAATGATACTGTGGCGAGGAGGAGGGAGTGGCCAGGCTGTGAGGACGCACACCTGGCACTGATTAGACAAATCAGTGGGAGAGCGAGATAAAGGAGCGGCTGGAAGCGCCAGAGGGGGAGGGAGAGAGGCGCACGTGCACTTTGTGTCCAGTTTGTGTGTTTTCTGTTCTGTTTCAGTTTCGTTTATTATTAAACTCTATGTTTCTGTTCAGCCGGTTCCCGCCTCCTCCTTGCCTGACCTTTAAATTGCTACACTGGTGCCGAAACCCGGGAAGGAGGAGGGACGCGCTGTAGAAGCGCTCACGCCGCTGTGGGAGGATCGCGACGCCGAGGAGGCGATGGTGCTGGAGTGGTTGCCGAGGAGGACGGAGGAGTCGCTGCCGTCTGCCGGGATGTGGAGGAACCGCTGCCGTCCGCCTGAAAGGGGAGGAGCGGTTGCCGTCTGCCAGGAGATGAAGGACCCGCTGCTGTCCGCCGGGGAAGCGGAGATGTGGCTGCCGTCCGCCGGAAAAGGGGAGGAGCCTGACTTCCGCTGGGGAAGCAGAGATGTGGCTGCCGTCCGCCTGGAAAAGGGAGGAGCCGTAGCCGTCTGTAGGGGAGGCGAGGGTGCGGCTGCCGTCCGCCGTAAAAGGGGAGGAGCCGCAGCCGCCCGCTCGGAAGTCCAGTGCCATCAGCATTGTGGGGGATCGCTTCCCAGCTGGCTGAGAAACAGATGACTGCGTGTCTGGGGACCGGAGTGTTTTTTCTCTCTCTCTCCTCTCTTTCTCTCTGGCTTGCTCTCCAGCTTGCTTCTCTCTCCCCTCTTCCTCTCTGGCTTGCTCTCCAGCTTGCTTCTCTCTCCCCTCTTCCTCCCTGGGTTGCTCTCCAGCTTGCTTCTCTCTCCCCTCTTCCTCCCTGGGTTGCTCTCCAGCTTGCTTCTCTCTCCCCTCTTCCTCCTCCTCGTGTCTCCTCTCGCTCGCAGGTAGAGTGGCAGCACCGCCCTCCCGAAAGGGTGGGAGGGGGTGTACATCAGGCCAGAGGCCTGAATCTGGTGGCGGAGGAGTGTGGCGAGGAGGAGGGAGTGGCCAGGCTGTGAGGACGCACGCCTGGCACTGATTAGACAAATCAGTGGGAGAGCGAGATAAAGGAGCGGCTGGAAGCGCCAGAGGGGGAGGGAGAGAGACACGCGTGCATTTTGTGTTCAGTTTGTGTTTCATGTTCTGTTTCAGTTTCGTTTATTATTAAACTCTGTTTATGTTCAGCCGGTTCCTGCCTCCTCCTTGCCCGACCTTTAAATTGTTACTGATACCATTCCTATTGCCATGTCTCTTGTGATATTCCTGGACAACTCTCAGATCTCACCATCTGCACTGCATGCAACTTTGGTGTGACCATTGACAACCAACTGTCCTTCTTACCTCACATACTGTAACTAAACTGAGGCCAGATTCTCTTCTATGACATTAGGAAGATCCAGCCATTTCTATCCACAGAGGCCAATCACGTGCTTGTTCAGTCCCATGTCATTTGGAGACTGGATTACCCTGGCATAATCCAGAATACAGCAGTGCAACTTGTTTTCAACCTCCACAAGTTCTCCCATACCAGCCCATTGCTACACTCCTTCCACTGGTTTCATGTAGCTCCCCACATGATATTTAAAACACTAATGCTTACCTACAAAGCCAAAAACTGACTAGTGCCCATCTACCTTAAAGCACTTATCACAACCCACTCTGCACCATGCCTCTTCCAATCCTCTAGCACTGCTTGATTGGACACACCATCTCTCAGGGTACAAGCATCAAAACTCTTCTCTATCCTGGCACCTACTGTAGGTGTTGGAACGGACCTCCCCTGGCTGTCCAAACAGCTGAATCACTGGCTATCATAAAATGAAGACTGAAGACCTACATCTTCACCAAAATTAGCTTTGTTCTTTAAAAAAAAAAAAAAAAAAAAAAAAATTGTTTTTTTCAAACTGTACTAACCTCCCCAATAAGATTTTTAAACTGATGGTACTCTTAATCCCTGATCTAGTGAACTAGTATGAGGATATGTTTTTTGATAGAGACTTCAAAGCACTTCTATATGTCACTCTGTATAAGGGCATCTGCTAAATGCCATATATGTAAATGTAATTGTAATCTTTTCAGTTTACAAAGTAATCAGTAGGGCTTTATGAACATGGAACACTTACAGTACCATGCAAAAGTTTTAGGCAGCCTATTTTTTTAGTGCAAATTTTGTTATAGATTTTTTATTTTATGACTTCTACATTATCAAGTCAGTACAAAAACATTTTAGATTTCCAAACATTACAACGTTTTCTAGCACAAAATTAAATGTTACAGAAAAATGTTTGTATGTCATTAAAGAAAGCTGCATATTACATAAGAGATGACTTTTCAGACAAAAAACACAATGAAGGCTGCTGGGTTTTGCTGCAAAAATAAGAAGCAAGTGCGAAAGTCAAAGTCTCCAGAAGAACTGTGGCTGGTTCTGCAAGATGCTCAATAAAACTTACCAGCTAATTTCCTTATAAAACTGCACTAATTGTACCGGAGACTACTATTTTTAATTTTTATTTTTATTTTTTTGGCACACCAAATATTGACTTTGTTTCATTTACTATTGTTTACTGCTCTTTACAGTATTTTTAAAATGTAGAAACATTCCATACATAATAATAAGAATAATTTCATTATTTTGAAGGCATCTTTGCTCTACAGCATTTCTTTGCATGTGCCTAAAACGATTGCACAGTACTGTATAACAATTAGAAATCATGAATGGAGATGTTTATAGGCATTTAGGTGTGTGTGTGTGTGTGTGTGTGTGTGTGTGTGTGTGTGTGTGTGTGTGTAATAGTTTTCACAACATTCTTCTTACTATGCCATCAATAAGAAGTGATGATATAATGCATTGCTCAGCCCCAATAGTTTAATTTTCAAGTTACTGATACATATTATATTTTAACCCTTCCATCTAACATAATGATCGGTTTTCACTGTTAAGCTGTATTTATTTTCCTGGAACTGGTTTGAAGAGCGTGTCCTAGATAACATACAAAGTGCAAAACATGTGGAAAACACTCTTTCTCTCTCACTCACTCACCCCCCACACACTCACTCACTAAAAGCTTCCTTCATGCAACTGTAGAGATGTTCTGCCCTCACTAAGCTCCAGATATAGAATGCAAAATGTCTTCGCATGATTTGATCCTGGTAAGCACCAAAGCAGCTTTTGTGTAAGAGAGACAGAGCAGGAAGAAAAGAAAAAGAGAGAGATTTGTGCAATACGTCTCTCTTCCACTAGGCCAAAGAAACTTAATCCCAGATTTCTGTTGTTTTTTTCTCCTGGATTATGGAGCTAGGGCAGCAGAAGAGCAGCTCAGTGGCACTGGAGGGAAGAAAAACAGAAGGATTAGAGAAAAACCTTTTGCAATGAGAGGATAAGAAGGCCAGGAAGAACAGAATGCTTGGCTAGATGGTACTTGACAGAGTTGGATGACTAAATGAATTTATTTTCTTGCCGAGCCTTATATGGGGTGGAGGAAAAATGCTCTGATATAGAAGTTGCTTATATCAATAGCAGCTTGTCTCTTGTGGTGACATCTATACCACTGTTTCTTGTCAGGGTGGTATGTGTGGATATGAGATGTATGTACAGTATGTACTGTTGTATTGTTATGTATTGTTTGTTTCAAATATATTTTGTCTGGTTAAACCCAGTAAAACTTGGTCCTGTGAGTTGTCCTCCTATTTTAAGTGATAAAACGTGATTGGGTAGGAACTAAAGTTGTGAGTAGAGGTTTCAGGGGAGGACTGGTCCAAGGAATTTGTGGAGTCATTTGGATTTGTTGCTTAACTCCATCATAGCCAATTTGCATACAGTTAAGTAAATCTAAACTCAAAGTAAATTTAAATGTCACTTGTTGCTTTGTCACTGAGTTCCTTGCTGCTGTAGCAGAAATCGCACATCCATGTAACAAACATAGGAAATGACTGGTTATCTGTTGTTTTTGTCACTAGTTAGTTTGAACACTTGAAGCTGGATCCGGAGCCTATGCCAGGAACACTGGATGGAAAGCCAGACCATCCTGAGGCACCATACACACGTTTCCACATTTTGTTGTGTTGCAATCTGGAACTAAAATTAATATAATTGGGATTATATATCATGAATTTACACAGAAGAACCCATAATATTGAAGTCAGAAAAAAAAAATCAATATACAAGGTGTCCCAAAAGTCTCTGTACATAGGGAAAATTAATACTTTTTAGCAAAAAGTCTTCCAAAATTTTTCATACTTAGTTTATATTACACTTTTTTTTCTGATAGCCTTTAAGAATGCCTTTGACAAAAGAAGAACGTATTGAAATCATTCTCATGGCTGGATCGGGAAGCTGTCACAAGGTTGCGATGGACTTTAACAGGAAACGTGCCAAGCACATCACACACAACACTGTTGCCAAACTTATTAACAATTTCAAAAGACTGATAGTGTTGCGGACCAACTGAGAAGTGGACGAAGGCACAACGATGTGGTGCTGGCATACAGAGTACCCTATGTATGGAGACTTTTGGGCCACCCTGTAGTTCGCAAAATTATGTATAAATGAAAAAGGTAAAAGTTGTGGTTGCATAAGAATTCACCCCATTGATGTGAAACCACTAAAATTAGTTCCGGTGCATCCAGTTGCCATCAGAAGTTGCATAATTAGCTTAATTAAAGTGTCACATGTCCTCAATATAAATAAACCTGTTTCTGGAAGGCCCCAGTGTTTATTAGAGAACATATATAAACAGCATGATGAAGACCAAGGAGATATGTTTTATTATAGTATTTATAAAATATTATTTAAAAAATCTGAAACTTTGAATTTCTCAGAGAGCATCATTAAATGCATTATTAAAACTAATACGACTTAAATGGAATACTTTGGCCTTGACACAAAGCCTAACAGAAACCTAACATTGATCATCACACTGAGAACACCATCTTCCACAGTGAAGCATGGTGGTGGTAGTACTATGTTATGGGTATGCTTTTCATCAGCAGTCACTGGGAAGCTAGTCCTGGTTGACATTTATGGCATTTGGCATTTGCCAACAGGAAAATTAACCTAAGCATACTGATAAAGCTACATCAGATGTTTTTTCAATCTTCAGCTGTCAAATTTCAGTGAGTCTGTACCCACTGTAGCCTCAGATTCCCATTCTTGGCTGAAAGGAGTGGAACCAAATGTGTTCTTCTGCTGTTGTAGCCTATCCTCCACAATCTTCCATTCTGAGATGCTTTTCTCCTCACTATGGTTGTAAAGAGTGGTTATTTGGGTTACTGTAGCCTTCTTGCCAAGCAGTCCTGCTATTCTCCTTTGACCTCTCCCAGTGACAAGCATTTCTGCCCACACAACTGATGCTCACTTGAATACTTAAACCAGCCCATCTGGCACCAACAGCTAGCAATGGTTAGAGTCACTCAGATCACATTTTCCCGCATACTGAAGTTTAATGTGAATATTAACTGAGGCATTTGACCTGTATCTGTATGATTTTATGCACTGTGCTGCTGCCACATGATTAGCCAGTTAGATAATTGAGCAAACATGGAGGTGTAAAAGTGTTCCTATGAAAGTGTCAGGGGGTGTATATTGTTGAAATCAAAAGCTACAATTAAGCCAGTTTTAGTGTGGAAAAGTTCAAGCGCAGTGAATACTTATGCAAGGCACTGTAGTTACAAGAGTGAAAAATGTAAACTGCACACATTGATGAGTCCTTAGCTTTTAAAAGGTTCAACTACACTGAAAGTGCAGTGGAATTTATAATACACTACTAAAGTGTATTATACTACTAAACTTCTACTAGACTACTAAAGGCTAAAGTTGGTACTAAATATTATTTCTAAAGTAGGTTTTGAAAGGATTATCGCTAGCTCACCACTACTCAATATTTGAAGACAAAATTATGAAATTAGAATATACAAGAAAACTGAATAACATAACCACCTCTCAAAACTTTGGGCAGCTTTCTTTTCTCCCTACACCTTTGAAGTGTGAAATTCGTTTCAGCCCAGTGGTGATGTGTCTGGATAAAGTGTGTCACTGGAAAAAATCCTCCTATTTTGTGCTATTTTTCCTTTAATCTTAAAATATAACCTATCAATGAATTACTATTTTGCAAAAATAACCGTGAATATAATGTAACTTTTTAGAAACATCTCGGGATCTGTGTAGTGATGTACTGTACTTTCATTCAATACATAAATAATAAAACATCAAATAACACAACAGGAGGGTTTATTTATATTAAAAAGCAGCATACATTCTGTATGGATCTCATTAATATTAATACTATTACTACAGTTTTACACTCTCAGAAATGGAGTGCATAAAAAGGTTTTTTCAGTTTGTCCCTTTGGGAGAAGTTTTAAGGGCTCTATGCAGAACTAAGATAGCAAGATTAACCCTTGAGAAAACATTTTTCTAAAAGTGTTTCTATTCTTCATGTGATATTTAATACCAATATATAATGCATATGTTTCTGCTGTATCCCAAAATGCATACCAAACAACAGTTATGTAGTATATATACAGTAAATGAATGCATGGATTTTTATAACAATGGTACTGCTAAATTTTGTAGAATGTGAATATCCTCCTATGGATGAAAATGAAAGTTTAGAAAAGAAAGCATGCAAAAGATAAAACATTCACCAAATGATAAAGAATATCATAAGCGAATATGAGAATAACACATGCTACTGCATATAATACGCTACTTTAAAAAACTTGACAGATGAAACAAGCATACATTAAACAAGAACAAACCACCTCAGATGGAAGAAATAAAGACTGAAAGCTGAAGCTGACTGACATATACCTACATAAGTTTCCAAATAGCAGATCCCCAACCCACCCCCCCTTCATTTACTGTAGAGCTGCCATTTGGGACCACTTGTCTAATTATATTTTATTTGCCTTTGTAAGACTTACCTTCTCTCTTTTCTGGATCAATTACATCACTATTTAATACAGAGATCACAATATTAAGCACAGAGTGTTATGACATGCTGTTATGATGATATACACTCATAAGGAATTATGACATAAGGGCTTAATCCAACAAGCTCCAGCTGCCATAAAGGCACCGTCATTTTTTATATACAGTAACACCCAGGTGAGATGATATAGATTTTTATTGACATAAGGCTGTGTTATGACAGTTTCCAAGTCGATTTATGTTAGAACATGATGACAAACAACTCTGCACTTTACTTCTGGTATGGCAAATATGTACAGCTGAGGTGAAACCATATCATACACCTTACGGAATCTGCAAAATGTTAATAATTAAAAAAAAAAAAAGAAAAAAAAAAAAAAAAAAGAGGGATCATTAAAATTACATTTTGTTTTTTATTTAGTACTGCCCTGAATAATCCCTGAATAAGAATTGTGTCTTGAGGACTATATTTAAACATCTGTTGAGTTCACATCAACAGATGTTTACATATAGCCCTCAAGACACAATAATAACTGAATATACACAAATGAACCAGTTCAGAAGTTTACATACGCTTTATTCTTAATACTGTGTGTTGTTACCTGGATGATCAACAACTGTTTTTATGTTTTGTGATAGTTGTTCATGAGTCCCTTGTTTGTCCTGAGCAGTTAAACTGCCCACTGTTCTTCAGAAAAATCCTCCAGGTCCTGCACATTCGTTGCTTTTACAGAATCTTCAGCATAATTGACCCCTTTCCAACAGTGGCTATATGATGTTGAGATCCATCTTTTCAAACTGAGGACAATTGAGGGACTCATACACAACTATTATAAAAGGTGCAAACATTCACTGATGCTCAGTACACTACATTAAGAGCCAGGATGATGTAAACTTTTGAACAGGATGATTGGTGTAAATTGTTATTATTTTGTTTAATGATCTTATTTTTTTTCATTTAGTACTGCCCTTCAGAAGCTACACAAGATATTTACATGTTTCCCAGAAGACAAACTAATAACAATAACAACACATGACTTATGTGTCATGTCAACTTGACAAACAAAATCAACAAAAGCCGTCTTTATGACACTCAATGCCTTTTCAAATAAACCTTTTCAAGTGTTTATGTAGGTTAATATCAGTTGTTATCAGAGGTGATAAAAGTACCCAAATTCATTACTCAAGTAAAGGTCCAATTGCTCTTTTAAATAAATCCTCTGGTAAAAGTTGAAGTACAGCTTCAAATTCTTCACTCCACTTTGTGGTAGTGTATCATGGCACGAATGAAGGAGATTTCTGATGTTGATGCTCAACAGGCTGGAAAAGGTTACAAAACCATCTCTAAAGAGTTTGGACTCCACCAATCCACAGTCAGACATATTGTGTACAAATGGAGGAAATTCAAGACCACTGTTACCCTCATCAGGAGTGGTTGACCAACAAAAAACACTCCAAGAGCAAGATGTGTAATAGTCTGAAAATGTCACAAAGGAAACCAGGGTAACTTCTAAGAAACTAAAGTCCTATCTAACATTGGCTAATGTTAATGTTCATGAGTCCACCATCAGGAGAACACTGAACAACAATGGTGTGCATGGCAGGGTTGCAAGGAGAAAGCCACTGCTCTCCAAATAGAACATTGCTGCCCCTCTGCAGTTTGCTAAAGATCACGTGGACAAGCCAGAAGGCTATTGGAAAATGTTTTGTGTATGGATAAGACCAAAATAGAACTTTTTGGTTTACATAAATGAGAAGTATTATGTTTGGAGAAAGGAAAACACTGCATTTCATCATAAGAACCTTATCCCATCTGTGAAACATGGTGGTGGTAGTATCATGGTTTGGGCCTGTTTTGCTGCAACCGGGCCAGGACAACTTGCCATCATTGATGGAACAATGAATTCTGAATTATACCAGCAAATTCTAAAGGAAAATATTAGTCTGTAATAATCTGTCTGTGAACTGAATCTCAAGAGAAAGTGGGTCATGCAACAAGACAATGACCCCAAGCACACAAGTCATTCTACCAAAGAATGGTTAAAGAAGAATAATAAAGTTAATGTTTTGGAATGGCCAAGTCAAAGTCCTGACCTTAATCAAGGAGAAATGTGGAAGAACCTGAGGCAAGCAGTTCATGTGAGGAAACCCACCAACATCCCAGAGTTGAAGCTGTTCTGTACTGAGGAATGGGCTAAAATTCCTCCAAGCCAATGTGCAGGACTGATCAACAGTTACTGGAAACGTTTAGTTGCAGTTATTGCTGCACAAGGGGGTCACACCAGATACAGAACGCAATGGTTCACATATTTTTGCCACTCACAGATATGTAATATTGGATAATTTTCCTCAATAAATAAATAACCAAGTATAATATTTTTGTCTCATTTGTTTAATTGGGTTCTCTTTATCTACTTTTAGGACTTGCATGAAAATCTGCCAATGTTTTAGATCATATTTATGCAGAATATAGAATTCTAAAGAGTTCTCAAACTTTCAAGCACCAGTGTAGGTCTCAGTCTTGCTGTCACTTATGATAAAGTTGAGACTTTGTAAGAATTTAGATTTGTAATAATGGGAAAAAAAATTAGGTGAAAGAAA